>VWZG01006760.1:139734-371273 GCA_013396735.1 Grallaria varia | reverse complement strand
CGGGCGGGCAGCGCCGCGGTGGGGTGGGTGAGAGCTCCGTGTACCTCTGTGCGCACACACGTGTGTGCCGGCGCAGTAGTTTACCCAGCTAATGGTACAGTGCTGGGGAAACAGACGGCTCTCCGCAGAACGCACACCCCTCCTCACCCCCCGTATCGTCCGAGAATGGCCCGAGTTGGAAGGGACCCGCAAGGATCGAGGAGTCCAAGTCTTTCGATTGCCTGCTTCCTGCGCCTACAAAAATAACCCTCCTGCGAGGTCACATGAATAACAGACTGGTGGCGCGTGTATTTACTTCTACTTCTTGTTTAGTTTCTCGGGACTTAACAAGGTGGCTCTCATTCTTTTATTCTTTATTTTTTAATTTCCCCTAAAATGCCTTCTGTTCAGTCAAATGAATTTAGGATGGATGTCTAGAATGACAGAAATGCTGCTTCCTAAGAGCAGGGAGGAAAAGGCCTTCTGGGGATTTAAGTCATAGAATTAATTTATTGAGATAGATCTGTATTTACAACTAACTGAAATGTGGTTTTTTTCAAGGCAAAATGCATTTAAACCAGCATTAACATACTGCATCCATTATTTCGACAGCCAAACTCTTGAAGTCTACTGTGAGTGAAATGCAGGCCCAAACAACTCAAAAGAAAAAAAAAAATCCTGAGGTGTTAATTTCGTAGTTGATTTTTATCATTCCATGCAGTCTGACAGATCTGTCAGAGGTGGGGTATGCCCAAAGAAGATCAATTAGCACTGATTGTACACAGGTCTTATTGTCGTTTGCCTAGAGAGGTAACTTCTGTTTCAAACTTTTACTTGTCTATTTTTACATCTGTAGCTTTGCTTGGAAAAAATAGTTGCTTGTTCATGAGCTTACTTTGAGAACTGCTGTTCTCCAATGGCACGTGCTTAAATTGATTTAGGGTTTGGTGTTTCAGTTTCCATCTGTGTTGGCGGAGCTGTTTGCACAACCGTTGCAGGACCGGGCTCTCACTGTACAAGTACACCAGCTAGATTTTTTTTTCATCTTTCTACTAAATACTGTTTCTGTGTCTGCTGTGTGAGGATTGAGAGGTTGTTATGACCTGGATCTAAACAACTTAGAGGGGTTTCTTTAAATAAACAGTGGATGAGAAAGGCTTAAATCACCTCTCCAACCTTTGACAGGACACTGATTAATATTACTGCTGAAAGTGTACTAATAGGAGGTTTGCAGGATACTGTCATAAAATCATGGATTCAAAGAATGGCTTGGGTTGGAAGGAAACTTAACTACCATCTAGTTCCAACACCCCTGACATGGACAGGGACAATGTTCGCTAAACCAGGCTGCTCAGAGCCCCATACGACCTGGCCTTGAACACTTTCAAAGATGGGGCACCGACAACTTCTCTGGCCAGTCTGTCCCAGTGCCTCACAGTAAAAATTTCTTCCTGATATCTAACCTGAACCTACTCTTGTTCAGTCTGAAACCATCCTCTCTTTTCCTGTCACTATACACTCTTGTAAATAGTCTCTCCATCTTTCCTGTAGGCTGCCTTTTGGTACTGGAAGGCCACAATTAGGCCACTTTAAAGCCACCTCTTTTTTGGGGTGAACAAATCCAATTCTCTCAGCCTTTTCTCGTAAGAAAGGTGCTCCACCCCCCCAAATCATCATGGTGATCCTTCTATGGACTTGCTGCAACAGGTCAATGTGCTGGATGCTCCAGAGCTGGACACAGTACTTCAGACGGGGTCTCACCAGAGTGAAGTAGAGAGGCAGAATTACCTCCCTTGACCTGCTGGCCACGCTGCTTTTGATACAACCCCTAATCATGGTTGGCTTTCTGGGCTGTGAGTGCACATTGCTGGCTCATGTCCAGTCTCTCATCCATCAGCACCCAAGTCCTTCTTGGCAGGGCTGCTCTTGATCCCTTCATTCCCCAGCCTGTATTGATACTAGGGGTTGCCTTGACCCAGGTCTTTTTAAACATTATGAACATTATAAACTTGAACTTTTCCAGGTCCCTCTGGATGGCATCCTATTCTTCAGCTGTATCAACCACACTGCTCAGCTTGGTGTCATCTGCAAATATGCACTTGATCCCTTCATCTGCATCATTAATGAAGATATTAAATAACACTGGTCCCTATACAGACCCCTGAGGGACACCACTTATCACTGATTTTCACTGAGACTCTGAGCCATTGACCACTACACTCTGGATGTGACTGTCCAACCAATTCCTTATCCACTGAACAGTCCACCCACTGATCCATGGATCTCTGCAATTTAGAAAGAAGGATGTTGTGGTAGTCCACGTCAAAGGCTTTACAGAAATCCAGATAATTTACATCTGTAACCCTTTCTTTGTCCACTGATGCAGTCATTCCATCATAGAAGGCCACTAGGTTGATTAGGCAAGACTTGCCCGTAGTGAAGCCATTCTGACTGTTTTGAATCACCTTCCTGTTCGCCATATGCCTTCTAGGAGGAGCTGTTCCACAATCTTCCCAGGCACAGGGCTGAGACTGACTGATTGGTAGTTCCTGGGGTCCTCCTTTTTACCCTTTTTAAAGATGGGTACAATATTTCCCCCTTTCCAGTCAGCTGGGACTTCACCTGGATGCCACAATTTTTCAAATATGATGGCGAATAGATTGGCAGCTACATCAGCCCATTCCTTCAGGACTCTGGCATGCATCTTATCATGTTCCAGAGAGCTGTGTCTGCTCAGGTTCTTCAGGTGGTCATGAACCTGATCTATACTTAGAGTGGGAAGCCCTTTGCTCTCCCAGTCCCTATCCTGCTGTTCATCTACTTGAGAAGTGTGGGAGGAGCAGTTGCCATTGAAGACTGAGGCAAAAAAGTGGTTGAGTACCTCAGTGTTCTCCTCATCTATTGTTGCCAGCATTGTCTGTCAGTTGGGTACACCTTCTTTGACTTCTTCAGCAGGGAGACATCTTCTTTGACCATTGGCTGTGACCTGCTCACTGTTCATTTACTCCTTGAGTGCAGGGTTGTGGGAATGTCAAGCCACCCTTACTTACTGCACTGAGAAACAGCTTAGTGCATGAATGCTATGCAAAAATGTTCATATTGTCTATTATCTTAAACCTTTTTCCTTCAGCCTTGGCCTGCACTGATATTGTAACAGGAGCCAAAGCAATCAATTATGGAGCTCTGTTTTGTAATCATGACTTCTATTGAGGGAAATGGAACAAAATGCTATGTTTATTTAAGTATCACCAGCAATTTCAAATGGATTACAGGAAGTAGGTGTGTGTGTGGAGTTGTTTAGTTTACAACTGTTTGTCTACCTCCACCCTTGAATAGGCATACTTTTGTATGGCTAAATTAATTAGTAAAATAAATATGTAAGAGAACATCCAAGGAATGAAAAGCACTCAATTATGTTTTAAAAGGAGTATCTAAATAGAATCTTGTCAGACTTTCAAGAAACAAATGCAACTACTTAAGGAAAAATAGAATGGTATAACTATAAATGTATTTTATTTTATAATTTTGCATATTTAATATTTAAGATGTTTCCTGTATTTAAGTGTATTATATCATTGTATTTTGATACCTTCCTGTATGTTTTATTATAAAGCTGAGTGTCTAGTAGAGAAATACATTCATACAAGGCAATTAGCCTTTCTGTTTAACTCTGCTTTTTATGGCATGACAGTGGGTTTTGGTTTTCTTGAAAACAGGTTAAAATCAGAAAGTTTAAATGTTATTCAACTTCTATAGACCCGCGCAATTCAGTCATAAGGGATCACTGTTTATTCCATGTGAGCTCCAGATCAGATGCCATTATACCCATTTCATGTTTAATATCCAATCTTGATATAAAAGAATCAAAAGGTGAAAAATTTGCCATTTCATTAGGTATTTTGTTCCAATCATGAACTAACTTTTGTGTCAAAACAATAACAGAATACATATGTGTGCCTTTTAATCTGAAAGTAACTAAGTGTAGCTCCAAGCCTTTGCTTTATATTATCACCTTCTCAGGTAAACTAATAATATTTGTTGCCCAAAAACATACTTTCTTATTCTAATTAGGTCACTTCTCAGTGTTCTTTTTGATTTGTTTTTTGTTTTCTTTTGATAAGCTAAACAAAGGGATCTCTTGCAGTGTCTCAAAGAAAGGCTCAAGAAAGTTTAGATTTAATTACTTTTCTTCACTTTTCACAAGTTTTAATCCGTGAGTGCAATAATGATACTTAATATTCACAATGGAAGCATTTTCAAAATGCTTTGATAATGAATCCCAATTGCCAATAAGGTTTCAAAATCTACCGGTTACTCAGTTCTTAAGCTATTTCAAGTACATTTCATTGTCATGTAATCCTTATTTTTTAAATGCAAATGTTCTGAGCTACTAAGTCTAATGCCTTATAAGAGTATAGGTCCATTTTGCCTGCATACTTCTCTTTATCAAGTGACTCTTCAACTGTGGGAAAATTGCTTAGAGAAAGTGGCACTACGTCGACATGTGTGGTATTTTTATTTGGCTATTTGAGTAATGACTAATTTAAAAAAAGGAAATGAGAATTCTTAAAGCCAAAAGAATGAGAAAGGAAACTGAAATGATCACTGCAACATCGCCAATACTCATTTATGCTTCCCTGGTTAGTCCAAAAATGAGGATGTGAAAGATGGGATGTCTGATTTTACCAAATATTGGCATATCCTGGATGAATGATGTGCCACGTGTGCAGAGAGGGGTGTTCTGCCCATCTCCTGGAGGAAATGACAAATGATTCAGAGCCAGGGTTGGATAATTTGTGGGCTGGGCTGGGGACAGGGCCCATGTTGGGGACAGGACCCATGTCAGAGGCAGGAGGACAGCAGAGGTGGGATGCCTGCACAGCAGGAGGGAGAAGGCTGTGACTCACCTGTGGCTCCCAGGATGAACCACAGTGCCTCTCACCCACAACTGGAGGTGGGCTTTACTGGAGAGCATTAGTTCCATGCTGCCATAAACATCAGAGGGATTTGAAAACTTTCTGTCCAACACTGTGCCACCATTCCACTGTTTCTCACAGTGGGTGTTCTAGCATCTTTGCACCAAAGATAGAAGGTAGCTGAAAGTGCAAAGACATGAAGATTTCTTAATTGAGGAAATACTTGGAGCTTTCTCTGTATGATCTGTATTGGAGCTGCCTGTTACACAATAAAATTTACATTTGTCTGGTTGAAGTAATGCAGATACAACTTAAGCAATTCAGGGCATTTCCAACCCACAGACTTTTGTCACCAGGAAATACCCTAGGGAAATCAAGAAGGAATCAGTGGTGTAATACTGGCTGGCTAAGGGAATTCAGGTGTTGAATTTTAAAATACAAATAAATAGGTTATATTGTAATGTTATTTTAAATTCAGGAAATAAAAGGTAAGTTACGTCAGGTCTCAAATTTAAAGAAGATGGGTCCAACTTAAATCGAGAGTGTAAAGATGTGTAATGCACCGTTTGGATGAGAAAAAACAAAGGAAGTGAAAAGGGAAGGGAAGTATGGAAAGATGTATGTGGTTGGGAATGTGAGATTATAAGCTGGTCTTTGTGCAGGTGAAGTTTTTCGCTTTCCTATATATGGTGTTTTACCTTTATCCCCAAAGGCATGCACCTGTGAGACATTTAGGTTGGATATGACAGGTCTTGATAGAAATAACAAGTCAATATAAACCTGGGGAGCCATCCTTTCACTTTGTAAGCAGTTTGCTCCAGTACTTGCAGAGCAAGGCAGTGCTGCATGTAGGGCCTAATATCGTAGTTGATAGAGATGTGGTTTAACAGAAACAATCCAAAATGAATCCTTGGGTGGTGAAACCTTGTACCGTACAAGATAATTGAGCTGTTGGATTTGAAAGAAGGACTTGGGATTTTGCAGTTCACAGGTAGGGCTTGATCAGTATTGGCAGAGGAGGCTGTGCCTCTGGTCTGGAAAAAGTTCTTGTCTGGAGGAGAAGGCTGTCAGGGCTGTTCAGAGAACTGTTCTTGAGGTAGAAAAGAACAAGTTAGTTGTTCATGGTGGAAGGTACAGCTGAAACAAACCGTGGGAATGAGACAGTAGTTCGAATATGAACAAATATAGAAAAGGCTAATCTGTAAACTTTTTGAAAGCTGAGTTTGCTTCTGTCAAATGTCCAGTGCTGTTGATAACTAGGTCTACTTCTTAGAGGCAGTGATGGTAACTTTAATAATGGCAGTATTGAGGAGATGTAATATTATGGTCCAGGCTGGGAGTTGTGTTTACTCTCTATGGTCCAGCATTTTTAAAATTAAGCTCACATCTTAGATTAAGCAATAAAATGCAGGGGAAAGAACCAAAATGTAGCAGATGGAAAGAAACTGTGTGAGAGGGACCAGACTGGTCTAGGTACAATACTGAAGGAGGTGCAAGGAAAATCTAAAAAGCCTAATCTCCTAAAAATATTATCAGGGATGATTTAAGTACAAAGAACGAGTGAGAGCTTGCTGCATAGGTGAGCTTATGAAAGCTACGTGAAAGTGAAGCACGCAGAAGAACCTTACAGTGAAAAGAGGATAAATGATAATTAGTAAGAGTGAACTTTTCCAGAGAAATAAATAAAAGATTAGTTTGAAGATTCCTCACAGCCCTACCTCACAGTTTAGATTTTTATTTGAGGTGATCTCTGTGAAGCATGTAGTATTGCCATGGCCTTCTAGTTCATTTTCTTTAGGCAAACATTGTCAGGCAGGTACTTTAAACTCCAGGAGTTGAGCACTGAAGTTTATACTGCATAAGAAAGAGGCCTGTCAAAATTCTGTAGTTCAGTATATACACTTAAGACTTTTCCTTTCTGTAACTGTGGTGCTGTTTGTAATAAGAAACAGGGTATATTACTTGCTGATGCAAGATTCAGTATGATTGCTTTTACATGATCTGAAGAATGTTAGGTTGAACAAAGTGAAGGAAGAAAAAGATTAGTATTAAGTTGACAATGGATGAGATCCAAGTTCCAGAAGATGTTTCAGACTTTTTATGGCTTTGCAATTAATTAAGACTCTTCCTTTGAGAATGTAGAGTACCTCTTTCAGGTAAAGAATTGCTATATAAAGAGAAGGAGCTAAGTACAAAGTGATAATTGTGCAGTGTAATTTTCCCAAACAGATGTGTGGGTGACAAGAACTCTGGGCAAGAGGCAGAGATAAGTCAAGGAGTTGCAGCTGCACAAGATTTCCCACCCTTCTGTTCAGGGTGACATCCTAAGGCTGGCAGAGCTTTGCAAGGGCAGCAGAGCTTGCAGGTGATAAAAAGTCATGTATATTTCTTTCCACATCCTCACCTTTCTTCTTCTGGACTCATTCTCTGGCAGGTGACTTTGCTGAAGCAGGAGAAAACCACCAGCAAAGAGAATAATTTCCTGTTGCTTACATGTGAGCTGCCCTGGGGAAGACTTTGCCCCAACACAGGAGTGTGTGGCTGAGAGATGGTGAGAAACAGTTAGGTTCTCTCTTTTCAGTGGTACCTAGCCACTTGAAGTCAGAGGGGAAAAGTCAGATGCTATTATATCCACTGGAAGTTGCTTGCAGCACACAGACACTTTCACTCAGGGCAGGTGACAGCAATCCATGCATCTGAGCCCTGCTGTGCAGTTTCAAATCCAGAAAAACCCTTAAGATGTAGAAGGGAGGCAGGGTAAACAACTGACTGGAGTTGCTTTCCCATTCAAGCATTATTATTCTTCCAGACTTGTAATTTCAGGCATCTCTCAATGTCAAAAAGCCTCTTGTGTTATTTAGGTTTATTATACCTTTAGCCTGAGAGCTGGAATATTTTTTTTTCTTTCTACTCACAGCCATGTACAAATGTAAGAAAATAGCCAGAAGGTCTCTATTAGACAGGTTAGTTTGTTGTTCAGTCTTCTGGCTACTCTAAATTAGGAATGACTGGCCTGAGGTTATTTTAAGAGAAAGATATTCATGCTCTTCAGAATGACAGTTTCCATCTCAGTTTTTAGAAGGCATTACTGTGGTCGAGAGAAATGTTCTGCATTTGTTCTGCCTCCCTTTGTTTTTCTGTACTTGCCACCTGATGGACTATATAATACCAGATTTTTGTGAGAGAGCGTGTGTGTGTGTGTGTTTGTGTATCATTACTGCTTTGATTAGAAGCAAGTCCTTGTTGTGCCAGTGCTACATGGCCTGTGAGAACTTAATAGTAATAGGCAAGAACTAATCTGCATTCTCTAATTGAAGTTTACTGGTTTTCTTGCTTAGTTGAAGGAAAGACTTTCTGTTGAATTTATACTCTGCAACTCAAGTGCAAACCTGCACGAGTTAATAAATACGCATGTTTCTTCTAATTCTGCAGTACAGTGTTGAAACTTCATCTGGGCTTTAGTGTATGACATGGGCAAGGAATAGAGAATTGAAATGTGTGCTGTATACACTCACTCCTAGACAGAGCCTGATAGCATTGCAGCAGTCTTGGATGTCTGCTGGCTTTAAAGGGATTAAAGGTAGGTGAGGCCGTGGCCCACTTTTCTTCCATACAATCAGCAGGAGGTGAATCACACCATGTGTTTTCAGAAGCACTGGGGAGTAATGGAACACTTTGGAGCCATCCTTTTTGTAGACAATATGATGTGTTTACCTGCTCAGGGACAAGACTGGGACCCACTGTGTGGTCATCTGTCCCCCCAGATTTATGCTACAGGAAAAATTCCTTTTGACTGTGGAGTCTTTTATTATTTCAAATAGAATGTAACATCACTAAATGGACTGGAAGCCTAAAACGAGCTGTGATTGCTCTTAAAGCTAAAATATGTTTAAGGTGCTTGTGATAGCTGCAGTAGGGTTATGGTTACCTTAAATGAAAGAACATGCTCAGACACACAGATGCTTTGTAGCCTTTATTAGACACAGTGTTCAAGGTTGAATGCTTTCACCTACCAGATGACATACAGCATAACTGTGTTCCTTTAAGGGCACTGTTGCTTTTAAAAGACTTTGTTGTTTTGGGTTTTTTTCTGTAGTGGCCTCTAACCCTTAAGGCTCAACTCTGCCACTATGATTCAGAGTGTTGCTTAAGTTTGCAAGTGATTCCGTGGAAATGAACTGACCTTGCAGGGAAAAGTATGTTTAACAGAGAAAAAGAAAGTGTGACCCAGGCTTTCATCAAATGCCAGTCGTGTGTAATGTGGGCTGGTCCGTGTTTGTCTTTGTTACACTTAACTAACTGCTACTAATGCCATTTGAATTTCCAGGCAAAGACCAACTGGATTCCAGATACAGTGGGAAGTCCAAAGAAATTAGATGACCTGTGTTGCAGCAAGAATACAAGTTCAGTGTAAAATATTTATTGCTCCAAATTATCGTTGTAAGAGTAATAAAATGAAGCCATATTTGTAGGCTTCACAGTGATATATTTTTATGAGCTTAGAGCTGCTGCTTGTATAAATTCAATAGAGAAGCTGTTTGGACTTGTTTCAAATTTCTGTAGCTACGGGGGAGGAACATTTATTCCCTATTTCACTTGTTAGAAACAATGAAAAGCAAATATTTTATCTGTTTACTAGAAAATGCAACTTTAATGAAACTCACTACTGTTCTTAGTCTGGTACTTTGAGTTCCTCAGAGGTGGAATCAGATTGCCTAGACATTAAGGGGACAGGACTGACACCAGTTCTTTATGGGTTTTTTTAGAAGGTACAGATGAAAACTGGCCAGATAGATACAGCTGAAATACTTACCCACATCACATAGTCAAATGGGAGAATTTCAGAGGCTTGGTTTGGCTGGAGATTGAAGGAAACAAATTTAGTTGTGAAATCTTGCCTAGACCTTCCTGGTCTCTGGGATTGATTTTTTTTTTTTTTTCCCAAGTACTCAACATCCTGAGGGCTGACTGCATTTGTGGGGGGTCCCTAAATCATCCTGGCTCCCTGGTTGCAAGAGTGTCTAGTATGCAGGAATCCAGGGCTAGGAATTTTTAAATGAGGAGTGGTAGTTGGTACAAACCTCGTTTGGAAATATCAAAGTCCCCAGGAAAATAGAGTGACCCTTACCTGCCTACCACTACAGCAGTGTGTCCTTCATGGGGCTATCCTGGTTAAAAGGCAGCCGTACTGGACCGGGCAAAAGAACATTTGTTACAAGCTTAGGGCTAGTATCATGTTCCTTTATGGGGTGGGAAAGGAACACAAACCCACAATTGCTTCATGCTTACTCTTAGACTAACACTTGAACTTTTTGGCCTAATTCAGATATTGATCTGACTCTGACTGGGACCGATTTCAGTACAGTTTAGATTATTACTGGGGCTAGTGCCCTTGGAATGTGCAGTGGTTGTATAAGAAAGCTGTATTCCTGGGGTCCTCACTGAAGATGTCCCTGCATTTTTAGAGAAGCCATTTTGTATGAGCCAGAAAAGAAGTTTGATCCCAGTTTCATCATTAAGGAGAAAATATATAATACTTGAATTTCCTTTTAATGGAAACTATCAATTTAAAGTAATGTCTTATTGATTAAAAAGAAAATATGTTAAAAAGAAGCATTTAGTACAAGAATAACCTCCAGCTTTTCTTGAAAGGTCTATTCCTCCCCTGCAGTTGTTGTCCTTGTTTCTCTGTTGAGGATATGTCTCAATTTAATGATCATTATAGAAAAAGGGGGAAAATGCATTTTAATTTAAGGACTTCAGTGGAGGCTTTTGAACAAAAAAGTTTTTCAGAGGAAAAATAGGTTGTTTTCTAAGTCCCTCTGTATTTTCTTCCACCCAAATTCTCTCCCTCAGTGAAAGGGGGGTAAGATATATGTGTTGAGTGTAAGATAGGCTTCTCAAACAGATGCGTGTGTATGAGTAGTAACCAGTTTGATCTAAGACAGTGTTTCATAAAATATGGCAGATTTAAAGTTCAGTCCCCTTTTTAGGCTCCTGTTTTTCTATGTAAACACTTTGAAACATCTCATTCCATCTACTGTTCTTCCATTACAGACAAGATAGCAGCATCTCAATTCACCTAGTTCAGGAATAGCAGTGACCAGTGGCACAGCCTCATCCAGAGCCTTCCTTAGCAGCCACCAGCTAGTAAAGGTGTCTATGTCTGATTAATATAAACCTTATTTATCTCAACATGTATTTAGAACTACAGTTTGAAAAATTCTGTCTTAGAATAATTGTTTCATCAGCCTTTTAGTCCAGTTTTGCAGTCCAAAGAAACTAATTTTGTCCTTACATTGCAGCAGAGCCATAGTGACAAATGAGGTAAATATACCCAAATGAGGTAAATATACCCAAATTTCTGCTTAAGTTGCTATTGCCTCTGAAGAGGAGGGGCTGAATTTCAGAGCTGTGGAAAGAGCAGGAGGCAGCACAGCTCAAAGGTGCTGGAAGGAGACAGTGCAAGAAGAGTGCTGGCAACAGGGATACTGAGGTACCCATACTTCTAGCAGAGATAGGCCTTGAGTTAACCAAATCTTACTACTGTCCAAATTGTACTATTGAAAGTACAAGCTTCTACCTCCTCATAATTCATCCTTCTAATCACAAAATGGATTGATCAATGGATTGAAAGGGGCTATATAATAAAGAGAATTACAATTTTATTTATCAATCATCTTTTTACAAATACTTTGGGGTTTGGGTAGCCATGATTAACATGAATTTCTGTCTAGATCATAGTACAGCTCAGACTGAGAGGAATCTTCAGGTAATCTAGTCCAGTCTGCCCAAAGCCAGAGCATCGTCCACTGCCACGTTCTTCCACAAATCCTTGCATGTTTAGTTTTCATACAAGCTGTTTGGTTGCAAATCTCTTGAGCAGACTGTGCTATGTCTACTTGAATTTATTTGACACTCTATCACCTCCTTGATTTCTGTGATTTCCTCTCCATTGAAATTTTTTCAGGAATAGTCAGTTTTTAGCTGTGGCTTGACATAGGCTTTACCATAGGACCCTCCTTTCCTATCTTCCTTTATTATAGGAATAATTTCTGTCACATTAGTCTGTCATGCTTCTTTTTTGAACCCCTGTTTAAATGTTTCTTTCAACAGAAAAGTATTTCATAAATAAAATATTCATTACTAAGGCTGGTAAATTTTTACCCAATGAAGCTAAAATCTACTTCCATTTCCCACTCAAAAAAATCTGAGATTTGATTAAAAAAATCTAATTACTTACTTATTTCTGATTCCTAAGAGTATATTCTAGTGTTCACATTTTGTAGATTGCTGTTCCTGTCCATGTGTCTTGGTGTATATTTCGTAACTAAAATGTGACTGGCTAATACAACTGTATGTAAATAATTCTACATAGATTTTATGTAAATACCCACATAACAAAAATATTACTAGAAACATATGTTTATTTTTTGAAGTGAAAAGATTAAATCTTATTTGTTTAAAAAGTCATAAAAGAAACTTCCTGTTTGCACACGGTCTGTTCTAAATCAAATGAAGAGAAAAGTAAGCAAAAATGAACAGAAGTTAATCAAAGTGTACTTTTTAAGCAGTCCCACTATAAAAGCTATTAAAGACCCCACTATTAATGAGGTGAAACTTGATTAGAAAGTTGCTTTAAACCCCTTCCCTGTTTTCAGTTCTCTGAGAGAAGAGTGGAAAGAATTGTTGAGTACTATTGTGTAGAACTCATTAATAAAAGAGTGCTAAGGCACATTTGCTATCCTGGCAAGCTGTGTCTTATATAAGTCTGATTTAACTAGACAAATGACCTGTTTTTAAAAGGAGATGGAAACATTTGCAGTAAAACTCTGTGCTGTCAGAGGTGCAGAGGGGATATAGCTCCTACAGAAAAGATGTTTATTCAAATTCTTCAGACACTGAAGGTCAAACAAGCCTAGTTAGAAGTCAAGAGAAAAAAATCAACATTTGAGACTAAATCATTGTCTCAGTGCATAGGCTAAATACCTCATCTGTCCTCTAGGGATTTCAGTGGTCTCTGGGCAGCTCAGTCAATCCTGGAGTGGTGCAGGAGTAATCTGTGATGACTACACAGCTGCTGCGCAGAAAAAGTTGATCTATTAGTTCAGATGTGTACAATTTCTAGTTCTAGTGGAATTCAACTCCTTATGGTACAAATAAACACCTTTGTTATTAAATAAACAGGAGATAAACAGCACTAGAGAAAATTCTGTATTTTTGTTGGTGGACTGAAAAGTCTCCCAGTACACATCTTTCAACACTGTCACTGATAACAGAGGAAGAAACCCATTTTTGCATTGGTGATATCTTGAAAGATAGACTTGAAAACATGCAAATATCTTGCAAATATAATCAAGCAGTTGTTTCACAAAACTGTATTTTCAACTTGGCTCCCAGTCCAGCATAATAGAACAACAACCTACAGCCCAGTTCTGGTCCTTTTTTTCCCATGTGGTTCATTGATGGCAGTGGAATTATTTCTAGCTTGCTCCACCAAGCCAAGATTTTCAAATGCAGATTTAAGAAACAGTTTTCTTACTAATTTGTCACAGAATCACAGAATGCTTGAGTTTGGAAGGGTCCTCTGGAGCTCATCTGGTCCACAACCCCTGCACAAGCCGAGCCACTTACAGACAGTTACCCAGGACTGTGTCCAGGTGGCTTTTGAATATTTCCGAAGATGGAGACTCCACAACCTCTCTGGGCAACCTATTCCAGTGACCAGATACCCTCATAGTAAAAAAGTGTTTCCTGATGTTCAGAGGGAACTTCCTGTGTTCCTGTCACTGGTCATCACTTAAAAGAACCTGACTCTGTCTTCTTTGCACCGTCCCTTCAGTTATTTATATAAATTGAAAAGACCGCCTGACCCTTCTCTTCTGGCTGAACAGGCTCATCAGTGTCAGCTTTCATTATAGGAGGGATACTCCAGTGCCTTCATCATCTTAGCAGTACCTCTCTGGAATGTATCCAGTGTGTCCATGTCTTCCTTGTATTGGGGAGCCCAGAACTGGACACAGCACTCCAGGTGCCCAGTGCCTCACCAGTGCCCAGCAGAGGGGAAGGATCACCTCACACCTGCTGGCAATACTTTGACCTGCTGTAATGGGTGACTTCTAAGTGCTTCCTTGCTTACTTGTGGGAAGAGGCACAGAAAAATATTTTCAGCCTTTTTGTGCTCAGTTTACGCTCTGCATCTACTGTCTTCCTTGTGCTGACATGTTCCTTGTGTATTGCATCTTTAAACAATGCTGAAGATAACAGAGTTTCATCCCACACCTAAATAAAAGCAAAGGAAGAATTTTCTTATATCTTTCTAAAAAATGGGAAAATGGCAAAGGAGAATAATGCAATCCCTTTCTTCTACAAATACCTGCCAATATTCCTATTTTCCAAATTACATCCACATTGCAGAGGAGAGACCTAATATGCAATCTTCACATTTATGTGGTTCTCCTTACACTCCAGGCTTGCATATACTCATACAATTATGCAAGTTCATGACCATATGAAATCAAAGAATTTCATATAATTTGTTGGTTAGCTACTTGAGATGCAGGAGGCCAATAGCTCACAGGTTCTCTGTTAAGGTCAAGAGGCTTATTTAATGATGGAAGAGATTTGTGTGGTAAAAGCCCTGTGTCATGTTTCCGCTCCTTAAAATCCTTTTAGAGCAGCTGGGGAAGAGAGACCTTACAGACTGACTAAGAAAATTCTCACTTAAATACTTAAATGTAGAGTACCTAGTATAAGGCAGGAATAGTGCAAAAACAGACACCAAGGGAAGAGGCATCCCTACTTCCTGCACCATCGGCATGCAGTTATAAAGAGGAATTGTCCTTTGACTGTAGAAGGAACCTAGAGAAGATGTCTGTAGTATACTGTCTTCCTCTGCCTAACCTTCAGGAACTGTGTTTAGATAGACTGGATCCTAACAGAGGACATAACTTTTTTTCCACTCTTATGATTTCTTACGTTGGGCAAGTTGAGCTGATTGCATACCAGAGGATGAAGAGTGCTCCATCCACTTGTGGCTGTAGGCAGGCCACCCAAAAGACTGCAAAGTGGGTTTTACCTGTACCCAAAGTGATCTTCTCAGCTGTCTGCGAGATGCAGACAATACAGCTTTGGGCACGTGGTGCAAGAGGAAAAGGAGTAGTTCAGCTCAAGTACCCAAGGCAGAACACAATTAATCTGAAACACATTTCAATGATCTGATTCTTTATCTGTACCTCCTTAAATAGAATTGAAGAATCATGATTTCCAGCTAACATTTAAATTTGTATTTCTTCAGGTCTGTCTTTTTCAGCTGCCTGTATTTGACTTTGAGCTCTCCATGCCTATTTCCCTAGTTCCAAGTTTCTGCAGATTCCTTTGAATACCAGTGGATTTCTGCTAGTAGCTGTATGAATGGGTATTACTGTCGAGCAATTATGAATTTGACCCAAAGGCATGTGTCATTCCTTGTGGCTTTTTAGGAATGTGGCATAAAAATGCAAGTGTATGAAGAGCTTCAGTAGACAGTGCAATTTATTGAGAGGAGATGCCACAAAATGTTATGAAATGCTCCTAGCCTAGTTTAATATTTTTTCTGTGTTCTCCCACACAGTGCTCAAAACCAGTTAAGTGACATGAAGAATATTACACATTTTTTATAACAGATGGAGGACATCACTTTTATGGATTTGAACAACTCATTAAAAGTCAGGTTCTGTTAAGATTCACCATGCTGTGATTTTTCTCACATCTTGTCTGCCTAGTTCAAGCTTGTCCTAGTCTAAGTAGGGGTCTGAGGGAGTCCTCTCACTGGTTCAACAACTAATGTCTGAACTGCACTCTCTTCAACATAGAAAATAAGAAGATTTTGCAGAAGGAACAGTAACTGTGCTCCTTCTGTGTCCAGTGCTGCCACCGATGCATGAAGGATGAGACAGGCCACATACATTCAGGTGCTGCAGAAGTGTATTTTCATCCTCAACATTCCCCAAATTAACAGGGAGATTTGACCATAATGTATTAGTGTGTTTTTTAGACAATGAGAACTGTCTCTTGAAGGACTTAACCAAGGGTTGTTGAGGATTAGAAAGGACTGTCAGATGTATATCGGAATGGGGCACCACAGGCTACGTATGCCAGTTCAAGCAGTTTGTTTCAGCCTGCCCTCTTCCATGCAACCCTCTCTCTCCAGACACTTGTCATCTTTCCCTATATAACCAGCCCTTTGCACTATATAGCCAGCTGTGTATCCATAGCATAATCAGAATGTTATGATGTGTACTTGAAAAGGCATGCCTTATGCAAGTTCAGACATATAAGTTTATGTGACCTAAGGCTGTTTGCATCCCCCATTATGTGAATGGGGACATGCCTGTCTCATGATAGTGGAAAATGTGCTTTTGCGGAAAAACGACAGGTACATAAAAGTAGACACTGTTCATGTAACCTTGCACAATACCTGCAAACAGATGGGGATGATGGCAGGCACGCAGAAACTACATGGATTGGATGCCAAAACACTTTAATCACATGTATAAGCCATTGTGCAGATTATACGACTTGCCTGCCCCATGGGAAAGACAATGCAATCGAGAAGTCAGAAGGGCGTCAAAGCGGTCTTTCCAGCTGTGTGGTACAGGGAGCAGGACTGTGTGGTCCCTTTCCATTCTTGAGTGACTCTGGACATCAATAGTTACAGCATTGGGCAGAGAAAATTTTGGTCAAATTTCAACACCAACAACTCTCTATTGCTGGTGCTCACAGTCAGCCCATCTCAAAGGCTTTCCACAAAGACACTGTCACAATGCTTGACATGCAGTTTGCACTCAATGTACTCATCTATTCCTAGAAAAAAAGTTACTCCCTCATCCTATAGGATTAACTAAAGTACATATGCTAACAGTTCTTGTCAACTAAGTCCACCCTGTTCCAACTGACACAAGGAGCAATTTTTTAGGTTCGACATATTTTATGATGAGGTTGGTGAGTTGTCTGATCCAAAGAAACAGTGCCAAAATGCAATACCCTTTAATGCTTGCACTAAAAGTCAACCATGCTATGTCTGAAAATATGTTTCTCAGTTTATAAATTTGCTAATATATGTGCTTATACACGAACTCAACATATTTGTAGCACTATAAAGAAATACTGCGGGATAACTTGATTCAATCTGCTCACTGATTTTATTTTTCTTGGACTTCAATAGCGTTTAGTTGTGTCTGTGCTGATCAGCTTGATGTTTAGCTCCATGCAGTATTATATTTTATCTTGGCTCCAAATATGTTCTCAAATTAACATGATGGTACAGATGGATTCTTGTCTCAGAGCCATATGATTGATTTCATCTCTGATATTCTGCTCCATCAACATGCAAGGAATTAGGTCTGACATCAAAGGGCAATCTGTTTACATTGGAAGTGCAAAATATTGTGCTAAGCAATGCAAAACAGATTAAAAAAGAGAATGGCACTGCCACTGCATTTTTGAAATGAAACACAAAACTTATTAGGAAAGTCATACACTCCCTTCTCTAAAGCAATTATCTTAAATGCTGAGAACATAAGAACATCTGTAATGAGTCAAACTAAAGGTCTGTTTGGACTGCTGTGCGTGTATATTACTGGCCAATTTAGGATGCTAGAGATATGAATGGGGCAAGCAGATGGTGATACACTTCCCCTCTTGCAGCTTTTCCAAAACAAAAATTATAGAGGATGTCCAGGAAGTGGACCAGCAATAATCATGTAATCTTAGATGGGTTATAATTTCTCAGCCTCTCAGAGCAGATTTTAAAAGATTGTATCAGTAACACATAACACAAAGCTTTACCAAAAGTTGCGCTGGAGCTTGTAAATTAATAGATATTTAGGATATATTTGTTCAAATAAGAGAAATTCTGCCAGAAAGAATTGTTATCTTCTATTTTATTTTGGAACATAAATAGTGTTGTATTTATTTTGATTCAGAAGATTGTCTTTTTTACTTATAAAGGATGAAAATAAGTAAACCAGATGTAATTCTCACCTTGGACCCTACAGTCAAAAAGGATATATTTTACTTTTGAGACAGAAAAGATTTTATTTGATGACATAGTTACTGTCTTACACTGCTATTTTTTTATATTTATGTTGGTTTCTTTTGATTGATGTAAAATAATTATAATAATAGCATCCCTTGAAAAAATACCCAAGACTAAAACAGTGAATGTGAACTGGTCTGATAGAGAACGAATACAGTGATGGGCTGAAAAATGGATAGTGCCTTTGGGAAATATATAGCCCCCTGTCAGGCCCAACACTTATTTTGCATTGAATACCTTTGTTTTGTGTTTTGCATTCCTCACAAATAATCAGTATCTGGTAGTCAGCCCTTGGTGCTGAATTGTTAGTGAAAATTCACCAATCTCTTTGCTCTTGTGACCCTGAACAGGACTCATGGAAATGGCATGAAGCCGAGTCAGGGGAGGTTTAGGTCGGGTATCACGATAAAGGTTCTTCACCCAGAGGATGGCTGAGCACTTGAACAAGCTCCCCAGGGAAGTGGTCCCAGAACCAAATCTGAGTTTAAGAAGCATTTGGACAACTCTCTCAGGCACATGGTGTGACTCATGGGGTATCCTGTGCAGGGATTCAATGTTTTTGATGGGTCTCTTCCAACTCAGCATATTCCCTGATTCTATGACATCCAGAAACTGGCATTTAGATTAAAATCAATAATAAAAAACTATGAAAAACCAGACTGCATTTAAATATAGAGAAATATAAATGATATTGTGATTAGCTGAACTCACATTGCTTGCAGATAATTTCTGACTGTATGGATTTCCTCTGAAAGAGGTTTCAGTTTGTGTCTTTGATATTGAGCGAGCATCTTTAAGGCTTTGACCAAAGAAAACTGGCGATTCTTCCCCAGTAAACCATCCCTGCATATGCACTGCACATTCAACAAATGCAGGAACGTGCTGCACAGCTGCAGTGTGGTCAGGTACAAGTCTGGAGACTCCACAAACTTCAGATGCAGCCCATGTGAGTGAGAGGCAGGATATACTTTCTCGTGTTCAGATGTTGTGTAGCTATATTTCCAGTGGTGAATTGAGTTTGAACAGACTGTACACCATGAAAGGTCTGCTTCACTTTCCCACAAATTGGCAGTTAAGTTCACCCAAATGTCCAAGAAAAACCTCAGCTTTCTGTCACACAGGCCCAGAAAGCCAGCAGGAGGTATGCCTCTGGCTGAACTGTCCCTTCTTAGAGCAGGGTCATGAGCAGAGTCTGCAGCAGAACTTCTGGGAGCTGATACTGGAAGTGTTTTTATTTTCCTGAGGTAACTTTCATCGGCCATATATACAGCCACTTTACCACAGAGTGGTTCCTTCCTTCCACCTTCCACATCTGAACTGTACCTTCAAAGCCTTGCATTAAAACAAGGCCTCCTACTCAGAGTTGCTAATAGTTCAGGCTATAATATGATAAGTCAAACAAATGATTTTTAAAAGCTTTCCTGTATAATGTGCCCTAGAGAAGTGCATTAGCTGAGTAAATATATTGTTGATTTGTTTTTCCATTAGCAATGAGTGATTTCTCTGTAAGTGACCTACAGTACTACTTTCTGGGAATAAAATGATATTGATATAGAGAATGGAATGCAGAGGAAATATTTTTGTCTTTAGAGAAAACTTGTACACAAAACCAGGGCTCACTGGTTTCCCTTGTTTTATATCCTTTAGAGTGACATGGCTTTGTTGCTTTGTCTTCACCTCCAGGTCAAAGGAGTCATGCTGAACATTATAACAGAGGTACAGTTTTCATTTTCTCAGCAACTATACTCAGGCCTTTAAAAAAGAAAAATTCATCTCGTGACTGTCTACTTTGTGACATGTTATATGATTTGATGTATATTTATTTATATCCCTTCACTGGAAGGAATGGTAGTTTTCTCCAAAAGAAAACAAGGCATTCATTCTCATTTGTTTGGGGACCCTAGATGTATCTGAGCAAACAATATGCCTCCACTGTTTGCTTCAAGATTGAGAACGGGAAATATAGAATTGATATGGAGAATATGACAAAGCATGTGGCACTGGAGATTCTTTTAGAATCAAGTTTTTCCCATGGTAGACAATGTCTGAAGTTTTCATGCATTTATGCTTTTCTGATATGTAAAGAATCAAGTATACACGCAGTGTAAATTGATATTCAGCAGATTTGTTAGTATGCAGATCTTTGCAAGATAATCAAGAGAGCGCTTAGGAAGTATTGTGATAATAAAATTTCTTAGAGCAGATGTTCCTTAGCAGATTTTATCTGTATCATTTCAATGATAAATCCTTCTGACTTCTTAACCTTTAACTACAGTTGCACACTTACATTTGATCATGAGAAATAAAAGAAACTGAAAAACATTTTAGAAAATGAGTGTAATTTATCTGGAGGTCACTGAGGCTATGATAATGAAAAAAAATGACCCCTAAAATTTATCATTAGGAGGAAAGAAAGGTTAGAAATTGTGCAAAACTGTTAGTAAAATGATTGCACCTTACACTTTAAATTATCACAATTCTTCCTAAAGTTATATACAGTATTAAGCCAAAGATCTAAATCTAACCTTCCTAAGATATCCTGCCCCCTGTACACTCTTTATTGAGTTATGATTTTAGTTGCACAGACGGATTCAATGTGAGATTCTTCTCACATAATTTTAACTTTCTAAAATTAAGCTATATATACCAAAATAGTTATCAAGGCTGTCTTCATAATTAGTAGAGAAAGCCTAAACTAAATGGAAAATTTATGTACTTTAGAGAGCTGTCTAAGCATGGGATTAGTCATATCTGGAGTTGCTTAAGTATCAGATTTGCTGTGGCTTAGTGGTGGCACAACCGCAGGGTCAGTTTTGGCATTAGCTGCAGCCTTTTTCCTAAAGAAGATTTGTCCAATTTGCTTGGATTCTAAATTACAGTCAGTTCAAATCTCTTTCTGCCCATGGATGCCCTTGGTGGATAAAGTTAGACATAACCTGGTCTTTGAAGTCATGAGAATTGCTTACCTAGATGCTATTGGGAAAGGAAGCATTATTGTCCTTGAGCCTTTGCCAAGTGTAATTTGTAACAATATTTTTTCACTTCCTCCTACCTTAAACTGAAGCTCAGTAGATTGAGAGTTACCTAGAGACTGTTACTACATCTTTACTAGAAAATGAAACAATGTCAGGGTGTATTTTTAGCCTTCCTGCCAAGTGGTATGGTCTGGTCATGGATTTAAGGTTAAACTCTTAAACAGAGTGGCAAGCTGCCTGTTGGAAAAAGTCCTTGGCTTGTGTTACCCAATCTTTACTGAGAATTCCTTGAGAGACTGCAGTTGGCCCTGCGCAAAACCATGTTAGAGATTATTCAAATGGCATGGAAAATGGCAGTTTTCATGTCAGGAACATTCCCTGGTATCATGTGTTAGCCCCAAACAGCTACTCAGCCCCACAGAGCTGCTCTGTCACACACCCTGATGGGATGGGAGAGAGAATCAGTAGAGTCAAAGTGAGAAAACTCATGGGTTGAGATAGACAGTTTAATAGGGAAAGCACAAACTGTGCGCATGTGCAAAGCAAGGAATTAATTCACCAATTCTCATGGCAGGCAGGTGTTCAGCCATCATCAGGAGGGCAGGGCCCCATCACGTGTTACAGTTATTTGGGAAGAAAACACCATCACTGAACATTTCCCCCTTCCTTCTTTTTCTCCCAGATTATATACTGAGCATGATGCCATACAGTATGGGAAATCCCTTTGGTCAGTTGGGGCCAACTGTCCCTGCTGTGTTTCCTCCCAGCTCCTGGTGCACGCCCAACCTCCTCCCTGGTGGGATGGGGTGAATAGCAGAAAAGGCTTAACTTTGTGTAAGCACTGCCCAGCAATAACTAAAACATCCCTGTGTTATCAGCACTATTTCTATCACAAAACCAAAACACAGCCCCATACTAGCTGCTGTGAAGAAAATTAACTCTAACCCAACCAAAACCAGCACATCTGGTATTGTTTATTTTACTCATACAGTTGTCCGTGGTGATGGAGGACATATAAGTACTTTAGTAAGTGGAGTTTGTTTATACTTGTCTTGGCAAGTAGAGCTTTGTGAATCTCTTATTTGCAAAATAAACTCTGAGGAGCATCATCTCAATATGAGATATTGAGGAAACTTTCTTCAGTCTTTACTGTGACACCAGGCGTTGTTAAGGATAGCTCGTAGTGCTCCACACTCTGGGAGCTTTTCCATTGTACAGTGTGAAAAGTGGAAAGTGGAAAAATAAGCAGAAAGATGTGCAGCATTACTGCTTCCATAACTCCAGGATGGGTGATGGAGAAAGAGGAACCAGTAGGAAATCAGGCAGAAAAAAATAGCGTTTTCCAGGATTCTACCTGCTTTTAGCTTAGAAGATCTTTGAGAGAGCAAGAAATGGACTACACCTACTACAGAGTGGTTGCAGTGATGATGCCAGAACAATATGTAGCTGCTATGCCATTACTGAAATTTTTTAGCTTGCATTCCACAGACATAGTTGATTTAATATGAAATGTATAATTTGTAGTCTTTGTTCTTTCCCAGTAAATGTATATATTGGGAAATGTAGGACTGGGAAATAGGGTTTTCTTGGGAAAATTCATTTGAGACCATGGTGGCTCTTTTTTAACAATGCTGGAAGAAAAGAATATATATAAGGAGGACAGTGAGGACAAGCTCATATCTGTCCCTTCCTTGGTAGGTGTTTAAGACACCCTAGGATGATAAGAATATAGACATCCCTGAAGCTGTTTGGCATCTCTTCCTGAATATTTCATGGTTTCACTCTGAAAGAACCTGAAATAAAGTCAGAACTTGTTTGCCATCAAAACCAAAACCAAACCCTGCCAACAGCCTGAGCTGCTTCAAACAAACAGCACCAGTTTATAGGTTCATAAATATCAGATGCAGTGCTTTGAAAACTGTTTTGAGCAGTCCCAAATGCCATGGTGGCAGCTGAGCAAAGATTAAATGAGTAATGGGAAAATTCCAACTGTTTGTGTTTGTGGGGAAGAATCTCTTGGGCACCAAAACCTGAAGACAATATAAGCATAGTTTGTCTATAATGTGTTAAAGAAAAATTTAACACACACCTGAATTTCTTTTGCTCTGAGAGAATGAGGTGACTCCCTGACAATAAAGTTCCTGCAATAGAGGAGACAGCCAACACACTAGGGTATCAATAAGTACTTATCTGAGGAATTAATACATTTTTCTAAGGTTCAGTGCTTATTTGCAGTCTTGTGAATAACAGAAGAAATATGCCTTCTGTTGGCTGTGCAGCAGAGCTGAAATAAAGAGCAGATTGTACATCAAGATACAATCCAAGTTAGGATGAGTAGGGGAATGGCTGGGTTGTGCCTATTGCTGAACAGTGCTTTAGCAGGCTATTCTTCTATAAGTGCTGCTCCTGTCACCTTGGTGAGCCCTTTTCTTCTGGCTTGATACTTCAGGTAGTAGATTAGGGTATCAGAAGTCCAGGAGAGATCCTCCTCTGTCATGACAATGCTGAATTATAATTATTTGGCTACTTCTGTATCTAACAGCTTTCGCATCACAGTTTTTGTAGGTAGAAATCATACAAGCTCATCTAAGAAAAGTTTAGAACCTGGAGAGGATTTTTTTGGCTGCTATAGGGTAACTGCAATTTCATGCAATAATGTTGACTGATTTTATTGTCTGTGGTCCACTGTAGTTTGCATTCTCAATATAAGTGCTTCCCTCTTCAAATAAACATTTTGTTGATCAAATTTGAAATAGAAAAAGGGAGAGGATAGAAAATATTGATAAACTAAAAACAAGGTCTTTTGCTTGCAAATATCTTTGGTCTGAGTTTAGTTTTAAGACGATTTGTGTGGGTTTATAATAGAAGTCCAAACTGAGGTTGGAGTTCAAGGATTTCATTGCATTCTGATGGGTTTTCTTGAATAGTTCTCTACATTTTTGTGGGTTTTGTTTGTTTGATTTGTTTGTTCATTTGGTTAGTTGGTTTGGTTTTTAAACTTTACTTGCACATTAAATTTTACTGCACAGCTTGCCCAAGTTTCACAGTTATGCCAGTACTGGGGGATAGAATCGGGGTCTTCGGTTAATTTTAGAGACAAAGACTCTGAGGTAGGGTGAGGTAGAAGCCACGTCCCTTTTTGTAGAGAAAGTGGAAGTTACTCTCTGAATTACTTTGCCTCTTAAAGTTCTTCAGCTGGGTGATATTCATGGGTGTCATAAACTGAAGTACGCTGCACTGAGTATGTCTTCACTGTAGTCTATGGGGCTATTCAGCATGAATAAAGGCAAGTGACTGATTTTGTGTAACTCATAAGCAATTATAGCAGTGAAGGTAAGAGCGGGACTGCAAATAATCAAAGTAAATGAGAAGGCAGAATGTTCTAGAGCTTTTCTCACCTAACAACACAGAAGTGAAGGGCAAGGGTAAAGCAGTTTGCACTACTTGTGGAAAATTATTAACTTATTCATTGAGAAGCAAAAGCAAGTGAAAGGGCACCTTCCACATAAGTATTTGAAGCATGTTGTAATAGCATTTTTAATGAGGATGGCACCTAGGCAGAAAGAAGGCTTCATCTTTCTTGAGAAATCATCAAGCAGAATTGCACGGCTCATCACATAGAGCAGAGATAGTTCTTCAGGCAGGAGATGAGTTTGTTTGGCTCCTTGCAGAGATGCAGGCACTGGAGCCAGGCACAGCTTTGTCACTGTGCTGCATGTCAGAGCCTCCTTTTAATGAGTTGGTCTTAGCAGGAGACAATGTTGGTCAATCTGAAGCAGGACTGCTGTTTTGGGCAGCACTTAAACTCTACCCTGGGTCATGTAGTTGTGTTGTAGTCCAGCCTGCCAGCCATAAAGTGGTCCTGCCAATGTCTTTTAGCATGATCTGAGAGTACTTTGGCATCCTGTTTGAGCTCTGACCTGATTGTAAAATATAGGTAATATCCTTTACCCACTGTGTAGTTAATAATTCATGTTGTTAAAATACTGCTTAAATATTGTTAATTGTTAATTGGCAGTATATATAGCAACAGTATGATAAAATCATCTCATGATAAATACCACTTCCTGTTCTAGTAGTGGTTGCAGACTTTGTTATTACAAATATGTGTTTGAAAATGTTTGCATTCCTGTGTGCCTTAGACTTGATCAAGGGTCAGGGTTTGGCTCAGAAGCTTGCTATTGCCGTGTGCATGAACAAGAAAGGATGTGTGAAGAAAGGGACAGGGGGACATTACAAGTTATGAAGGTAACTACCAACATATTCCATCAAATGAGTAGTTCAGAAGTTCATAAGCTATAGTGCTTCAGTCATGATTGGACTTCGAATCAGTTGTGGATATCTCAAAATGCCCCAGCCATATTGCTTGTGGTGTATTTTCAATAAAATTTGATATTACATCCTCACAGTGACCTGTGAGAAACTTGCTATGGTCTGTGAAAAACCTTGACACATGGCAATAATCTGTTACATTTGAAATTCCTGGTCTTCTGCAGCTATTCCTTCAAAGGATGGACTGGAATGTAAAATAAGTATTGGAGTGAGCCTTATGAAAGTAAGGTACTTAAAAAGAAATTTTCATTCCGTTGTTGTTTTCTTACCACCTGATTTATCTGTGGGTGATTTAATTATGTAATCAAATGCCCAATTCTTAAATGTTTTGTTAAGACTAGATACCCAACTGCAATAATACCTTTCGAAGAAAAGCTCAGCTGGCTAATTAAAAGCACAGTTAAGAAGCGACCAGGGATTCTTTTGGATTTGCAAAGTGTTTGTTCCAAAATAATCAAACAAAGAACACGACAAAATAATGAGCTGGAATTGTATGAGAATTTGGCTCCTGCAGTTTAATGTTTTGCTTGTAAGTGGACTAAAAATAATCCCAGGCAAAAGGCATATAGGTGTATATACACAGAAATGAATATGTATTTATTTTATATATTTGTTTTATGAAAAAATGTAGGGATACTCCAGTCCATATCTCTGCTTTGGAGAGCTGTGTGGGACAATCCAGAACAGTCCAGAATGTGTACGGAGATGACCTGCGAAGATAATCTTATAAGAAAAAATTAACAGAGATTGTCTGGTTTTACAGTAAAATTAGGGGTGAAAGGGTATATTTCTAAATATTTCAGGATTAAGAGGGGAGGTAAATGCAGGAAGAAGGTCGAATTGTTTAAATTAAAGTGCAATTTCTGACACTAAAACTAATGGGTCTGAAGGTCATGAATGGCCATTAAGTCTGTAAGTAGAAAGTTTGTGACCATCAGATAAAGAAAAGACTGGAATAATAGAGGCCAAAAATATCTAATTATTTTGAAGATGGGGAAATTATGAGAAAGATTGTAAAGCATGGGTACTTTGGAATTGAAGGAATGGACTGGAAGTACGAGGACGTCACTTGTGATGACTGTTCCTATGTGTTGGTTGGTTAGCCCATCTTTCCAGCTTGCATTGAGTCACATTAGCCTACACAGTTTCACTAGATTTCAATATGGTTTTCTTGCATAATGAAAAGAAATTGCTTCATGAAATAATCCAGTGGTGTATCTCTGTATGGATATTCATGCCCAAATTAATTCCTGACTTAATCCTACTGACATTGTCAGACTCACGCTATGGATGAGTTTGGTCTTGTTCAGTGTAGCCTGTCACTATTTTCAATATTAATTCTAATGAAATTTTAATGATATCTTGCTTTGTCTTCTTACAGTATAACTGTGCATTGAAAGAATAAAATATACCATTACCTGGATAAACAACTGAAATTTGTGTGTATACCCAGTCTATGCAGAAAACTTTGGCATTTCAATGTGATTGGATAGGAAAAAATTTATAATATATGAGTAACTTCAAGATTTCATTCTTTAATTGCGGCTGTGGCTTTTTGCATGAAGTAATATAAAAAGTAATATAAAAAAAAATTAAGTCTGTACTCCAGGAAAAACTTAGGTCTACAGACATGAGCACATTTAGAATGCAAAATGGAAAGTCATGTTAATATTTATATTTTAACCAGTATTTTTTTGGGGGACAAAACTCAGTTCTATTGATTTTTCTCCCTTTGGCAAAACTAAAGTTTCTTGCTTTCTCAAAATTAAATGTATCACTTTGACAAAACTCTGTGACTCCCTCTGTAAGCAGTGCAGAGTAGCATCTGTTATAGATCATGAGGGCATGTAGAAAAGGAAGAAAACTTCCTCAGTTTCCCTCAACAGAGGGGTTGGGGTGAGCTCTGTGCTCAACCTTGCCTTTTAGAATCATTACCCACACAGACAACATTCTATACTTTTTGCAGAGGAGTAAATGGAAGGCAATAAATATTCTGGCCATTTTTCTATAGTCTTTAGATCAATAATGGAGTCAGATGGACTATGAGGACTTGTCTCCTGGAAATGGCGCGTGCTGTAGGACAGCAAAAGCTATCATATGTCCACCATTTTTATTCACTAACTGGGTAATGGTCTCTGCCATTAAAACTGTCCATTTCTTCCTAAACCAGCTTTGGAACTTCATTTCCTCATATTCATTCCATGACCATGTAAACCAGTTTAGCTGCAGCAGCTTGTGAGGAAATCAGGGTCATCTGGCAGTCACTTGGTCCAAAAAGTCTCTGACAGTGCAATCTGCTAAGTGCTGCAAATTACACTAAATTAGTGAAATACGCTTATTAGCTTTGAGACCTTCTTTAGAACAAATTATATCAGTGGTTTATTTAATTTTTCTGCCATGGAATTCATAAAGATGTTGGCAAAAGGCCAAGGTAGAGCATGAGCATAGGGAGAATAACTTTATTTTTGAATTGAGAAGCATGAAGGTTTTTATGCAGCCATATGTATTATATCATCTTCGTCATGAAATGGGTGCAATTGTACAGAATGACTAATCACAGAGAAACCAGTGTATCATCAGCCTTCTCCCAAGAGGTTCCTTACACAGTTTGTGCAATACAGCATTCAAAACCAAACCACTGGTATTTATTTTCTCACTTGACGACAGAATGTATAACCATCACATGAACAAAAAGCAAACTGTTTGCTTTATAAACCACGCAGTTTCAACCACTTATGAAATAATGAAATCTAACACCTAACAGTAATGTTAAATGAATATGACAAACTGCATTTTGAGAAGTGTGTGAGAAGGAAAAAGTAAACTGTAGATTGCACGTCCATTCCTGTTGTAAAGTTGGATACTATTTGCTAAGTAGTGATGATTCATGAGACCCTGGAGTTCTGTGCACCTGAGATGTGTGACACTTGCACAGAGTTTCTGTATTGCAATTAATTGAGGCAAGAGTAATTTTTTTCTGCCTCCTCCTTTTCTCTTCTTTTATGCGTCCAGTCTGTTCCCTACTTGTTCACAGAGGTAGCTTGCAGTGCATGCCATCCTGCGGGCTCATGTGCTGCATGAAAAAACACACAGACTTCTTTTTTTTCTCTCAAAATACTCAAACAGATACTCCTATTGCAGCTTTTTTTTTTCTTTTTGTATGTGTGTGTGTGTAGTGAGCTCATTGCTGACATCTTGTTGATCTTTCAGACTCTTCCTTTCAGTAAATCTTGTGCCTTCCTTTGTTTTTCATGCAGGGTATTACAGTGCTCATTCCCATTTCTTCCTCCATTGGAACTCTAAAAATAATCAGCCATAAAAGTAGCTATTGAGCTTTATTGTTATCAGCACAATGAGATTAATAGTGGTGAATATACTGTACCTCACTAAAAGGATGCCTTAAATTGACACGTCTCCCAGGACATTTAGGGAGTTCTGAGAAACCCCAGTGTTTCCTGTTAGTCCTTCCATGATAGTATGGGTCTGCATTGATTTTTCCAGTAGTCTGTGCCAAACAGGAACAATTTACCTCATAGGGAGGTAATAAAATAATCTTTACAAGCAATGAATATAGTAAAGCAGGTCAGAAACTGGATTTGTGTTAGTGGGAAATAGAGGATATGATAGGTTACTATCTTTCAGTGAAATTCTAAATTAAAAAAAAATCTGATTACTGTCATTTGGGACCACTGGAGAATTTAATTGTTGTTTATTGTCTGGTTTCATTTCAAGATGTTATAATTTATTATTATTTTAATATGGTTAAAATATTTAAATTCAGCCATTTTCTTTCCTTATCTGTGATTTTCAATAGAATGCAACACAGCCTAATATAAATTAGCCATGAAAACAGCGTGAAAGATTTTTAACATTGTCAAAATGAAATTATTTCCCATTTCTGATGTGCTTTGAGGAAGTTGAGATTGTTTTTTTCAACTTCTTATTAAGCATGTAATTGAAACAAAACCGTTCTTAGAAAAAATATTGGAATATGAGTTTTCTCAGTGGCTGTGATCAATGCTAGAGTTTATTCAAGGAATCTATGTTTTGAAATGTATCTTCTTCTAGGTGCCAAGCTATACAACTTTTTTTTCTCAGTCATGATATTAATCTTAAATTTTGTATACTTGCCATGGTAATCTTTTTTTGCTCTCAACTTCTGCATCGGGAAAATGGACATAAAAAAGATAGCATGTATGACCAAGGTGTATATCCTCTGTTCTCCAGTGACTGTGCAAGTATCCTCTCTATTTTTTTTTTATTGGTTTATTGTCAAGAGGAAATGCATCAAATTACCACCCAGTGAAGAATGTGTCTTCTGTTCTAGAGCTACTTTTCTTTTTCCTATGTTTGTGTAGGAGTAACTCCTTTAAAAATAATTGTAGGATACTTTAAAGTGGAGACTAAGTGAAAAGTGTTGAGGTGAACAATTTATTTTCTGTGAAAATATGAACACAGGAACATTTTCAAGCAATAAGTAATGAAAGCAATAAATAGTTCAGTTTGTTCAAGAAATGCCCAAACCTAGTTTTATTGACAGTGATAGCAGTATTATTCCATGATGCCTATGACTTTTCTCTTCATAATCTCCTTGGCTTGTATTCATTTCTCTGCTATCATAAAAGTATATTTATACAAGAGGATAGTGCACTGCCTGTGTTGATGTGATTGTCATGGTCAGTGTGAGTGGCATTGAAAAGAAGCAAGAGAGAGTCAGACAACTCAAGAAGTTTCACTGTGAAGAAGGAACAGAACAGTAATCAATTTTCTGAATTTTCTTTTTAAATCCATTAGAAAATACTCTCTGAATGCCATGCCTAAATTTGTATGTCAAGCCTCTCAAAAGAAAACTACGTGTGCCATAAACATCTTATCCACTTCTTATGCCTTATTAAGACTTTCACATGTCCAGTCAGCATGGGAGACCCAATGCAGCCTTCTTCTGAGATGTTTCACAGGTTCAAAAGGGTAAGAATTTAACACAGAGGAATGGATATTCTGCACAGAACTTTCCACTGGTTATTGATTTCTGTGTAGTTCCTGGGTCATGCCAACCATGGGTAGCTCCAGGGGTATCATTTGCTAGACTCTTGGACTTTGCTGGACTAATGGACTCTTAGGATTGCTTGTTTTGTTTTGTTTTTTTTTGTTTTGTTTTGTTTTGTTTTTAAAGCAACTTAGTTTATGGGTCCTCCCTTGAATGCATGCATTAACTTCGGTACTGAGTTGCATAGCTCTAGACCTGATGACTGCAGGACTTAAAGGTATGGCTGAGAGCGCATACTGCTCTTGTGATTTATTACGAGTCATGTGCAATTGCAGTGCACTAAATACCTGAACTCCTCAAGTAAATTCAAAACACTTTGCAATTCTTTTCAGGAAGGAATGTTATTAGGAGACAAGATATGTATGAAAGGCAGCTCTCCTACAAACAAACATCCAGTACTACTAGCATGTTTTTTCCACTTGGACACAAAACCCTTATATAGCACAAAGGCTTTACAGGTCAATTTAACTCTAGAAATAATTAAGCAAAATAGGATAATTTTACTCCTCCTTAGTCTATATCTAGCAGCTGATTACAGAAAATAGTTTGTATTAAGCAGTCCATCGTCATGATGCCAAATGTTCAGTTAAAAATTAGAGCTTCAGCTTGTGTGTGTAGAGATGATTACATTTAATCTTCTAAATATGTATAATTTCACTTTGGTAGAGTCTGTTACAAGTATCTGTAAGCCTACTGAAGCCTGAAGAAGGGGCAGAAAATTACTGTTATTTTTTCTTCTGTGAGACATTTTGTGATAATATTGCAGTCTCTGAGACCTACAGAGCCACCCACTGCTAAGTTTTTCATAAAGGCTTTGTCTGTACTATTCACATTGGGTCGAAGTTTTGACAAACTTCGTTTGTCTGGTACAAGTTTTAAAAAGTTTTTACACTTGTGAGTATTATAAGGTTGTACAAGTAGCAAGGCCTTAAAGGACCTGGTTCATCAAGAATTTCCATGGAACTACAAATGGCCAGTTTCACAGAATATTCTGAATTGGAAGGGACTCACAGGGATCATCAAGCCCAAATCTTAAGTGGATGGTCCATGTGGGGATCAACTGATATTCCTTTTCAGTTGAAAGGTGAGTTCTGTCTGAATACTTCTGAGGAAAAAGAAATTATGTTCCAGTCAAACTTTTCCACAGCTAGTTCATGCCCTGCTGAGTTAGGTGGCAGTGATTCATAGGTTGCTGCTGGTGTATGACAGTGAAGTCTATTACAGTGCTCAATAGTAAGATAAATGCAAATAATGATGATGATGGAATTCGTGAATGGAATTTTATCAGAGAACCTCTACACATTTTTGCAAATGTTGCATCAAGCCTTATGATGAATTGGCTGCATATGAGCAAGCTGTAATAAAAGGGAGGGGACACAAGATGTTGGAAGCATGCCACACAAGAGTCTTCAGCTGCTTGGACTTCTAGTCTTCATTTCCAAAGTCTCCATCCAGCACTGTGACAGCTGATTGGAAACTTCCTGTACGTTCAGGCCTGAGTTGGTTCAGCTGGCTGATTGCACAACACGGTCTGCCTTTAACATTATTGCTCAAAGAATGAATGTAAAATGAAATTGTCAATGCTTGTAAAATATTTTAGTATCTTAATACCTTTGTTAAAATAAAAAAAAAAAAGAAAAAAAAGGTGTATATGTATGTGTGTAAGCAATTGTGCACACATCCTGATGTGAAGTCATGCATGGGCTTATTGTAATTCATTAATCAACTGAAGATTAATAATTAGCCTGGAGAACAGAGACCTCTTACAGGAATCCTTTCAGAGTTAGTTCTTCTGATCAACACAGAATTCACAGAATTCTTTTAGAAGTAATAATAGAAAATTAATGACAAAACCAGGAACAACAGAAAGTTGATAACAGAAACAGGATCTTACTTGAGGACTGTCATCTAGCATAATAAATTATCAGAAATCACTGATCTTATCAAGCAGAAGCTTATGAAACATCAGATAGTTTACTGTTAAAACTTACACTTTTTTTTTGCCCCTGGAAAGAAAATATGACTGATATAAACTGAAGTATTTCAATGGAAATTCACTGAAATGCCACCACTGATATCAGATTGATATCTCTGTGTTCAGAAGATATAGCTTGCAAAGAATATTCTTTCCATGCCATGGATGACACTAAACAATCTTCAGTCTAACACATCTTTCTATTAACCTTTCCTCTTCACCCATAACTTTGAATGCAGTACTTGGCCTATGACTCTGAAAAGGATTTTTTAAAGAGGGGCTGTTATGTGGGAAGCATGCCTGAGTGGTGTATTGCTGCATTTTGAATTAAAAAAAATAAAATTATTTTCCAATTACCGGTAGAATTTGCCTCCACTTCGATCTTAGATCTCGATGAGCTTGAGAAGTGTTGACTGATGTGGGACTGATGTTCTTGAAGGAAAGAACTGCAAAGCTGTGCCCATGCTGAGCTGCTGCCAGAAACAATATAGCCGCATTATCGCTGCACTCTGTACAGATTAATTAGCTCTGCTGAGTGTCGCACTGTGCTAACATGGCTACTTTTGTTCTGCGGCTTAAAGGAACTCATTTAGATATGATTTAGGTACCTTTAAGTAAGTGTGTTTTCTTTATCCTTGGACTACATTGAGGTAAAATGAGTCATTCTACAGCGCTAACCATTTCTGTCATGTTATGGTCAGTGCTAATCAGTGGCACGTAGCAGATGGTTTGTGATGGTATCATCTTGCTCTTATATCCACCTGTTCAGAGGAAAACAGCTGACCTGTAAAGTCATCTCCCAGCTCTGTCAATGTGCATATGGAGCATTGCTGCGCATTTTTCAACTAGAATGTGTCCAACAGGGGTGTAACTCTTTCAGTCTCAGGAGTTGCTAGCGAAGAGCAGGATGACTGCTAAATCACTAACCCAGATGAGATCTCCCTGGTCTGGGCCTGCTCTCCTGTCCCTGAGGACATGCATTCTTGTGTATATACTTGTCAACTTGCACAGTAAGTGTGGAGTATTGGCTCACTTTTTTATTTCTTGAATTGTCTTCTTTCTATTACCAATAGGACTATAAAGCCACTTAAATATTTGCCTTCAGAACTAAACTGGCTTTTGACACAAATACTGTAGAAACCAGAGATTGTCTGTAGTGCCTGCATGATGAAGCTTATTAAGTATTTCTTAGTAGTGCTATACATATACTAAGCCTGTACATATAATCTGCATTTAAGGACCAAATCTGTGATACTGTGCCAGAAAAGGCCAGTAATATCTGTGTAGGGAGAGAGAGACTATCACTTGGCAAGTCATAGTTAGGCGGTGAACGCTGATGGTACAATGGTAACTGCTAATTGGATATAATGATGTCAATGCCTAAGGGAATCTGCCCTCACCAAACAAGTAAGTCAAGAGGCCGATCCTTGTTGGCAGGAAAGTTCTGAGTATCAGTACTCATGTGAAACAGCCGTAGGGAAATGAATCATACAACTGCAGGTTGTTTGAAAATGTCCTGTCACTGAGTGTGCTACTCTGAGTTTGTGCGCAGCACAGTGAGCAAAATTCATTTCAAGTTACTAAAGTAAGAGGAAATTTTTGAATAATCATCATTATATAATGACCGAGATGACAATGGGTAGGTTAAAAATAAGAAATGCATTTTTGCATTTAAGGGAAATGAGAGTGGCCTTCCTTAGGGAATCAGGGAAAAAATGAATGTGAGGAAGAGAATGTCCAATTTTAGACCTGATTATCCTTTCCTCTTGTTGAAGTCATTAACACGTTTTCAAAGGTATGTGAAGTTCTGTCATTTAGATTGGTAAGGCTGCCACGGATGTCCTGATTTCCCTGGTGAGAGTCCACCCAGGTCAGCATAACAGAGCCTCCAGTTCTGACCTTTCTGGCTTTAGATTTCTTTTAATATTCCCATCTTGGGAGAGAAGATGGAGCAGCCAGTGTCAAGAGGACCACAGTTTCGCAGCTGATTGAGAATTATTGAATGATGGAGAACTGGTTTCATGGGGTTTCAATAACACTATTTTCAGAGATTGTTTAAAGTATCTGCAAGGAAAACTGCTTATGAATTGGAAAATATAAATGACAGTTCTCAGGACATTCTATGTTCTCTCTCTCTCAGTAAATGATACTGAAAGACACCATTTTCCCAGGCTAATTGCACTAGAAATTCTCTGAGAGAAGTATCTGGGCAGTAGGAATGGAGTTATAAGGAGTCACCATTTTTCTTCGCACAACCTCACGACATTGTGTGCATCCAGCAAAAGAGAGAGAGAGAGACAGTGAAAGAGGCTGTCTGGGCTCCCTGGTTGTTCCTATAACCCTGACACTGCAAATGCACTCCCCATTCTGCAGGCTGAGGGGCTTAGAATGAAAGAAGTGGATTTTCTGCTATTAATTTTCTAATTGGGCTTGCTGATTGATTTTATTAGTAACATTTCATTGGAGTAATTTTACATATAAAAATATTTGCATCTAATGTGGTTATCCAAAGCAGCAGGTTTGATTTGTCACTTCCTGGCATTCTGTTCACATGAATGGACCTCCCACTGAAATGAATCTGCAGTCTTAAGTATGCAGATAATATTCATTGGAATAATGTAGAACTTTTCTTCTGTCACTTGCAGAAAGTTGGTTTTTTTCACAAGCTGAGGCACGAGGGGGCTGCTGTGACTTCATCTTTTGTGAAGTCTCCAGTTGAGCTGATATCACACAGTTTGGTAAACTGGATAATATTTACCAAAAATAGCAACTGGAAGTGAAAAAGTAATGTTTTTGAAGATTTTGGTGCTTTTTGCCTTTGGCATTGCTTCTGCAGGGTTGAGAGGTCCCTGCCATGCTGGGAAAGTTGAACAGTTTTCAAATATCTACAGAACACCACAATAATGAAAAATGGAGGACCAAGCTGCTCCAAAGGATTTGCTTCAGTGAACCTGAAGAATCTGACCCAAAGCTTTTAAACTGCTTCCTTAATTAGTAAAAATTTAGTTAAAAAATGTTGTTAAAAGTCTGCAAGAGGTAAATGTATACCTTTCCCTCTGAGTTGTGCCCTCAGTTTTCACAGTAACATAAATAATTCCCCTCTTTGGTTTGTTTTTTTTTTTTTTTTTTTTCCACTGTTTCTGGTTTTCAAAGGGTGTTCCCTGCCCAGGCTGTTATTTATGGAGATGGATCCTGTTTATTCTTTGTACTTAACTTAATGACACCAGCACACTTAACCTGTGAACCTGGGCTACTTTGGCTGGAGGATAATTTGACTGAAATTGTCATTAAGGTTTCAGAGCGAATTGTAGAACAACTAATTGGCACCACTCTGCTGTGGCTGCTGAAGGCAGAGGGAAGGTCTTTGCTATGTTGTCTGCCACTCTCAGGAGAAAGCTGCCACTAAGACATAGGAAGAAATGCCCCATGGTTCACATTTCCTCTCTCTTTAGCTTTCTGTATCAAAATGTTGGTTTTACTCAATCACAATCTCTTACATTTCAGTTTCTGGGGTTGTCTCATTCCTTCTTCCAGACTTGTCTAAAGCTTTTGTCCAATCATATTTTAAGCTGGGTAATTCCATTTTATCTCTTTATTTCCTACAAGTCTGTCAAGTGCAGCTATTCCATAATGACCCTTGTTTAAAATGTTTGAAATTATATACACAGGAACGGTGTCCTTCACAGGATGAATTTAAAATTCACACTTACCTCAGGAAAACTTCAAGCTCAGCAATGTTCACATCTGACACCTTCAAGAACCTGCCACATCCCTGCCTGACCGCAAGCTTGTGATGTGATTTATTTGGTTAAAATAACAGACAGAGAAAACCATCAAAAGAAAAGATTGCTCCTATAATGTGAAGAGGCTGAATTGAACCTAAAACATTTGACAGTCCAATAGATACATGAGAAATTAGAACAACTTCAGCCTCAGTAACATTTATGCACGTTTTGTCACTAACTTTAAAGGGGCCATGTTTTCTCCCAATGTCTGACAAAGACCTTTTAAACTAACATTGCGTTTGTCTCAGGAAGTGCTGGGACAAGTATGATTGTCCCATACAGATCCTGGGAAAAGCATTCTATAATAATTTGTCTGCAGTTGATTTCCTACAGAAAAAACAATTTTTCCTGAATCCATATGGTTAGCAAAATACATTGTCAGCAGAATTATTGTACACAGTGGCTGTGATAACACATGCTACAAGTTGTCATTTGTAATCATCACAGTTTCAACTGACTGTCTGCTCCTGGCTCCTGTGTTGAAAGAGAGTAAGGAAAAAAAATCTCAAACTGTCTTGCTTAAACCTCAAAAGGGCAGGATGGTGCCATCCAGCAATTACAGGAATTTGACTTCTTTTCTACTGTAAGCAATTTTTTGCAAGTTTAAAACCAACTAATGTATGAGTGAGAAAAAATCCATGCAAAATTATAAACCAGCAAAATAATTGAAAACCAATATCTTTTCAAGGAATGTGAAGAAGTGACATTCATCCACAAATACACAAGTTCCAAAATTAGTATTGCATGTTGAATTTTTAATATCCAATAAGAGATTTGTCCTGAATACAGATTTTGATGTATTGCCTTAAGAAAAACGTTATAACTGAAAAAAAAAATATTACCCACTGCTAGCACCTACTCTTCTTTTACGCATGCCCTCCTTTTCTTTGAACATCTCCTCCCTCCTGCTGCTTCATCACAGTCCATCAGAAGATACTCTCTTTAGAAAGAACTAGACACTATCTACCTCTCATAGCAGACAGAAGTATCACCACTTGAGGACAAATACTGCAATTGTATCCCTTTCTTTTCCTGCTCATGGATAACAGAGGTGAGGGGGGCTGCAGAATATGGGATAGGGACTGTGTGATGTTTGGTACCCACCCATACGAAACTTAAGTCAGACCTTAAACTATACAGAGATTCACATTCATATCATAGATATAAAATAGGTTATTTTCCCTAAAGAAAATTATAGGAAGAGATTAGATATTACATAATAAACATACATAAAAAATGTTTCTTTTCAGTGCTGTTTACCAGTTTGCAGATAATTCCAAACCCAATTCATATCTTATCCATTTTATATCCTGCAGTGTAAACATATTTATCAAAATAAATGCATTTATGCTGCAAGGCCATGTTTATCGCAGTGTATAACTTTGCTAAATTTAAAGTGTTTGGGCACACATTTGTCATGCTGAATGTTTGACTCAGGAAATTATTTTTTAATGGTTTGGACATTTCTAAAAATAAAGGTAAGGAAAAATAATGTTGTTTCTTTACATCTGACAAAAAAAAATCTCTGAACTTGCTTTGGAAGTTCAAAAGCTGTCAATCATTGTAACTATTTGGGGTATTTGTTATGGTAATAGACATATGCGTTTCCAGTTTTTGAAAAATCATCTTAGTTTTGCCAGTTTCCAAGATTCTAAAAAGAGTTTCGTTCTTACATGCAGAATAGTGTCCAGGACAATAGGACTGTGGGATGTTTTTGATGCCTTAAGACTTTCTATGTTTGTATATATTTGTATATATGTATATATTTTTCTATATTTGTAAATTTTATGTAGCTGTATAGCTTCTTATATTTGAAGTAGCAACTAGCAGTTTCTACCTCTGTATTGCATTCCTGAACATCTGAGCTAAGACTAAGATAGTGACTAGAACATTTTATTCAGGCTTCATGGACCAGGACTAGAATAACAATACACATTGTAGTCAAAACAAGATAGAAGACCCATGAAGTTTGGAAAACCTCCAACCAGGGGAATGTGACATGAAGAAGACGATGGTGAAGAAGTAAGGGGTCCTGAGATCCCTGACTCAATTCTAGGAAGGCGTGCCAAGGGGCAGACCCGAGGGAGGTACTTAGGGTGGCACCAAGGTGGTACGAGGGTGGATGGTCTCTGGGTTGGATGTAACCTTTAGTTATGATAATTAAGTAGTATTATAAAAATAGGAATCACCTCTATGCTGCGCGCACGTCATTATACGTTTGGAACTTGAACCGCTTTTCAGTAAAGAACTCCTCTCTGCTTTACCTCAGTTAAATTGCCTCAAAAGTTTTTGTCCTCCTTTTAGGCAACATTTTGAACACTTCCCTTGTACTGAGCACACTTTAAGCTCATGTGACTCTTCTGTGGTGACTGGATAGGATGTGTGACATCCTGAGAAGAGAACTTTTTTTCCTTATTATACTTCAAAACCAGTTCTAAAATACTGTGATAACAGCACAGTCTGGGGAGGAAAATGATAATCCTCATTCAGCACAATTAAAACCAAGGCAATACCCATCTACCCAATGATGAACACCAAAAGAGAAAGTCAGTGTTTGCCCATTGCATTGCAAACCAACACAAACCCTCTGAGGAAGCACCAGCAATCCTGTGCTTCTTGCGTGAATCAGATCTTTTAGAGGATAGCCTGTGATGACATCACTAAAACACTGTATTGTAAAGTGAATGAATAAATTAGCAAAATGCTCAAATTGCTTTTTGTTGCAGTGCTTGACTGTAGAGCCTTACCTTTATAACCTTACAGCAATGATTTTTTACCCTTGTTTCTGTTTGAGTGTAATGTAAATAACAAAATGTTCTATTTTTTTCATATGTTGACATATTACGTCACCATTTTAAATTTGTATGAGTCATAACTTCCCAGGAAAATCAAATAATAAAAGTCTTTTTCTGATAACATATTTGTGTGTTTCTTTATAGTTAGGTCTTTATCAGTTTCACAGTATTTTCTCTTTAATTCAGAAAGCCTTTATGTCATAAGGCAAATCCTTCTGTTGCATAAGAAGTAAGGAACTTTTTCAGAGGTAATAATGGATAAATCTTCAGGTTTTTCATGCTGATAAACACTGCACTGGCCACATTGTAAGCACAAGTACTTTGCAAGATTTGCAGCTGAATGTTGAAATAAAGCCTATGCAAATTGGATGATGGTAGCTGGGAAGAAATCTGTGCACAGCACTCACCGCAAGAGCCAAACTTGCTAATAACTTCACCAAGTTTGTACCTCACTTGTATTACTGTAAGTTAAAACAATTGTGGTCTTTCAGCACTTGGTAAGAAGATTGAGGTTTTTTGTTTTGATCCCGGAGTGCCAAATGTTGTCTTGTTTCCACAGGCACTCCAAACTCTTTCACTGAGTTTAGTGAGGTTGCTCCTGGTGATCTGAGGTCTCATTGAGTTGAAGGCAATGAAAAGATACTGACTGCAGCCTCAGTGATGACATCCTCGGGACAAACCAGGCTCCTTGTCTTTGTATGAAACTGCAGAGATCTCTGTCTTTGAGGCTGAACATGAATGTAGCAGCATTGAAGGAAAATCTTTCTAAGTCCTCTTTCATTGTCTTATGATAGCCTTATTTATTTTTTGTATTCATAGACTGGAGCAAAAAATTGTGTTTTTTGTTTTAATCGGATTCTGCCTCTCAATCTTGCTGTAGGAAATTCAAGGTACAGAAGTACTTTGGGTTTGCATACTTTGTAATATTAGAGGGTTTTTATCAGTAACACAGGTAAGGTAAAGCTACATCTGCCACAAGAACTAACCAAAATCTGGCATGAGACTTAGCTAATGCTTTGTAGAGCTGTCATGCTGGTTTATGTAATACAGATCTGTATGCAGATAAGTAATATACCATATGTCATGCAATTGATCTATGCTAACTACTACAGCAAAGTAGGCATATTTTACGGTGTAGAATTAGCACAGCATACAGACGAAGCCATAATAAATAAGAAGTAGAGCTGCAATAATGCCATGGCAATGCCTCAGCAACTCACTGGCATATATGAGCTTAGACGTAAATTACTCTAACAGTTAATTTACAGAATAAGTAACAAGATTAACTACAGGTCATGCTCTTGAAATTAGTATGCAGATAAAATTAGTTTAACATGGCATTTGATAACAGTTGCAAAGCTTTGGGGTTTTTTTTAGGAGGAAACCCCCACGCCCCTGATCCATATTCCTTGAGTGGTAGTTGCTTGATTTCAGATTTCTGTTTCAACAGTTAAAGATGAAAGTTTAGAAGGCACAAACAGATAACTGCAACTGGTCTGCACCTGCATCTTCTGTCTGCCTCTCATTGTAGTGGTCATCTTAATAAACAAGTGGTGTTATTTCTGTAGGAAAGATAGTGCTGAGCCTGTGAGCCTCTGTATCAGTTATCTGAGAGGGCCTAATTTGAGGGTTAAGTTGTACCAAGTTCTAATTCACTGAAGTCCTCCCAAATTAATCACCCATTGGTATTTTTTGACAGTAGCCTGTTTTACCATGAGAAAAAAAAAATTAGAGAAGGAAAGGTTACAATTTAAGAAATACATTTGCTGAACTTTTAATAATATTGAAAAGAGTGTTCACTCTCATAGTTGTTCTTATGATGCATTTTGCTGAGGGGTTCAGATGCACACATCAGCTAAACTTTGGACAGAATAAATTCTCTTTGTTCTATTGATTTCACTGAAGGGAGAGAGTTGCACATGCTTGGGATGTGTTTCCCTGATTCTGAGCAGGAAGTAGATAATACCAACTCTATTGTTCTCTGTGACTGCAGCCAGGTAAATAAGTAGCACTCATGGCTTTAATCACACTGAAAGAATTCAGATGAACCAGGAAGTAATGTCCTCGGAAAAAGTTGAGAAATTTCCAAAGTGCTTTACAATCGAGGTGGTTGAATGATTGGAGCAATAAATCTTAATAGCCACATTCGGAAAGTATTGAGAACCACTGCTCAGGATAAAATTCTGCTGCAAACTTTTATTTGCCTGATCATCAGGTTGCTGGACTTCTGCCAGTACAGTAGGAATCTGGCCAGCTGAGAGTCACATGGCAATCAGATGTTGGCACTTGGCCCAGGGGAAAGGCTGTGCTGGGCAGGAGTTACAAAGGAAAGATGGAAATATGCCTTTCAATCACTTGAAGGGATATATTTATATAAATGTAGCATGCTTTCTCTTACAGCAGTTCTTACGAAGAGAAGGGATCCAGTCTTCTAGGTGCTGTGCAAAGGCAGAGCTGAAGGACTGTCAGCTTTTAGTAAGATGAGGCTTTACAGACGGAGCAGGTAATTGTGCACAACTAGTCATAGGGTGGCTGTATTCTCTTCTCTTGCAGGTAGTAAATAGTTTGGCCCAGGCAAGTTCCTGAAGGGCATGGTTGGGACATGTGCAGGCATTTCAGCCACAAAGAGGGATGTGTGGAGAATTTGTTTCCATAGAAAGGAAGTCTGTATACATATGGCAGAAAGGACCATGGTTCACTCTCACTCTGTCCCTATCCTGGGCATCTGGGAGTCAGGACTTTGCAACATATAGCAATCACATCACTGAGAACTCTATAATTGTCAGCTTTTCCAATTAGGACAATGTGAGCTCAACAGTTTACCAAGATCCTTCTGAGGATTTAAACAGCAAGATTGATTTGATTGTGAAAGTTCCCTTGTGAAATTTCCTCTCTGTAAAACCATTTTACTCTTCTTTGCCTTAACCACCGCTGTCTTAGATTCAGCAGCTAAAGTACAAATTTTATAGAAAAATGTACAACATGGTAGAGTTGAGATAGAAGGTTAAAAAATTCCACCTGATTCTCCTCTTGGACTATTGTAGGTGTCATGCTTAAAAGTAAATCTCATCTGGCCTAAGTAAATTAAAAGCTCTGAAAAGGTGTTTTTCAACATCTGAAAATTTGGTTTTATGCAGTTTTTTGTAATACAAACTTACATTGCTTTCTCACAAGTCTTCTTTTTAGGTCCTCCTTCAGATACCTGCTTTTGACAAAAGTGTGCTTTTTTTTTCCCCTGGCTTTTAGTTTTTGTCTATTGAATTTTTAGTCATCATGGTTCGCTCTGCTGCCATGCCTCCCACACTGTGTTGAACTGATGAATTAGATTGTGTTTCACCTTCTTGTTCTTTTCCTTTTCAGTGGTATCTGCCAATGCTTTCTGGTCTTGCTATTGCTTTCAAGACACCCACTTTTGCTATACATTCCTATTTTTGGCTTAGTTTGCAGCTTCTTCACTGGACACTCTTGTTTTTCAAGTAGGGCAAGNTATTTCTAAAATGATTTCACTCAAAACTTAAAGTAAAGATCCAGTAATTGTTTCTAGTGGAGGTCTCCATCTTTGGCCATCCATGTTTTTATTCCATTTGTCAGAATATGCTATCCTATTGACTCACTCTTTTTGAGTCAATATCACCTTCCTACAAATAAAAATTTCTACATATACATGCATAAATATTGATATAAAAACGGGTCTAAAACAACACTAGTATAATAAGCACTTGAACAGGTGAAAAAGCAAAGAGTGTTTNTTTTGTAATACAAACTTACATTGCTTTCTCACAAGTCTTCTTTTTAGGTCCTCCTTCAGATACCTGCTTTTGACAAAAGTGTGCTTTTTTTTTTCCCCTGGCTTTTAGTTTTTGTCTATTGAATTTTTAGTCATCATGGTTCGCTCTGCTGCCATGCCTCCCACACTGTGTTGAACTGATGAATTAGATTGTGTTTCACCTTCTTGTTCTTTTCCTTTTCAGTGGTATCTGCCAATGCTTTCTGGTCTTGCTATTGCTTTCAAGACACCCACTTTTGCTATACATTCCTATTTTTGGCTTAGTTTGCAGCTTCTTCACTGGACACTCTTGTTTTTCAAGCAGGGCAAGCATGACACCTACAATAGTTTGCAACACTCTCCTGACTTCGTTATTCTGCCTAATTTGGTTTTAAGTTGGCTTTGTACCAACAGACATGGATCACATCACCCACTGTCAGCGGGAGCTATGCAATGCTTGGGTTTTTAGCTCTGTACCTGACAACTGATCAAGGAGAGTTAAACAAGAACACAGTGGCTCTAGTCTTTGTAATTGTTTATGTCTACAACTCTAATGCCTTAATTAAACTTAAAGCACATTATTCCATCTTTCATGGACTTGCTGTTTCATTATCTTGCTGCTGTTTAGCCAGTATTTTACCCATCTTCTGCTTAATGCAAAGTTGCAAGTACTTTTCCCATGTTGTTTTCTGTCTGCAAGGCTGGAATATCACTGAATCTTTGATTTTATTTTATCTTCTTGACCCTGGTGGCTGGGTTTGGGGATTTTTGTTCTTTCTCTATCACATATGCATGCTGGCACAAATCTTCAGTTGATCCTTTCTGAAGACCTCATCAGCTCACACTATTATGACGTATTAAACATTTTCAAGTTTCCATATTTTATAACATTCCCCAAACTATTAAGTGGACTGTTTCTAAGTATTTCCTTCTCAGTATTTTTATATATCTAGAAAGCATAGTTCAGAAACTATTAAGGTGTCTTATTAATAATAAAGAATTTTTTTTAGCATAATATTTGCTGTAAAACTTTAACCAGTAATGCAACCAGTTAGCTCCCTAGTGTTTTTTCTTCATAGACTGGATGCAAAAAAAATCTGTAATAATATTTTATAAATTCTGTTNTTCTTAATTTATTCCCTCATATTAATTTCATTTTGAAAAATCTGAAAGTTGTCTAAGAATCGTGTCCAGTCAGTCACCGTTCCTGTGATTCAACTTAGTATTTCTAGGTCACCTTTTTAAGCTGGTCTTCATAATATAATCATACTTACTGTAAGTCTTTTTCTCCTTTCAAAAAGACTAACCACAGTAATTCACTCTGATTTGTTTAAAGCCTGGATGCAGTCATTGAAACTTCTTACGAAGTTTCATGACTTAGCATGATGAAAAATTACAAAATAGTTTTGGAAGTTTTTCCCCATTTTTGCATTTTAGCTGAAAGGAACTCTCCTGTGACTTGGTGTTTTGTGCCATCATTGAGGCAGCCAGAATTGTTGAGTTGAATGCTTGCAGTTATGTGAAATAATTTCTCAGCACAGAACTGAGCAGAGTACTCGACAACTGTAGCAAGAGGGAATCTTAATTAATTACTTTTTGTTTTAAGATATTTTGTCAGGTACACCTCTGTTTTTTTGGAATAAAATGTGTAGGTGCCTTCTTTCAGTAGATGTTTCCCTTAAGTAAGGGGAGAAATCTCTGAATGAAAGGTCAAAGAGCAGGGAAATTTAGAATATGACTGTTTAGACACAGATGCTTAATTGGCCAGTTCTAAACCTTGAAACATTGCTGTACTATCATTTGCCAACTCAATATCAGGGATAGTGACTCTTTTGTGCCTCTTTCTGAGATGTCCAGTTCATCTGAGGATGTGACTTTCTAGTTCATGATCTGCCTTTCAGTACTGGGAACATCTTTTAGGTGCAGAAATACTTATTTGGATTTTCTCTAATACTTGGTTTGAACTGGAGATTACTTAGGCTGGCATTATTCAACCTGAAGATCCAGTCTACTCCTTGATTTATTGCTGTAACAGTCATAGGAGCTATCTATGGAACAGGAGAAGAGAAAGTTTGCAGTCAAAAACTTTAAAGCATTAATGTTAAGGTCTGTCATTCAATGGAAGACATTGTATAATATTAGTTTCAGGTTAAGAAAAATCTTTCTTTGTTTGCCTCAGGTCAAAACAAAGCAAGAACATCCCAGAATACAAATAAATTTTTATATATATATAACATGAAGTGGTCTAGAAATAGGAAATCTATTAATTCAGTTGTGGTTTGAATTCTACAATGCATGGAAAAAAATACTCAGCATTGTAAGTCAGAGGAAATGAAAGGAAAGTTAAAGTTTGATGAATTGCTAAAGAAAGCACACTAGTTTAACCCTCTGTCCAGACTATATATAAACTTTCAGATATTTCACAACTTTTCTTACTGTATTTAAAACTGACTAATATTTCTGTAGTTATCTAACAGAACTGAGGGGACTGTAACTGAATGATTAGAAAGGCTTTGTTTAGCATTTGTGAGAAATAGAAGGTGTTAGTTAATACAAAAACAACAGAAAATTCCCTGGATAAAATAGAATTTGAGGCATTTAGAAATAACATGAAAAAAGCAATTTCAGTTTCTATTCATTCTATCAATGGGTTGATAAGTTTAAAGACTCTCTAATGATTTTTTTTGTAATGCAATTAGAGCTGTTTGATAATAGTTGTGTTATTATGATTAGTCTGAAATTAAAAAGAAAAAAAGAAGAAACACTAATACCATTGCTTAGAAAACATCTTGATTTTGTTTTCTTGCTATTCACAAGTTTTGAAACAGAAATTTTTCCCAGGAATGCTGTATTTAAGAGTTTAAAAGCTTTTTCAGCCTGTTCCTGGATGGTAGAAATTCTGGATCTCTTATCCCTGAAGTTTACCTGTATCTTCACTCCAGGTGACAATTGGACATAGACCTTCACAAAACCTTCTGCAAACTTTTTGCTGTGTGGTTTCTGTAGAAGGAAAATGGGGAATCTGCTTCACATGTATCCTCTGACAGGTGTGAAATATTAAGAGAGCAGGAGGTGGGTCTCCATACATGTACTCTTTCTGTAGTCCACCAAACAATGCCACTATGCCCCACTGAACTGCCACCTAATGAACTGCCACCTAATGAACAAGGACACTCCAGCATGTAACCCAAAAGCAACAGTTTTGTGTAAAATTGAGATCTCTTTATGTTAGTTTGATGTGTTTACATCAAATATAGTTCTCCTGTTAATATCGATTGCACTTTGTGTCATTAACAGCCTTCCTCAGCAACTGTTTATTATTCTTCTTGAAAGTGTGCCTTAATTTGCAAAAAGCTACATATAAAGGTGTGTTTGTAGATAGCAAGCACAATCAAAACATTTTTTTGCCGATACATTATCAACATTTTAATGATTAATTATTATTTTCTTGGCCAGAAATAATAATGTTGACATCCTGAAAATGAAATTGCTTTTGCCAGTAGCTCAGGAAATGAAAGGAAAAGAGCTTTGTTGACTGTATGTTCTCATGGGCTAGAAAGATCCTATTGTGTAAAAAAACTGGAACACATTTGGCACAATTTTAGAGAATTAGAATCAGGAAGTAGATAACTGTGGAACTGAATAGAAGTAAAAAGAAGTAAAATAAATCATCTATATTTCAGGGAGACTGTGGTTTTTGTACTGCTGTTAGATTAACTTGTTAATGTGTTCCCTCTTATATATGGCACTTGGTTCAGGAGTAATACAAGTGNTCTATTTTTCAATATATTTATATATAAATTTTATAATATTTATAATATTCATTTATCTATCCTCAAAAATATCAACCGCCTCAAAAGAAAATATTTCTGGCTAGGACATATCATAAGTTTCATGTGACTTTATTCTTTCTACAGTATATCTTTAATAATTATCTTTCTTGTCATTCGACATTCTAGATGCCCTTTTTTCCTTTTTTTTTTTTCTGAAGCATATTTTACATGTGCACATCTGTATTTTGAACAGTGAAAATCAAAGTTTGTTTTGAGCTTTTTTACTTGCAACCAGCAGCTGATCAAATATTGATGCCAGCTAAAACAATAGAACACTGATTTTCTAACTCTCCTACTGTTTTGCTAGATATGAAAGCATCTTGGGAATACTCCGACCTTTGTTCAGAAGTTTGTAACCTTGTGTCAGAGGTTAAATAGATTTGGATGTCCTCTGAGTTTAGAGAGCTCTGAACCTAGGGTTATAACTTTTCCAACAGCAAGAAACTGTGCACGAAATGAGATCCATCTCTCGCCCCTTCAGCATTGGGTTGACTGTGTCTGGCAGTTCAGTGCTGCTTGGGCATATTAGCCATTCTCAGAACATGCTTCCAGGACTGGGTGCCTGTGGCAACCTGGGTGTGAAGAGACTGTGTGGGCTGCAAAGAGCTTTGGTCGCCTACATGTTCATCACTTTCCAGGTGGTGACAACTTTAACTGAAGTCAATAGTAAAACTGTAGGTCTGTAAAAGTTTTCAGCTTGAATCTAGCTCATTTGTAAGAGAGACAAACTGTGCCTCTTGTATTCAATAGCTGAATTCCACCCAAGGGGCAGAGTAAAAAAACAGTTGATTTTAGACTTCTCTTGACATCTACTTGACGACTGATAACTCCATTGGTGTTAGAGTCACAGTCAGTACATGTANACTCTCTAATGATTTTTTTTGTAATGCAATTAGAGCTGTTTGATAATAGTTGTGTTATTATGATTAGTCTGAAATTAAAAAGAAAAAAAGAAGAAACACTAATACCATTGCTTAGAAAACATCTTGATTTTGTTTTCTTGCTATTCACAAGTTTTGAAACAGAAATTTTTCCCAGGAATGCTGTATTTAAGAGTTTAAAAGCTTTTTCAGCCTGTTCCTGGATGGTAGAAATTCTGGATCTCTTATCCCTGAAGTTTACCTGTATCTTCACTCCAGGTAACAATTGGACATAGACCTTCACAAAACCTTCTGCAAACTTTTTGCTGTGTGGTTTCTGTAGAAGGAAAATGGGGAATCTGCTTCACATGTATCCTCTGACAGGTGTGAAATATTAAGAGAGCAGGAGGTGGGTCTCCATACATGTACTCTTTCTGTAGTCCACCAAACAATGCCACTATGCCCCACTGAACTGCCACCTAATGAACTGCCACCTAATGAACAAGGACACTCCAGCATGTAACCCAAAAGCAACAGTTTTGTGTAAAATTGAGATCTCTTTATGTTAGTTTGATGTGTTTACATCAAATATAGTTCTCCTGTTAATATCGATTGCACTTTGTGTCATTAACAGCCTTCCTCAGCAACTGTTTATTATTCTTCTTGAAAGTGTGCCTTAATTTGCAAAAAGCTACATATAAAGGTGTGTTTGTAGATAGCAAGCACAATCAAAACATTTTTTTGCCGATACATTATCAACATTTTAATGATTAATTATTATTTTCTTGGCCAGAAATAATAATGTTGACATCCTGAAAATGAAATTGCTTTTGCCAGTAGCTCAGGAAATGAAAGGAAAAGAGCTTTGTTGACTGTATGTTCTCATGGGCTAGAAAGATCCTATTGTGTAAAAAAACTGGAACACATTTGGCACAATTTTAGAGAATTAGAATCAGGAAGTAGATAACTGTGGAACTGAATAGAAGTAAAAAGAAGTAAAATAAATCATCTATATTTCAGGGAGACTGTGGTTTTTGTACTGCTGTTAGATTAACTTGTTAATGTGTTCCCTCTTATATATGGCACTTGGTTCAGGAGTAATACAAGTGATGTGAACCTGTGTTCAGTGAGCAATGAACTTGAGTTCAACGGCTGCATCTGCATTTCCTTCATAGCCACGGATGGATGAAATTTTCTGATCCTATGTGTGCATACACACAGAGACACAAACGCACNGTTTCATGTGACTTTATTCTTTCTACAGTATATCTTTAATAATTATCTTTCTTGTCATTCGACATTCTAGATGCCCTTTTTTCCTTTTTTTTTTTTCTGAAGCATATTTTACATGTGCACATCTGTATTTTGAACAGTGAAAATCAAAGTTTGTTTTGAGCTTTTTTACTTGCAACCAGCAGCTGATCAAATATTGATGCCAGCTAAAACAATAGAACACTGATTTTCTAACTCTCCTACTGTTTTGCTAGATATGAAAGCATCTTGGGAATACTCCGACCTTTGTTCAGAAGTTTGTAACCTTGTGTCAGAGGTTAAATAGATTTGGATGTCCTCTGAGTTTAGAGAGCTCTGAACCTAGGGTTATAACTTTTCCAACAGCAAGAAACTGTGCACGAAATGAGATCCATCTCTCGCCCCTTCAGCATTGGGTTGACTGTGTCTGGCAGTTCAGTGCTGCTTGGGCATATTAGCCATTCTCAGAACATGCTTCCAGGACTGGGTGCCTGTGGCAACCTGGGTGTGAAGAGACTGTGTGGGCTGCAAAGAGCTTTGGTCGCCTACATGTTCATCACTTTCCAGGTGGTGACAACTTTAACTGAAGTCAATAGTAAAACTGTAGGTCTGTAAAAGTTTTCAGCTTGAATCTAGCTCATTTGTAAGAGAGACAAACTGTGCCTCTTGTATTCAATAGCTGAATTCCACCCAAGGGGCAGAGTAAAAAAACAGTTGATTTTAGACTTCTCTTGACATCTACTTGACGACTGATAACTCCATTGGTGTTAGAGTCACAGTCAGTACATGTAGCAAGGTGAAGATGTTATAGCTAGTCAGGCATGGCTCTGAGATGCTCTGCAAAAACCATACCAAAATCTAGGGCCTTCTTTCCCCTTCTGTTCCTGACTTTGTTCCAAGTCATGTCCCTAGGAAGAGAGAAAAGTGTTCGTGCTTTTACCCAGCTCTAGACTCAGCCTAATTAAAGGACCAGGCTGCAGCTTAACAGGATTTTGTCTACAGTGCTGACACTGGCCTCCTCACAGCACCTGTTCTTTATGCTTAATCTTGTCCGTGTGACAAAGTGATCTTCACTGTGTGGTACTTTACAAAAACTGCTGTGAGCAGGCTCAGAGATCTGCCTCAGTCATTTGTCTCATGGCACAGCTGTTTGAACTAGTTGGCAGAGTTGAGGGGTCCCATGCTGCCATGGGCACAAGGATAGCACCTAGCAGGGAGGTGGAAGGGAGTGCATTCCTTAAGCAGATATTAGTGCAAAGATCACCATGTCATGAAGCAGCATCTGACCCACAATCTGAGGGACATTAAAGAAAATCTTTTTGGAGTGGTGCTTTGGGTTGTGTGGTGCAGTTTGCCTCCTATGCAAAATGCATCCCAGCCATCAGGGCTATATACACCAGTATATAGGCTGGGGGCTCTGTAGCCTTCAGTTTGGCTTTTCTGAACTTGTATGGGAGACAACAACACATTTTAAGTACAAAGTTAGATTCCTGATTTGAAATAGAGTCAAACATGGTGATAAGGCACCCATGAGAGAGATGAAGCACTGCTGAACCAAGTTACTTTTGTCATCCTACATCTGCATCTACAATTGTAGCTGACTTCCATGGGTTGGGGTCAAGGCTTGTTAACTAAGGCACTTTCTGTGTTGAGTATCGCATCCTTAAGTGGTTTTGTGTCTTGTTTTTGCAATAAAAGTCTTCCTACAGTAAAGGGACTTCCTTCAGCTGAAGAGGCAGCAGCAGTTCCACATTGGATATATTAAATTTTTAAGATTTAAGAGACTAGGGAATATATTCTCACACTCCTGTGTTATAAAGCCCTAAGGTTGTGGTTACAAATAAGCACCTGCTGCCTTTTGGAACAGTGGTTTGTGTCAGCCATTCATTCTATAAATCTATCCATCCTTCTCAGTTTCAGTTCCACCTTCCTCAAACACCATGATACCACAAGTAAGTTCTCAGCCCCTGATCAGGGCACTCTCCTCCAGTGCATTGCACAGAGGGGGCTGGTTTTCCTTTCCTTACTTTCTTCCTTTCCTCTGGTTCCCAGGTCACGTCAAGTTGTTCACTCCTCTGGTGTCAGTTTTCTTTGCTCACTTGTTATATTTTCAAGCATGAATGTATTATCAGACAATCCTCTCCCCTTCTTAAGCATTGACAAAAATGCCTCCTTATCATCTCTCAGATCAGTCCTTCAGCTCTCTGTGTTTGTCAAGGAAAACTGTGGTGCATAAGAGCATGTGAGCAATTGGCTGTGTGTAGACTGCTTATCAATCTGACCACCATTATCTCCACGTTTCCTGGGACTCGGTCATCTGGTCCCATCTTATCTTCTTAATTTGGTTATGACTGTCAGCCCCTATGGACAGGACACACTGTTCTGTTTTCGTACAGGGTGAAAAAGGGCTGAGAAGTGTTGCAGAACTGGGACTACACTAGATTAAGATAATTTAAGCAATAAATATAGGACCTCACTTATTCTGGTCCATCTTTTAGACCACAGTCAGTGAATGCTAGGTCAAGACATTGAGTGGTCAGGATTCTTTTAGAGACATGGGGCACAGTAATGTGCTGGTGAAGTTGGTCAAGTGGTGGGTTTGATGCAAAGTGTGAATTTCCTTTCTGCACTGGTGTGCAGGGTAAATCTGTGGCTCTAATATTTTAATATAATTCCGGCAGATCTTCCATTATGTACTCAATTTTGCAATATTTTCTCACCCTGTGACATGTACACAAGGGCATGAAACATTCGTGATCCTCATTTTAAAATTTTTACTATATGCTTGCATTTTATTAGCAAACTTTTTTGATACCCAACTTGGATTTAGAACCTGAACATTAACTGTAACAAAATCTCCTCCTTCTGTAAGATTAACTCAGTAAAAACAAGGTAACTAAGGGTTATGAGGTGGTCTGCTAATGCTCGGACTCCTTCAAAATGCAAAGCATGGGAATTACTCATTCTGAGCCTCTCAACCTCCTGGTTGCTGCTGTAACCACCACCTTGCCCCTTTGACTACCATCCAGAGAGATTTGGTCTGATACTTAATATGAATTTTCCTTCCAAAGGTTTAGTGTTCTGTTTTCAAAGTGAAGTTAGATAATTATAAATGTTAATCACAGATGTTGAGTTATATTGAATACGTGAAATAAATTTCCATGAGTAGTGTGATCAGTGACTTATGTTTTCAATCAGATATAGCGCAGGATTGATTATATTGATTATATTGATTAAAGAAGTAAACAAAAGATCTTTGTCATTCAACAGGAGATTCCATGTGATAATGCTGACGTCTAAGCAGGTGACATTGTTTGTTTTCTGAGGGTCCTGACAAACATGGATGACTGCTTGTCACAGGTCAGGGTGTGTACCCCCCTGTGCCGCCATGTCTGGGATGAGAGATGTCACAGCAGCGCTGCCCTCCTCCCAGAGGGAGCAGCTCCTGGAGCACAGTTGCTGAGTGGAGTTGGAAGCAGCCCTTGGACCAGCACAGTTTGCACTCAGCAATGCATACGCTGGGGCAGTTCAGCTGTTCCTGGATACCCCATTCAGCTGCTCTCCTGCAGCGGCTGCAGGAAGAGCAGAGGTTGTGGTGCACTCCCACCCACAGATGGGCAGCCTCAGCGATGGTCTAGCTGGACTTCTTCACTCCATTGTGATAGCTCTGTAATGATGCATGTACCTCTGATTTAGACAGAAACTTCAAGTAACAAATAGATTTGGTTCAGTTTGTTTTTCAATAGTCCTGGTTTAGGCTTTGTTTTGTTTGTTGTTTGACTTCTTGGTTTTTTTTTTTTCCTTGAGAACAGAACAAACCCAGACATGATAGTCTTATTCCAGATGATTAAAGCCACTTGGATCCAGGTCTGATGAGGTCTGGCATGCCATCTTTAATCTCAAGATGAGCTTGAGTTCATAATCAATCTGTCCTGAAATCACATGGCTTTCACAAGTTCTTACAACTTATACAAAAAATCTGTTTAAAACACCAGCTATGCCCCATGGAACACTATTCACTGAAAGAAAAATAGATCATTTGTCTCTTTGTAAATAAGCATTGCCAATAAAAGTAATTTATAAGTGTGAAAGCCAACGAGTTCTGGTTTCTTTGCTGTGTTCAGCTGAGTGATGGAAAGAGAAAGATACCTGGCAGCTGAAGCTTTCAGAGGATCCTGTATTACCCACAATTTCTTAAAATAAATACCAATGTGACCTAAACAGGTTCATTAGAAACTGAAGTGGAATTTTAATACCATTAATGTTACCCTTTATTTCCTAAACTGATAGAGTGTAGCCTAGAAGAAAACAAGTGTTGCAGCTAGGGTTTTCAGTATGGCTGCACGATGTAGATACCTAAAGAATATTGAAATCCTATGGAATTTAAATTTGCTCATCACTTCAAGTATCTTTGAAAATTATGATCTAAGACCTTTTCCTTTGGTTTATAATTTCATGTCTGTGACTGTTTTGTTTCTTCCCATGGAGCAGTTAGCAGTAACAAAGGTGACTTGCATAGTCATTTGTATGAAATGCAATGAGGGTGCTGCAGATCTATCATCCCTGTGACATTAATTAAGGCCTGAAGACTTTGGCCTGTCACTAAATTCCTCCCCCTCATGAATTTACAGCTTACAGCAACCTAGGACTCTGACCTAAAATGCAAGAATACTTGGATTATTTTCTCTGTTTTTTCGTCTATCCACTGCTTTATTCTTTTCATATACAATGTCATTAGCAGACTATGCTGTACAATTAAAATTAATTAACACCATTTTGTTTATATTTGGTCGGAACGCGTGAACCTGCTTACAGCATGTTTTCTTATCTGTGTTCAGAAAAAGTGTATATGGAGACAGAGCAAGTGCATAATGGGGTTTTGCTTCCTTAAATTTCATGTCTGAATGCAGAAGAATTGTTTATGTGGCGAATACTTGTGTGGCAGGTGATGCACCAAACCACCAATATTCTTATAGTGAACACAGCAGGCAAAGCTCGAGACAAGAGGCCTTGAGGAGAGGGTCTTTGCATTCGGGTACAGATCCACAGCGCTCTTCTGGGGTCACTAAGGATTTGAGCATCTCTACACTGAAATGTTCCTGAATTCATCTGACTATAGAACCAAATCTTGACTGCTGTAGTTGTAAAGCTCAAAATTTCACAAAGTAATTAATGGGTAAGGATAGGACATGGACAAGTGCATTTAACTTCAAGGTAATTTTTCATTATTGTTGTGTTTTATTTCCTTTCAAGACTCAAAAGATTTGCAAATTACTTACCAGCATCTGCTTTCACATGGTAAAATTCTGCTTTTCTTTTTGCTAAACATTTAAATAGATAGCAATTAGTTATTAGTAGTAGAAGTTGTAAACAGTCTTTTTTTAATTAACATTATTTATTCTCTTCTTTATAAATATATTTTCACATGCTTGCCAGTCTAGTAGATTTGGTCTTACTATGTGATATATTTAAAAATATAAGGAAAGATCAAAAAAGTTAGTCCAACTTTCTGGGAGGCTGGCACACCTAAACTGAAGAGAAGACATCATGGAAATCTAGTTGGCATACTTTGAACATACCTTTGTGTATGTTTAGTTTAATATAATCAAGGAGAACTATGTCACTTATGGAAGAACTCTTGTTTTAGAGTTTATTCTTCTTTAAACTAAGTCAACAAGAGAGTATCCTTTAAAATACAAACCCGATCAAGAAAAATGATATAGAAAGTTAGTTGAGAACAGCTGCTTTCACGCAGTAAATTTCCAAGCAATTCAGAGGTGGACAATTAATGTTATGAATGAATGTACTATTCTTCTCCATTACACAATCCAAATGCAAAATCAGTAGTTTATGTTGCTAAGACAATGAAGATAAACTTGGATGAGAACCCCAAGCCAGATCCATTTACAATTTTGGGGGTAAAAAGAGAGAGTTATTTTCCTTTCATAATACTAGAAGCATAAATCAAAATGACACTGCTCCTTAGGGTTTCAGTGGTAGACCTGCTTGACGTGAGATGAAACAAATTTCAGAGGCAAGAATTTTCTGTTTAAGAAGCATATAGGCCTTGGCATTTTTACTGATGTTTCCTAGGCTGATTACTACTTTTTTTGACAAATCATAATCCATTTCATTTCATAATCTAGTTTAACTTCTGGTTACCAGCATATTTTATCTCCTACCTACAAAATTTTTCCATTCCTGTTCAGATAAAATCTTCTTTGAAGCAAAAACCGATGTCCTAGGAGATATGCCCCTGTAACTTTGGTTTTATTTTCCACTCGCTCAGTATTTTCTGGGTCCAGTAGTATGTTTGTCTTGAGGGTGTGTTTTGGTGATTTGAAAAGTTGATAATTTTACTTATTTCCTTTTGTTCCGTTCTTTCAGTCTTCTGTTCTGATCATTATCCATCAGAGGGTACCAGTTCATCCTGATTTGAATTACTGAGAATTTGCACAGAGACTTTTTTACTCGCCGTTGTTCTTGGCATACGAGTGGATTTGCCTCAGTCTTTGCTTTCAGTTTTCTCTAGCTTCCCCAGTAGTTTAAATATTCCCAGATACAACTTCATGCATGACTTACATTGCTTTATATTCTTAACGAAAAATCTGCTATTCGTATTCACAACTTTACGTGATTATCTTCTTGTTTGTTTTAGCATAAAAGGCCAAAGAATCCCTTCTATTAGCAAAGCAATGTCATATGTATGTCAAGGATAATACATTATTTTTAGCTCATTATACCTCATCTGAGGCTCACTGTTCTTTTAATTTCCCTATGAGAGTTCACAAGAAAGAAATAATCAGCAAAAACTGCATGGAATTTGGAAAAAATACCCCAAACTGTCTCTTTCAGCTAAAATCTTTTTACCTAAACTTAAAGTAGGAAAAAATCCACCTTACTTTTCTATTATAATATATGGCTCATATAAATACTTGAATTATGTGCAAAGTTTTCTAGAAGGGAAAATGCATGTTTTAAATTTCTTTTTATTTGTTATAAAAAAAGTAATTCAAGGAACATAGCATTCACTCTCCCAACAACAAGCCATTTTCTTAAGAATTAAGAAAATTTCCGTGTGCAAACTCCATTTCAGTAGCTGAAGCTGCCTTATTTAACCTTCTTCAGTGTAGGACTGTTCCTTAAGAGAACCATTCAGTATGTGGATGGATGCCAGATTCTGGCCTATTTTCATTCAAAGTTCAGATGATGAAACTCATTGCCACCCACTCCTTCACCCCCCCCCCCCCACCATTTTTTTGCTTCTAGACAATGAACTCTCTTCAGTGATACAGTCTTCAGCTTAGAAAATGCTCATTCTATCCCCCCAATATAATTTTAAAACCTAAATCCATTTACTCAGCTTGTTTGAAGAGAAAGGAAGGGGAAAAACCTCTTTTGTACAGAGAATATTATTCCTTGTGATTTCTCTTTCAAGAAGAAAATAAAATAGTAATGTGTTAGTGACACTAATTCCAAGTGTCTTGGAGATCTAGACAGGATTTAACTTTTGATTGAGCAGGAGGGGGTCTCTCTCTCCCAGTTGCTTGCTGTAGCCCACTGTACAAACCAGCACTCTGACTTTGGTCGAAATGTTAGTCTCCTGTCTCAGCCATGTGTGTCATGAGATTTATTATTCAAAGGAAAAATAAAATGGCTATACTTTCCTAGTCAGCACAAAGGTATTCTTACTATGGACCTTTTTGGACTGCAGATCTATGCAGCTCCTCCTGGAAACACTCCTCCCAGACAGAACTGGCACTTCTGCTCTTCCCCTGTAAAAAAAGGCAGCTCCCATGTTCGTGGTCTCGGGGGGATTAGCACTGTGCTCCTACTTCTTCCAGTTTTGCCATAGTGCTAGAGGGAAGGTGTTTCTGGTGGACAATGCCTACCCATATGGTGGCTCTCACCTCGTTCCCCTCTGTACTTGATGTTCTCAGGGAGAAAGGTGAGGTAGATGGACAAGGTTTCCTCCCTGACAGTGAAAGAACAGTCGGTGGAAGAGATCTATTTGTAAAAGAGCAGGAGAGCTTCTTCCCTGACAAGACTAGATCAGTCTTTAACTGAAAATTTACCTAAACACTTCAAGGATTTTTTTCTATAACTCTCAGGAAGTGGAAGGAATGTTTTAAATTGGTTTTCTTTGCATTTATGTGAAATGTTCAGATGAGAGTTTATTTTGATCACCACTCTGTTTTGAGACTGATTACACTTACAGAATACTTTGCCCAGCTTTTTAACATCATTCTGGAAATCTCTGCAGAATTTTTAATGCAACCTAAGTTGCCTTATAGTGTTTTAAAAACTAAAAGCCTGTAGTTAAAATATATGTTTGAAAATATATTCTCAGGAAGTCATGGCAGGTTGTCTTAACTGCATTTTTAGATTGCAACAGCAGTAAAAACACACTGTTGCTGTAATGAATGTAGAAATATTTATTTTCTGTTTATACTGACAAATACATCCTCAAGTGTCCTCTTTTAATGACTGTTCTCTCTCATTGTCCTCTGTGCAATTACTGTATCAATGATATCAAGTAATTCCACATCCTGTGAACATGAAAGTTCCTAAACCCTTTATCTGAATTTTTCTTGAAGGAAACTCCACATAATAAAAAAAGAATGTCAGCAGAATGGAGGCACAGTTCTGCAAATGCCAAGGGCAACTCTGCCTTGTGTCAGGGGATGATTTTGCTCTTTGGAGATATTTTGCCATGCTCTTTTCATTTTCTTGATTTCCCTTTGGTTTCCCTATGTCTGCTTTCTTCCTTGAATTTTTGTGATGGGTTCCTGAAGTTGTTCTCCCCAACTCCCAAAACTTTGTTGCTCTCTAATGTACTGACATGGGATAATGCAGAGTGAGGTTAGTGCCATCTCCAGGGGGCTGGCCGTCCCCAGTGACTCTGTTTTCATTACAGTCTTTGATCCCTATGGAGTTGCTTTAAGTAGCTAAAGGCTAGTCATGAGAAATGTTGCTGCTTTGTTCACATGCTTGCATGCCTGAAATTGCATCTACTCAAAGTCAGACTGTGTTGTCTTGAAATGTATTTCCAATTTGTTTATGAATGTGTTGAGCTTTTAAATCAGAGCAAATGTGAATCATCAGAGAAAGATAATACAGCTACTAAAAAAGTGCATCGGCAACTGATTTATAATTGTCCTGAAGTGGTTTTCTCTTATTTCAGAAGAGCTATTAAAGAGAAATTACAGAGCCCAAATCACAGCTTGCTGAAGAAAAGTAGATATTATAATTATTTTGTTCAAGCTGTTGATCTGAGTTAGGAACTTGACAGGTTGTGCCTCAGGATGTAGTTATCCAGCACAGTCATCACCCAGGGGGTGGCACTTGAAAACTGAAAATTTATAAATGTGCCATATAATTACAAAATTCTGTCATTTCCTTGTGTGTGTCCTCTTCTGTGTCCATGTCCTCCCCTTTCTGTTTTCCCTTTTTTCTTTTTGCTCTAGTCGTTCTTGTTCTTTTCCATTGTCTGAATTCACCTCAGCAGTACTGCCTGTTTACAGATGTCATCTCTAGCATATTGCTGTTAGTTCTCTTTATTTCTTATATTACTCTGACAGGTCTGGACACATTGCCAGTTTCCTTTTCCTTTCTTTCTTAAGATAATCATCTAAACACAGCATTTCCAGAAGACAATTAATCCTGACTATTTCTCACCATTACTATGAAATAAGATTAAATACCTGGTTTTATCTAGGCAACTAACTTTTAGATATCTGAGTCATTACATATACCTGAAAGTGAAGACCTCAAGCTATATCCCTTTGGCTAGATATATAGCTGGTTTATCTATATGTCTCAGAGTGGCTTGCTGTCATTGGTGAAGAGACCTGTTATTTAAAATTGAAGAGCCAAATCCTCAGTGAGAAACAATCATGTAATGACAAGATATCAGTTTGTTGCAGCTGAGGATTCAGCCATAAATGAAATGTATAAGCCATGCATGAGTTTTAAAAAATAACATTACATTTGAGTTAGATCAATTCAAATTCACAGAAATCATGTCATATCAAATACTAAATTAATTAAATGGAATGAAAAAAAAAATATTCTTCTGATCCATACCCTTAATATGTATTAAAACCAGACCAGAATTTTTCTGCTTTGAATCAGTCTGCTGGGAAAATACATTCATGCAGGAAATAAGATTAAAGCAAAAATATGAAAAAAATTGGATGTAAACATCTTAGGTATAATTTGGTAATTCTTTACATGTTGAGCAATTGTAGACACCCATATATATATGGAAATAGAATCTTTTCACATAGGATAAAGAGGCATTTTGCGTCAATTTTGCCTCCATAAATGACAGTAAAATGATGAGAACAATGGCAGTGCCTTCAGGAATTCTGACAGCTTGTCAGGATGGCTCCTGGAAGGCAAATAAGCACAGTAGGTCTCAGGCCAAATTTGACTTTGTTGCTAGCGAGCTTAATAAGGGTAAAATATATTAAGAGGATAATATAATCTTCATTATCTAGTGAGAAGGGAAGCTTAATTACTGTATGCTCTCAAATGACCACCATGTTTCAAGCTCAAGGTGCAAGTAGAAACCTGGCAATAGGCCGGGAAGTCCCTCGTCCCTTGCACATGGTACCGCAGGAGAGAGTGTTTTCCCAGGGGGCAAGTTTTACAAGTGGACAGGATGCACAGCCCTAGCCTGAGAGAGAGCAGAGGTGCACGCCCTAGCTGAGAGAAGATGAACAGGAGCACCAGCAGAGTCAGAGAGGTTCACAAGTGAAGCCCATAGACACATCCCTGATTCCCCCTATAGCCTTGCGTTGCTGAGGAGTATGTAAGTCTTGGGGTATGAAGGTTCTTGAATAAGATCCAGCACCTGGTTGGTGCCACGGTGTCTTCTTGTGCTGAGGGTGTTCCTGCGCTGGGAGTCTTCAGAGCTGGGAGTGGCAGGTGATGGGAGTGGGATTCTTGCTTCATAGGCATGTGGATAGCTGAGTTTGCAGCACTGGAGAGGATCACATAGCATTTAGCCTGTGAGTGCAAAGGCAACAGACCTCAAAAGGTCTTAGTTCACTTTGATTAGTTTGGTTTGAGGATCAGGGAAAGAGCTGCTGGTCTTGGTCCTTGTTGGTACCATCACCCTGTGGAAGTACAGGGGAAACAGCCTGCATGGCAAATGCAAGCACCTGGGCAGGACACTGGCCTCCTCACCTCTTTGTTCGGAAATACAGCCAATTACAGTTTAAGGCCCATGGGGTGGCCAGAAGTCCAGATCCTCAGGGCGGGGCTGACTTGAAGGTGTAGAACAGAGGGATTTGTTTGTAGAAGAAACTGGTAAATGTTTTGGGAATGTCGTATCCTAGAAAAATAGGCTTTCCTTTAACGAAAGCTGCTGGCACTGGAAGTTAAAATGATCATAGAGGATTGTCTACACTAGAAGCGGAGAGAAGGCTGACAGGCATTGAGGAATGCTTGGTTTAGTCTGATGCAATCCTCGAAGAAGATGTGGCTAATGTTCTACGCACCTTGAAAAAGGCTTGCAGGGACATAGATAGAGAATTGTGATAAAAGGAAAATGCTAATCAGTCTGTTTACAGTGCCAACTGAGAAGCATTTGCAATGCCAAACAAGGTCAAAAATTATAGGTGCTTCTACAGCAATAGTAGAACTCTAAAAAAGATAAAAAAATTGGAATGGTTGGCAACTGCGTCAAACCTGACAGAAAACACATCACACAGTCTGTTGAAGGGAGGTGAAAAAGGTTATTATGATGCTAGAACATAATTTTTGATAGAAAGTACAGAGAGGATAAGAGGGTGTGAGAGAGGCACAGTACCAGAAGGATAATGCTAAGTTCAAATATAATGTGGGAAATTCAAGCACGATATTGTGGGAAAAAAAGAGTACTGAGGAATCTGTCAGGGTGAAATCCAGAACTAACATTTTCTTCAGTGAAACTGAAGAAACTGCATTTAAGGTAGCTAAAATAACAGTAGATTTTAACGATATATAGTTCAGAGCCTCATAAGGATGAGATGGAGAATTTTTTTTAAATGCAATTACAAGCTCCTTCCTACATGACCTTGTTTCAGAACCTGAAGAAAAAAACCCAGACATTACTCTGAACTTGGTCTCAGGGGGTGCACAAGACTTTACTCAAGGGTTACTAGTAAGTGACTCACTCTGTAACTGTGATCACAATATAGTTGAAGTTTGTATCATGTCAGAAAAAACACACAAATAAATCCAGCAGACACTTATTCAGTTTCAAGAAAGACCAGTAGATTAAAAAGGAGGCAGTAAAAAAATAAAATAAAACAAAATGAAAAATTCAACCAGCCAGCAGCAATATCCTTAGAGGAATAGATCAACAAACAAGAGCCTGGGGTATGTATTGCAAGCCCAGTCAAACTGTGTACAGCAGTTCCAGGAGAAAATGAAGTAATCAAATGAAATCTCTTCAAGACTCAAGGGAAAAGCTATCATGCAAATGGTGGGAAATGGGAAAAGTTAGTATCCTAAGGAAAAGAATGGGAGGCCTGCTCAAAGGAGTAGAAAGAAAAGCCTGTAATATATGACATGTAAAAAAATTGAAAAGAATTAAGAGGAATAACAGAATTTGAAGAGTATCTTATAAAGGTGCGCAGTCTATTGCACCAGATAAATGATGGTTAAGTAATCTGATCCTTATAGAGCAGCCTGGACGTGCAAGTCCTGGGAGCTACAATCTGGTGAATCTGCCCTTCCCCCTGTAACAAGGCTACAGAGTCTATGATGACTAAAAGGTCACTGAACATATGAATGAAGGTGATTTATTGTGAGGACTCCAGTAAGAATTATTCCTGCTTCACTGGTGGAGGTTTCATCATTCTGGTTTACTGTGTGTGCCAGTGAATGTGTGGTTAAAGGGGATTGAGTGGTCTGAACACATCTATTTTCTAAAATCTTGTGACGTTTTTCTAACCAAAGGCTCTAGAGGAAACAAAACTGCTTTCAAGTTGAATAAAAAGCTCTTTTCGGAACTGAAGGATAGTTAGATAGGATGCAAATGGAAGGGTTCAATGGTCATGTTTGAAGAGGTGAAGAGTTGGTAGAGGGGTCATTAATGAAGCTGTTTTCAGACCAGTTTTGTTCAAGATCTTCATCAGTAGTCTTGGAAAGGGAATGAATTGTGAAATCTTTAATTTCACAGGTGATAGTAACTTATTTTGAGAAGTCAAATACCATGCTGCTGGTAAGGGTCATCAAACGGACATCAGTGAGTAAACAGGAAAAAAGCAACAGACAAGCTTCACAGTTGATCACCTAAGGCAGAAAAAGCAATCCAAATCATGTTTACATGATGCTGAGCTCAGAAAAGGGATGTACAACTCAAAAGAGTGATTTAATTCATCATTGCCAGCTATGTGAAATTATTTGTTTGACAAAGAGAGGCATCATCAGGAACAGTATTGAGAACAAAACAAAAGAGTATTGGTAACAAACCAATGTTATTTTTGCTACTATTTGAAACACTGATATCCCCATATCCTGAATATTGTGTGTATTTCTGGTTTTTCCCTCTCAGAAATACGAGTGGAGTTAGAGAAAGTAAAGAAGAACAACTTAGTAAGTAGGTAAAGCCACTGCCTTACAAAGAAACACTAAGGAGTCCGAGACTCTTCAGTTTCAAAAGGAGAAAATGGAGTATGACAAAGGTTTTCAATATCTAGAAGGTGATGAATAAGGTATATGTGGAACTGTTATTCACCACCCCCATGGTACTGGCTGATTGAGCAGTAACTGAACTCAACAGAACGTAAGTTTAAACCAGACAATAGAAAATATCTTTTTACACAGTGGATAGAGGACTCCTAGGTTATGGACAAAAGTAATATCAGCAGGATCATAAATGAATCATAGGGAAAGTTGTGGAAATCCAGTGTGTGAGAAACAGATACCAAATGGAATAGTCAGGGACATGCTCTTTAACTTCACTAATACAGAGATTTTTCATGCTGGATGTCACCAAGAGGAAGGGAATGCTGCTAATCACCATTAGTCTCCCAAAATAGCGTCTCTTATTGCCTCTGTTGGAGACAGAGTATTGTCCTAAATGGGTTAATGATCTGTCTCAGTATGACATTTCTTCTTTAGTAAATTTAGCCCAGTTTCAAGTGAAGATTCTTTCAAAAAATATTCTTGATCTTTTAAGATTTTTTTCCTTTATTTTTTGTAACCTTCCCGAACAGAACCTGAGCCAAGAATATAGATTGTTTCCACATGATAATACAATAATAAAAAAAAGTGCTGTAATTAAGATGAATGAAATGGGAGGGAAGAAAGAAGTAAAAATCTTCCTACTCATTTTGAGAGCATTACTCAAGCTTTACTGTTATTTGAGCATGCTGTAAATACTGTGCTGTTTAGCACAATATTCTCAATAAAGTGGAACCATGAGTACCTTTACCTGTTAACTGACCTCACTTCCTGCTAACAGGTCTCCATTCTACCTCCATACATTACGAGAGCCTGTATCTTTGTGTCTGACCAGCATATATAGGTTTTAGCAGTTCCTTATTTAGTTGCAGGAATAATAACAATAGAAAAATTGAAAAATGCAGGTAAGCTCTCCACTAGCAAGTTTAAGTGTATTTTGAGCCCATTCAAAAATATTTCAAAACTAATGAGCTAGTTTAAAATTCAGGAGATATTTAGTGGAAGCAAATACGATGGTTCTTATGTCTTGACATTGGGGTTTTTGAATCTGGTCAGGTTAGGTCTTTCAACTTTTCCACAATCCTTGTAGCATTGGACCCTTAATTTTTAAAGAAAATGAAGCTTCTTATTGCTGCTACTTAACACCTTAGAGGAGTATCTCATAAGCATCTGCTCCCAGCCAATCAGTGAGGAGTTCTGAGTTTTTAATTATGATTAGCTCTGTTAATAACCTACCCATAGATCGACGGCATGCTAACACTTTACACTGGGCTTTAATGTAAAGCCTCACAGACTTACTCACAGCCGGTGCATAACTGCATATGCAAACCTTTAAGCTCTTAGCTGTAATTTTTGTTTCCTTGTATGCACATATATATGCCAAGTTCTCATGTTTTATACAGCTTCTGTGCATAGTTTGGTACATCTTATTAATGATTTAGATTCATACTGTAAGAGAAAAGAGCAGGAAAAAAGCTTTCAAGTAGGGCAGACTGGTATGACCTTCAGCTGCACAGGTACAATTACCATCTTTCACAAATGAAATGCTGCAATTTTCCATTCACTTCACTGATTTTGCAGAGATGCCACTGAAATAACTCATGATTTACATGAACAGAAGACAATCATGACTTTTACTTGTTCCTCTATTTGCATCAAACCCCAGAAAAGGGTTTAAACAAAGGCAGCCTTATTTCTTAAACCAACCACATCCCACTCCTCCAGACACGTCCATACATGCATAAAATCTCTCTAGACAATCATTTACTACCTTTCTTGCCTTTAATCATGCAATCTCCAGATTAAAGAAAGGAATGTTGCCCGGAAGTGTGCCTTATTATTCCATGATGACTAAGTGCCAGTGCTGTGAAACCTAAAATTCTCAGGACAAATTAAAGACTAACGCCCGAATTAATAGTGTTTGCTCCTAACAGTGGGTTCAGGAAGGCAAAACAGTATCTTGTGTTTCTGAAAATTGCTTTCAGGAATCATTGGAAGAAAACTGTTTAGTATCTGCGCACGTATTCATTTAAATGATAAAAATATGCAAGGTGTGATTTTCTTTGTTTTCTGCTTCTTGGACATTAAAGGGTTGTCACCATTGTGAAACACCTAAAAGTTGGAGGAGAATTACAGTTTTTGTCTTCACACTCTGTAAGGGAGAAGTTGGAGCTACATTTGACTTTGATTTAAATATCCTTTGAGTACTGATTGCAAACATTGCCACTTAATAGATATAGTGTATAGACTGGACTAACATACACTGTCTCAAAAACCCTGTTAAGTCAGTGGTATTTCTTAGACAAGCTCAAGAATTGTGTCTCACATTTTGAATATATACACGTTTCTTTCAATCCTGATTATTACAAAAAGATGATAAACTGCTTTATTTTGTATAACCTTAACTCAGGGTTACACTTTCCTCAATCTCACTTTAAAAATGAATTCCATTTGCCAGAAGTACTATATTGTCTTGAGACAATATAAAAACTAGGGAAAAGAAAGAGGGAAATAAGCATATTTAAGACTACGACGGTTGATTTATGGGGGGAATTACGTCCCGCTAGCGGGAGGCTTTTTCTCCTTTACATTGCCGGGAGCCTTCCTCCCCCCACTAGTTTTCCCCCCCCCCAAAGGGCGGGTCCCAGGGTGCCCCGCAGAGAGACACGCAGAGACCACCGGAGAGGGAGCAGAGAGAGAGCGTTTATTACATGGGTAAAGGTATTTATACCTTTTAGATGGATCGTAAAATATCCAATAGAAAACTAGGATTAACAACCAATAGGAAAGGGTTAACTAACATCCAATAAGAAACTTTAAACACACTTCAAGGATACGTTCTTTCAGACCTAGCTAGGGAGATAACTGTTCCTCCCAAGGAATTTTGGGAAGAAGACACAGTGTCTTAGTAAAAAAAACAACAAGACTCCATCTTAAACAATAGAAACAGCTTTCGCTTTTAAGGTATTTAGGTTAGCTTTTTTCCTTTCTTCACCAGCCCATTTCTCACAGGATTTTTTCCATTTCTGATATTGTTTGTTCACTGCTACATAAGACTGTCTCAACTGTCTTGTTAGAGTAATTTACAGAGGAGAAATAATCAATGATATTTCTCAATTCATATCACACAAGATGGCTTCCATTCTGTACTACATTCTTGGAAATCACCTAACAAATGCCTGAAAAGTGAACAAAAAACTGAGTATATCTATCTAAAGAAATCATGTTTGTCTTTAGGGAGACACAAGCTATGTGTGTGTAAAATGGGTACCATTAAGCCACCAATGTGTTTGACAAGGAAGGAGACAAAACAGACAGTGTTAGGGGACAGAAAGGCTAAGTCAAGATAAGAGTTACAGCCTAACACAAGAATCAGTGGCAGGCTCAAGCAGGAAAATAGTGCTCAAGATGAGGTTGTTTGGAGCTTTAGAAAATGTAATCTATTGAAAGACATCTCTGCCCATAGCAGGGTAGTTGGAACTAGATGGTATTTATAGGTCCCTTCCAGCCCAAACAATTCTGTACCATTCTAGGATACTCCAAGTCATATGGCAGGACTATTTCTGTGGAAATGGTGAGGGCATAAGACAAAAAGAAGTCATAGTAGTTAGTATGAGAAAAGGTGACTGGAGAAATAGACTGATCCATGTTGCAGAGAGTGACACATAAAAAATTCCAGTTACTAGAACGTTTTCATCAGAAGCCTGTAACATCATGGTGCATGAGCATCAGCTGTGCTATGGCCAGATGCTGTGGGCAGTATAACCTGCTACAAATATTATGAGAAAGGAAGTCAGATATATTGGAAAACTATTGCTATATTCTGAAATTAACTCTCTAGCTAAGAATCATAAGTTTATCCTATATATTACAATACCTATACTGGTCACATTTGTATTTTGCTAATTTGGTGAAGGCCAAGTTTGCACGTACATTTGTAAGTAAAATCACATACTTTCAAAGTACTAACTAGGCAAATATTTTATTTCATGTATATCCTTTTTCTCTTGTTTAGAAAGAATCACACATAGGTAGTAATAACACACATAGAAAAACAGAGTTCCACTTTTAACAATGTTTAAAAAAAATTACCACTCAGCTAAGAGAAGTGACCAGAGGTAGTATCCAAGAATTTGTAATGACATTCACAGAAACATCATACTGGTCTTTGTGGTCCCTTAGAAGGTTTTCACCATTTGTGTAATTGATTGTCCTCTTATTATGTATTCAGGAGTTACATGCCCATGGAGTTACACATCTGTAAGTGAGGAGAGGCACAGCAAGCCCAGCTGACTCCATGAGTAGCTAGATCTACATTTACATGAAATAAAAATCTCCAGCCCATGGGGAAACTTCAGCATCTCAGCACTCATTGTCATAGCAGATTAACATAATCAAAAGATCATAGCACTTGTGATTGAAAACTCTTCTGAAAAATATAACAACAACCCAGTACAAGGAGCACCAAGTGGAAAACTTGAAAATCTGGCCAATTTTGATGCCCTCATGAGAAGTAAGAGTTTTGGAAAAATCTGGCTTATGTTGTCATTCTGAATACTAAAAATACGGCTTCATATGTGAAATACACGTCACTTCTGTATTTAACATTACCCAGTGCAGCAATGCCACCATATGGTGTAGTCCTCTTAGTTATATCAGTATTTAAATGACAACACCAACAGGAGCTCATGGAAATACCGTGATTATGAGTCAGTGTATGGATAACAGTGCCAGGTACAGACATCCTCAGAGGCAGAGTGGGAAATGCCTGAGGGAATTCATTAGTTTCTAACATCCTTCTCCATTACTTTCAAGCCCCTAATACCTGTCAGTAGGATTCACCAGCAGGTTGATGTCTCCTATCTTTTGAATGCTGCCGAATGAACTTTCCCCACATACAGCTTGGAATAAAACAGGCTGTGTGCAATTGAACAGGCAAGAAATGTGTAAGGCTGAGTGCAGTTTGCACTGAGTTTTTCCTGCCTGAGCATTGTACCTCTGAGTGGAGAGCACTATGCAGTGAGTAGGGGAACTGTCATTTGTCATGATGGGATCCTTGTCAAAGTGTATCGGAACTTTCTACCATTTTTTTTTTTTTTAATGGAACATTCATGAAACATACAGTAACATTTTCATCAAAAAGCCCTTATACAGAATATTTGAATGTTTTTCTTCTTTATTTATGTATCTTATAATTAATTTCTTGGAAGGTTTTAGACCTGGAGTTAAATTTGTTCCGTTCTGTTCCTTGAAGAGATGCTCTGGCGCTACTTGTTGTTCACAAAAAATGAACCCAATTTGAGATACTAAAATTCCTTAAAGTTTTGGCATTCAAGAAGCAGATCAAAACTGCATTAATTCCACTAGCCTGGACAGGTGTGCTTTGAGTATCCACTCTACCTTATTTTCCTGCACATTTTCAAGTGGGTAGTCCATTTTCTGCAGTTCTTGTGAAGTGTCATACACTTTTAGAATGTGTTTGAAGGGTACCTACACTTACAATTTGCAGTATGCTTGGTCATCCTTTGCACTGAAAGCAGATCTGTTAATGTGCTGTAATGGTTATCACAGACTTCTTCCAAAACACACTAATGTCAACAGAAAATTCACAATAAGCTCAGTGAAATCCAGATCAAATCCTTTTTCCTTACTCTATGGATGGACACAGATAAATAATCCATTCTCACAAATATTTCCTGATCTCTGTTTTGATAGGTGACACATCACTTCTTTGTGCTGAGAGGTATACATCAAACAGCATCTTAGCAGCACTGTCTTTCACACAGAGAAAAAGACACTATCACTAGGCATTCAATTTTATTTCTAAAAATATACTGGGAGACCAAAGAGCCTTAAGTGTAGATGAGTAAGATATTTAATAGAAAATAAATTTGAAAATCTTTGGTTTCACGTTTCCATCCTCTTCTTGATTTACCCATTACCTTTATTTTAAACAGAGAGATCCAACAATGAAAATCTCACTTTTAATAGCATAGCACTCTAATCGCATATCATGTGAAAAAGCAATTTTTAAAAAAAATAATAACAATCTATATCAAGAGTCTAACAGCTTAACAAAGCCATGGATTGGTTTCAGGTTTGTTTCTATAAACTCATGCAAGCTAAAGTTCTAAAAAGATTTCATTCTTACCAATTCCAGTGTCATTAAGAGTGATTATTTTCCAAAAATTACCTTTGAACATATAACAAGGCCTTGAAAGTTTGTGTGGTTTTTGATACATAGCACTCACCATCAGTAGAAACATAAACATTAGAGAGAGAGAGAAAAGATGTTCTCACAGACAGTTAATATTCATATATTTCATATCCAGAATCCAGAATTACTGCTCCGTGGTTGGCCAATTACAGACTAAAAGAAAACTGATCGGTACAATCTGAGCCCTCCTGGATTTTCTAAACCTCATCTATATCTTTCTAGAGATAATGGAAAGGTACCTCTTGGCTCCAGCATGTTGCAAATTGAATCTTATTAGAATACTTGTTCCTGAACAAGTGAAAAAGGGAAATCATGGGGAAACAGTATTATCTTGTGCTGCATTTTAATAATTCTACTCTCTCAAAAAGGTTTTCACTTTTCACTGTCAAAGAATGGGAACGAGACCAGAAGCCCACCAAGAATGCTTCAAGATCAGTAGTTGCAATTAAAAAAGAAGGTACACTAAAGGAAAACAGTATAAAAATGAAGGTGAGGCAGTCATTTTAGTCAATGGCATAATAAGGGTTGCTGGGTCATATTTGTGCCTTAAAAGGTATCTCAAAGTCTCTCGTTATGCCTGGATCTGTAAAGTGCTGTGACATTTGGCAGTGCAGACTAGGATTCAGGCTTCACCACAGTATTTTGGCATCGTCAAAATCACTAGAGTACAGGATACATTATTTACATCGGCTGTGGAGTTGGTGGTGCCTATTCCAGCACTGAGTGGCAGAGGCCAAGTACAGCTGATGCATTGTAAAGCCCACTGCTGGATAGCAACCCCACCGAAGCTTTCAGAGATTTGAAAGAGGACGGTGAACCTGAAGTCTTGATGGTAGGTCTTTATGAGATTTTGTGATCTTTGGAAGGTGAATTTTGTTACAAGAAATGAAAGAAAAATATTAAAGATGAAAGCTGAATCTTTCAAGGTGACCTAGAAAGGTTAGACATCCAGACCTCATTCAAACTGTGCTAGTGCTCTCAGGGATTAGAAGACGTGAGGAGGACTTGTTTTCCTGGATAGTCCCTACCCCATATTGAAAACGGAGGCTGTGAGAAGTCATAGTGCTCCATCCTACGGCTGCTTGAAGGGTCCATTTTCTTCTTTACTCTTTGCTATACTGAAGAGGGAGTGACTTGACACTCTAGAATTGAATATATTCAAGTCAAAATCTCAGGCAGATTTTAAGTTTAATACCTTGCAGATACTAGACACATGAAGCCTTGAGTTGTAAACATATTTCTGCCATAGTTCCACAATTTTTTTTAAATATCTAGATTTTAAAATCTGTTGCCATTCAACATGTCAAGGACAAGTCTCTATGCAGAAACACACTTAAAATGTTCTGGAGTTAACTTTGTCATGGCACTTGGAAATATAAAAAACATGACAAAAGGATCAAGTTGATGCAAATTCTGTATAATTATCTATGAATAATGTAAAACAAATGTTCCAGATTTGTACTTCTGGGTTGCAAAGCTGGTGCACAGATGTGGTAGCAATGATAATAGAATTATTTTCTAAGGTTCAGGCTAACTTAATAAGTCCAAAGAAGAAAGATTGCATGTTGATGATCTTTTATTGAAAGAGCTGCAAGGAAAATTTCAATTTTTACATCCAAGATGCTAAATTCTGGGCCAGGAGTGGTTTTAAGCAGAGTTCCAATTTGGTCTTGCTGAGAAGAAAGGATAAACAAAGGATTACCTGATGTATTCAAGCATGGAGAAATGCAAGGAGGCTGAGGCTGCTTTGATAAAGGTGCCCTGTGCTGATTTGGCCCAGACCTCTCAAAACCAAAAACAGTATAATTGTCTCAATAATAACAGAAGTGCAAAAGGCATGTCAGAAAGTCTTTGTTATGTTTTTGAGATTGTGAAAATCTGATTATTTCTTTTCAGTTATCAATAACTTGATTAAGATAAACATGTATGGTGCCTTGAAACTCCATTTTTGCAGTAAATAGTGGTTGTTAGAAAGGTCTGATACAGACCACAGAACTGTGAAATCAAACTAGGTGGATCTAGACAGTCTGTGAATGAGAGCATTAAAATTCAAATGGCATTTTCCTGGGAGCAACAGAGGGTTCAGAGAGAGTTTATTTTCTGAATGTCTAAGCTTCTTTAAGATGGCTTAACTGCAAATGTTAAAAGTGGTGACTGAAGGCGGTTAGGCTCAGCTGGTGTCACACAGCTATGTATAAAACAATTACTTAAATCTGTGCTTTAGTTCAGATGATTGAACCCAATAATTTATACTGCAATACCCTCGATGCTGCATAATCATTATGGATAAGCAATTTTCAAAGAGCTCTGAATGTTTGCATCTTGCAGAAATACACCACTACCTCAAAGTACGGTCCTGTCTTGATCAGTGAGACTATAAAGACTATCTTGAACTAAGTAATCAGTGACTCTCTAGGAAGCAGAACTGCCCATTTGGTAATTTCTGTATTTTACTGTATTTAACAGGTTAATAATGTAAGTCAGCAGTCTAATTTGATTTTGAAGGATTAAAATATATTTGCTTAATTTTATTGCATATTAATATCTTATGAGTTTTGGGAAAACTTTATCCCCATTTTTTTTATCTCCTAAGAGTTTATCAATATCATAAACCCAATGTTTATTCAACCTTCAGTCAGCACTGCCTTAGAGGATTATAAAGCTGAATAAACCAAGCTATTATGCCTTTCATTATTGCAGCTTCGAACACAATGAGCTTGTTGCTATAAAAAAAAAAAAAAGGGTAGACACATCTTAGAAAGATTAAACAGATTTTGGATAAGGAATCTAGTTTGCAGATAGTCCTAAAATATTGATATAAAATATTAAATTTATCCTCCCAATCAAAAGAAGAAAACATAAAATTTATGGTTTCATGTCTGGAAAGAGATCAACAAGCTTCAGTTATTTGAGAATAGCTTTTACAGCTTCCTTATCCAAATAAACTTGATTAACAGAATAAACAAGGACAAAGAGAGAGATGTGGCTGTAAGCATCAAGAGCAACTCTTGTTGCAAGGATTATCTTTGCAGTCAGAGAGGAATAATGTGTCTGCTGCAAGTGGTCTCACAGTGCAGCGTGGTGTTTGGTGCTTCCTGATACTGAGAACTTGAGTATACGCTGGTCCTTAAACACATAAATACTGAACTGAGTGAAAAGTCTGAAGTTTCAATATAGAGAGTTGAAATTTTTCAACATGGCCATTATGAGGTCAGGTATGTACCATTTGTCCAGCTAGAATGATAGTAGACTTTTGAAATTATGCTACTAGTTCTCTGTTGTTACTTTGAAAGATATACTCTTTATCATGAACTAGCCATCCATTACACATTTAGGAAGGTAGATGATGTGTATAAAAAACACATATACCTAAAATTTGAGTGATATTATGACAGCACTGAAATTGAACACAAGATTTATAGTTGCTAATACAAAGCCTTCTACTCCTAAGTTAAAAGCCATGCTTTTCATTAGCATGCTGTTAACAGAACCATCAACATGATCTGACTATCATTTTGGAAGGGTAGGATATGATACTAAAGAGTTTAAGCTTATTCTTCATTCTAAGATCCATGAAACTCAAATTCCTGAGTACACCATCACTTTCAAAAATGTTTTGGACCAGATCCAAAGACTTTTCTTAGATGAATACTCCAAGATGACCTTTGATTGTGTTTTTAGTGTCTCAGAATAAGTGTGTGCTTTGTTCAACACAAAACCACTCAAAGATTTTTATCTGTAATTTCCCAAGAAATTTGTGTTTGTGGTTTTTTTTTTCATTTTTGTGGCATAAATAGTCTGCTTCATTTTGCTAACTTTTATGACAGAGTACTAAGGAGGTTAAACAAGTTACACAGTTGAGGAAGCCATTATTAAAATATACAAGATAACAGTGGTATGTTCAATAATGTACCCTTATTATCATATGTTAAGTGATGAGAAAATCTAATATTTTCCTTGGAACATTTCTAGTACTTTGTACTTTACAATTTTGATAAGGTTCTTTAGCTATTGCATGCACTGAAAACTTATAAAAAATCACTTCTGGCTTGATTTTACAAATAGGAAGACAAAAGAAATGATGATTTTTACTGTATCTTTCATTTTCTAATTGAAATTATGTTCTACTGTACCTTGGATTACTGATCAGGACCAAAATAACATTGCTCACTTCTTACTGTTGGGGTTTTTTTGGTTGGGTGGGGTTTTTTTGGTTGGTTGGATTTTTTGTTGATGGGTGTTGGGATTTTTTTTCAGGAATATTTCTGCGTGCTTCTTAAGTTTTTAATGTAGAAATAAGTTCAGTAGGATAGTCTGTGAGAAGTCTACTTTTCTTCAGAAAACATTCTGTCTACTTGCAGTGTATGCAAAGACAATCTCCTCATCCCTAAAAGTGTATATACAAAAAAACCAGAGTAAATCTGTTTTGATACCGATCACATGCACTATAGAGCTATTAATAGTGGATTTGTGTACACAAACAGTTTCTTAATCTTAATTCAAAATTATTATTTCTATTATCTAAAAAAAAGGAAGAAAAGTGGAAAGTGATAATATTTAATTTAAAAGAAAAGGAAATTACTTATTAGTTTGTTTTTACTGAAGAAAAAGATAGCTTCTAGAGATTAAAGAGGTCTAATATTTTTCGAGATTTTTGTAGGGTTTTTTCCACATTATGGCCATTGAAATAACAGTATGAAGAATGATTCAGAGGAGGAAGTCTTATTTTGTAAACAAGGAAAAATAAAGCAATTAAAAGAACCGAGTAGTGATGTTCACGTCTGTAGCAGAGGTGAACTGTTTGCAGGAGAGAAAACAAAAAGAGGTCCTAAACCAGAGCAGGATCTGCTCTCCCTGGAATGCAGGCACGGTGGCAAAGGAAGTGGGTTCCCTGGTTACAGCTGCTTGGAGCTGGGGCAGTTCCGATAACAATGTTCACACGTAGCTGAGGTGGCATCGCTCTGGCACAGAAACAAATGGATGCCAATGGAAGGGCTAGGAAGAAGATTAGATAGCTGGAATGGCACAAAGGGGAATTTTGTCCTCTTTAGCATTAGCAGTCCTGGTTGCCCACTGCCAACACGGCTGCTGTTATCTTTGCCTGGCATTTCAGCAAAAGGAAGGGAGGAGAGCTACTGAGGTGGCAGAGGTTGCACACGATGTGCAGCCTTCATATTTCCTATATGTAATATTTCTGTTTCTGATAGGATGGATGATCTTTTTAAACACAGTATAGGCTACCATCCAAATACACTATTTATTTCCTCGGCATCATATGGGCTGCCTTGTGATATTTCCTTGAGAATAAATACAGACTGCAACCATCTGTGTCTGGACTCTTCTCCTGTATCTTCCCACAGTTATTTCTTCTATGATTTATTTTAGCTTTTCTTTTCTTTGTACGCACATGTGTATTTATATATAAGATATAAAGTTCCAGCTGGAAAAAAAAAAAAGTGTTTCTTTTTAAAACATGTCTAATCCAATTTACACTTAATCACATGAATCTTTAGTCCCACTTTCTGACAGCTGATACTTGAATGCTTATATTCTGTCTGATTGATTGGAATTTTTCACTCCCTTTCTACTGTGTAAAGATGTTATCACAATATCTGCACTGTCTAAGCATGCTGGGATGAAAAATGTACAGAGTCATTTTTTATAAATATGACAGAAAAATAAGGGAACAAATTTTCTAAGAGCAACAATACGAACTCCTTACTTGATCTTTGATTTTTTTAAGAGGTGATCTGTGATGGACGCCTGTTCCTAAAGCCAGTTCTCACCAATTCACAATTGCCAGTAAAGGCAGTCAACCCATGGAGGAAGTTTTGCCTAATATTTCAGAGTATTCTGAAATTTTGCATTAACTAATAAGCAGTTTCTGAGAAAAGCTATTAATTAATATAATTCCATCATAGTTTTTTTTGTTTTTCTGGTGAACTCTGCAGGAAAAGTTGCTGCCAGATTGGTATGAGGAACTTCAGACTAATGCTTTCACTAGAAACTGCTTTAGTCAATGGACTTCCTGATCCATACAAAGTAAATTATTAACTGCTGACGTAAATATTTGCAAGCTAACTATGCAGCATATCTTCCAGTAATTTCCTTAGTAATCACTTTTCACACACAGCAGTTCTGCCTTCTACACACATAGAAACAATAACTGAACAAACCTATGTAGCTTAAACAAACTGTCTCCCATAAGCTGGGAAAAAAAAGGGAGGGATTGTTTGCAATGATTGTTACTATCTTTGTAGTATTAAGCATAAATGATTCACTACATAATACTGTACTTGTGAAGGCAAAACCAACAATCAAATATTAAAGATAGAAGGAAATGAAGGTTCACATCTGGTTCTGGCATATCCTACTTCAAGTCAATGGACTTAAAATTAGCTAACTTGAACCTGGTTGTACCAGGTTACAGAAATGTTGATTTTATCCCGATAACTTTTTGGAGTGTTTTTGATCAAGATGATGTTAGCCTTTTTTATTTCACGCTTTTGCTAGCTGGGGAAAAGATGGCAATAATGGTGGTATGATTTGACCCAGATTCATTTTGCAGACTCAGCATAGAAGAATTTACAAGAAAAGTTAATGCCTTATAAAATAGTGCTACAATATTTTTTTTCAGTGTTAAAGGATCATTTGGACTTACCTGTAATCTACAAATATAGGCAGTAATTGATATATAATGAATGCAAGTTTTCTTCTGTGTTAATGCTCTCTTAAACAGGAGTAAGAGTTTTCCTCCAACTGGCATGTTTCTGTAAACTAAACTCCTGTAGGGGAGGATCATTTTTCATGTATGTTGATCATAAATTGTGTAGATTTACTTTAGCAGGAATTCTAGTAAGTACTTTGCCAGTATTCATTGTAAAATACAGTGCTGTAGTCTTCACATTTGTAAAATTCAGTGCATGCACAAATGAGGTGGGTGAACAAGTTTAAAAGTATAAATTTTTGTGTAAACTGTATCATCCACAACCTTATTAGAAAAAAAGCTGAAATACATTTGAGAGGTTTGATACAGTGCACTAAATTCCATATTTTGACATTCTAAAATGATTGAATTGGGAGATTTTCAGAATTGCTTTTTATTAAAGGAATTAAAAGCTTACTAAAGGGAAAAATTACACGTTTCTGTGGATAAATCCAGAAATAAAATCTAGCAGAATCTTGTATCACAAAACTATTTCAACTTCACTGCCCTCCTGTAATTGCCTGTTATGTACTTACCCTTCAGTCTCAAAGAGTTATTCCCACTACTTTTTTCCAGGAAGGTTTGGTAATTGTCCTTGATATTTTGCACAATATAAGTGCTACAGCCCTGAAGTAGCCATTTTACAGCTAACTTTTACTTCTGTATCTCTTCAACTAGTTCATGAGTGTTATTAACATTTGATATTCTTTTTCTTCTTCTTTTTAAGCAGGAAAAGTTGAACATTTATCGGGGCTCACCTTGACTCAGTAATACTTATGATTTTGAATTGTGTTCTTCTTCATGTTTATGATGAGGGGAAAAAAAAAAAAAGCCACCTCCACATGAAACTATTGAATTTTAGTGTAAAGTTATGGAGAGGTAACTCTTTGTGGTTAAAAATAAGACTTTCTGACAGGAAACCCTTTTATAAGAACATCTCAACTTTCTTCTCCCTGCCATATGTTTAGACAACACACTAGTCAGCCTGGTAGGCTGCGTGTAGTCTTCTGACGTGCTTACTCATCAGGTGTCAGAGGGTGGTTCTACACAGATCAGTCATTTGGGGTGGATGGAGGGTCTTCCTGTGCTTGGTGTGCTTTATAGTGCTGGTAGGGTTCCCAGTCATTGCTGCTGCTGGTCCTGATGATTTTGCTGTTCAAAGCAGCCATCTACTTTGTCGTACCTCAGGCTACCTGTGGCAAAGGGTCGTGACCTACATGGTGTCTACACATTGCCTAATACTGTCTACTATACTCTATAATAGCAATAATCCCAGCTAAGCACTATTTAAGAAATAAAGGTTAGTAAAGTTTGAGGTGGGAAAAAAGAGGGTTTTTTAATTTATTTTTATTTATTAGTTGTATCACACAGAAACTGAACAATGGTTATATTATGAAAACATTCTGTACAGTGTTCTCATATTTACAGACATTGTCTTAAAAAGGAAAGTGACCACTAGTTAATATTAGCAAGAAATGTTTTGTATCCATGCTTTGCATATATAATTCAAAAGAAAACAAATTAAAAGAGAAAAAATATTCACCTAAAGCCCTCAGAAATTGCAAAAAACCCCAATGACACCTTTATTTGAGAATTTTGTTGTCAAGTATTAGCATATGTAAATATCTGCAAAGTATCTTGTTTAATATTATATGTACCAGTTTTATGTATTGAGAGATGATTTGGATGTATTTGCAAATATGAGCTGAATTATCTTGTTTAACTTTGTTTTCATTTTTTTTTTTTTCACAAAGTCCTGTGGTTAGAACACCCAACAAGAAGCTGCAGAACTAAGTTAAAATTGACTCTTTCTTTAATTTAGTACAGGTATATGAGTTGAGTTCACTTCTCAAACCGTTATTATTGTAAGACTTTGTGAGTTGATTACCTGCAGATTCTTCAGTTGATGCAAATTCTCACTGAATGTTTCTTGAAATAAAGAAAATGTGAAAATAGGACTGATCAGATTCAGAGAAAGGGCATAATTTAGTTTCAAATCACATATTACTACTGAAATATTTTTGGCACTGCAAGGCTTGGAAGCATCTTACCTCAAACTATATCTAGCACAATTATTTGACAACTATCCTGTGACTTCCTAAGCAGAGGGCAATGAAATACAGCTTTACTACATTTCTGCAAGACAGTCCTCAAAAGTAATACTTTCATGTCCCTTCAAGGTAAAAGAGGTGTTTTTTTTTTAATTCAGTGAATGACAGTAGTATAACAAGCACACAAATTGCCTAAACTCAAATGAAGAAATGAAGCACTTAAAGTACCAAATCACTTCCAATTCTGATATCCTAACTTCCATTTAATGTTAGTTGCCATGTAAACATTTTGTGCTGGTTGGAATTTCTGAGATAATTGACTAAAATTTTGACTGAAGCAGAAGAAATGTTTTATTGGACAAGAATTCTAAGTATGTGGTAAAAAGACTCAAAATAACCCCTTTGGTGTCATGAGACTGTTCGTGCTTCAGTCAACTTCTGAAGTCCAAAGTAATCTATTGAAAATAAGTGACACTAAATAGCTCAGATATTCTGTTGTTAAATATTCATGCAAGGTTCCCATGCAAGAATATTCCACAAAGTTGAAGACATCCTCATTTTATAACTTTACTGCATAAATTTACTGAAAGTGTACTGGGCTTTCTTTCACAGCAGTAACAATATCTGGGCTGAATTTAAAAAAAAAAAAAAAAAAAAGCCAAAAACTAGCAGACCAGTGTTTTCTTTGGATAACATCAGACTGCTTTGCTTTTACACATGGATAAATCTTGCTTTGGTATGGTTGAGGTGCCTCCTTTAACAAACTGTATTACTGACAGCAAAGAGCAAGATTTTACAGCCCGAAGCCAGTGGGAGTTCTGCCTTTGACCAGAGTCAAAAGCTTATCAGAGCACAGGTTATTTCCATTCCCGTAAGACACAGTCAGATCTGAGATACAGTCCTTGTTTGGGAATCTTTCTGTTCAAATCCTCTTTTGCTTGAACAGAATCAGAAATCTTTGACTCAGAATGTCTTAAACAATAGCTCACTAAAGATTAGCGAGGCACATGGGCTCACTTCCTGGCTTCCAGCTAAAGTTTCAAAATTTACATTACAAATCAGTAATGACATTATAGATCCAATAGATTTGTACAGTAGCTTTGAGTAAGCGGGGACGTATGTAAAGAATGATTATATATTTATGAACTGGAGAGGAGATTGTGGTTCATATGAGATTAAAAAAAGATATGAATGATAAAACCTACCAGCAAGGGCTGCATTGTAAACTTCTGTGAAACTTGGTTATATTGAATAGTCCTAATCCACTCTACTGGGCACATACAGCCTTCAATTTCTCAGCATGATGCTTTAATATGATAATCGGGAATTATTATTTTTATAAAAACCCTCTTGAAGGACAGCATCTTTTTGACTAGAGTGAGAACATCCTTAAAGCTCTTGGTTTTTAAAGTATTTCTTTGGAAAATTCTGTTGAAGATGATCAGGGAACTCCCATTTTTTGTCACCTTCAGTTCCCTTTTTGTGTTTATGTTGGTAGGACTTTGGCATGTGAAGTGCTGCAAGCTGGAAATACGTCAAATACAATTGATGAAGCACTAATTTTTGTGCATTTGCCGCAATTCAAACTCATGTGTGCAGTGAAGATCTTTTCAGTATAGCTTTCTATTAATGGGCAGAGGAAAAGGTATTTCAGTGTGCTCAACAGAGAGCACATCTTTCATCCAGAGTTTCCAAAGTACTTCCCTAATTAACCTTTCTGACCGTCTTTTGACTTAAGTATCAGGTAGGTGAACTGATCATTGTGTTTCAGCACTTCTGTGTGAAACATATGCACACAAGAGCGCTGATCCTGCAGAGACGTGAATGGCGCTCCATGGGATGCACGGAGCTCAGTCAGGACTGGGTCCTGCAGATAAATGGCACTTCGGAAGCAAGTGACTGCAATCACAGCCTTGCACGTCATCTCCAGCGCTTCCAAATGCCAGCATCAGGCTCACACTGCCTGCAGCTGCTCACCAGGACTGTTCTGTGGCTTCCATCGTGCCTCACACACCTACTTGTGTCTTACCTCCTCTTTGATTGCTTTTCTCGCATCTTAAAATGTAGGCAAGATTTTGCCCTATATCAATATGTTTGTTTTAAGGCAACGAACAAGGTTATAATATCAGGTTCTTTACCCTTCGAATTCATATATGTGTATACATATATATACATATGTAGTATGAGTTGCTGTTTGCTGTGGAAAAATATTGGATGCCATATTTTAGAAAAATTTTTTGGCTTCAATTGGGGAAAGCATGATGGGTTTTGCCAGATGTGTAGTTACAGTCTTAGCAATTAAATCAATTAGATTTTCAGGTGGTAGGGAGAGAATATTTCTTGGTTTATTTTCAAGAAAAATGGAATTATAGAAGTCAAACACCTTTTTATATTGAGGATTTTAGACAAAATTCAGGGCCATGTATTTGAATAAGAGGAAAAAAAATAATCTTGTTTGTCAAGACTGTAGAAAACCTGTTTTCCTTTACACATTTCTTTGAAAAAAGTTGGGGTTTTTTGTCGTTGTTGTTTGTTTGTTTGTTTGTTTGTTCGTTTGGGTTCTTTTGGTTATACTTCCCAACTCCTTTCCAGATACTGCTCATCTCTGAAATTTCCTCACTGTTTTTCTCAAGGTCATTTTCCAGTGCTTCCCCAAACTTGATTTTCTGCTGCCTCCCTCTCAGCATTGCACTTGTTTTTCTTCTTTTCTTTTCTGAGGTTGTTTTTATCACCAATCAGTGCTTTCAGTGAGTTACCTCCAAAGCCCATATATGAACCTCAATTCCAGCAAAGGTTGTAATCCCTTAATCTCTTCAGTTCTATAAGGGAATACAATTAATTTTATATTTTTGGGCAAGTATAAGAGTAAGTATAATGTTTCAGAAAAAAAGTTTAAAAAAATTAGTTTAGCCCAAATTACAATCTTTGAAGCAGTTATGGTAATGTAAAATGTGGTGCATGACATGAAGTAAGTCATACACAGTGTTAGGATAAATGTTTTAAATATTCTTTCTTACAAGAATTTCTGTTGGTCGTGGTGAAGTAATGCAGCCAGATCAAGCTCATAATGCTAAACCTGAGCAGTACATGTACATATATTTCTTGTCAAGACTTTTCACATAGAAAAGCTCTGGTAAGAATTATTCACATTGCAGAAAAAGGAAGAGTACAAATGACATGTCAGTTACAATTTCAGTGTTTATTGCAAATCATGAAACATCCCTGGCATACAGCAAAGTCAGACTGGACCAGATGTCAGGAATGCTAATTTTTGTCTTTAAGGTCATATTTAATTTTCTTTCTTTTGAAAAGAATTGAGTTTGGTTTCTGAGATTTTAGGAGGGGATAAAGAGATTTTCATTATACAATAATAACCAATGTGAATGTGGGAAGTATATTTTAAGGAATTCTTAGTATAGTACCATAGTTGTTGCTGTAGCTGCCTCTACATAGTTCTCTCTGTAACTATAAAGCTTTTAAGAGTGTAAACCAGATCAGCTTTTCAGTAGTTTCATTCAAGTTTAAAAAGCATGAAGCTAGTTAATATCCACCATTCATGTTCCTGAATTTTCTAAAGAGACAAGGTTTTATAAGTAGTTTGTATACAACAGTTGCTCCTCTCACAAGCTATGTAGAATGCATTCATTCATTTACACTGGTGCAATATTTTAAAATTCATACGGAATATATGTCTTTCCTAACAAGGAATGTTCCCTTTTGTTAAACATGCAGGTTAGAATAAGTACCTCACTTCATACACTGCTTATCACGTTAGACAGAATTCATTCTGTTGTAAGAGCGGATGGCTTGGTTTGATGGAATGTACTTCATTCGAGGGAGAGGAATCAAAATGCCTTTTGTGGATGGATTGAGCACAGGAGAGTGAATTGTGGTCTGTTGTCTTTGGAAAACACCAAAGAATTGATTTTAAAATGTTGAGTATAGAATGGATTGGAGCGGTTTAAAACATGCACATTATTGATCAATCAGATTGAGAGGCCTGACAAAAAGTAAAAAGTGTCCGTAGAACTCATTCTGTCGATGGGGATGTTTTTCATCTACCTGCATCCTTAACAAATTGTATTTTCTTGTATATTTCATGTGCTCTTATCAGCACAATGCCACATTCTCCCAATTTCTCTTGCCTCTGACAGTAAAAAGCATTTGGTGAAATTCCTTGCTGTGACAGATTTCACAGGCAGTTCATAGCTTAGCTGCTCCTGTTTGCTACACGATTATCCGGCCAGGAAAAGAGTCAGAGCCAGAGCTCAGGCAACTGGGCATTTGGCTGCAAACCCATCTGCTACAGGTCCATCCATTGAATTGGGGGAGTACAGGTAGAAAACCAGCAAGGGGTGTGTTTTGTGTTGAAATGCCTGACTCAGGGAGCGGTGCAATTCACGTCCCTAAAATACCTGATGTTAATTACCCTGTCAGTAGTCATGTTCAGAAAATCCCAAAAGCTGAAGAGGAAAGGTGTCTAGAAGATAATGAGAGCACTTGGAGGCTGAGACACAGCTCCTATCCACAGAAATGTTTTTGCTACTGCTCAGGATAACTTTTGAGCATACATGCCTGCAGCAGGCCAGTCCTTTGCTGCAGGTAATGGCAGTCTAGCAGCTCAAGTGTTTAACACCTAATTGTAGGAAAATTTGGTTCATATCCACAGCATGTGGACCTGCTTTATGGCTGACAAAGAACTTCTCTCTTCCTCTCTAGAGCAGAACTAATCATGTTTGACTTCTACAGGTGTTGAGGAAATAAGTATTAAAAAAGCATAAAAGGATCATGAATACAGCCAGTTTGCCAGAAAACCGTACAAAGGCTGAATGGGCTGTGTCTGCAAAATCTAGGCAATCTATTGTTAAAGAAGAATAAATTCCCATTTTTTTTTTCTTTCCTTTAGCAAGCAGTACTTTTACAAGGCAAATCCCAAGTCACTCTCACTAAGAACAATCCAAAGCCATTAAGTGATATGCAAAAAAATTTTTCCAATATGAGCGAATGAACATAATTGAACAATAATCTTACATTGCATTTTATGGTGGGGTGGGTTTAGGTGAACTCAACAACTTCTAGATGGGATAGTTTCCAGGCAGAGACAGTAGCACTGCCTGGAGTCTGAAGTGAGACATGACTCGGCGGTCCCTGCAGACCCACTTGAATAGTATCTATGAACTTGTTGAAAGTTTGATTTGAAAAGAGTGTGTTGTTGGCATGTGCAGAAGCTTTTGAACTAGCAGACAGTCTATGGATTTTTTTTTCCCTATTACAAAACTGTTATCATGATTGTTTTGTATCCAATGCTCTCATAAGAGTTCATAATACTGCGTAATTGGGGTAGGTTGAAGTGTTTATAAATTGTTAATGAATAATGTTAACTGACCAAAGTTAACGATTCATTAAAAATCATAAAATGGGTCATGTATATTTCATTACAAACATAAAATGAGATACTTCTCCAAACATCTATATTTCCTGAAACTCAAAATAAGGAATTTTCAGGAGTATTAATTAGTGGAAAGCTGAAGGAAAAGGTTATGATGAATGTGCAGTTTGAGCTATTTTGAATAAATCTTCTGTATAAGTACATAAATTATTCAGTACAAATCACTTATATAATATTTCTTAAAGGTAAAAGAAGCACCCTTTTAGGGTTGGTTGCCCTTTCCTTAAAGAAAAATAACTCTACTACTTTACTGGAACCAAGTTACAGAAATAAAGTGAATTTTCTCCCCTAGAGCAGGCATCTGTTACTTCCTAAAGTAAAGAAATGTTCAAGGAACATATGGTTGAATGGATTTGGCAGGATTCTGTTTTAGAAAAAGAGATGTATATGAGACTGAAACAGGAAAGTATCGGATTCAGCCAATAGACTGCCAGCATATTTTATCTAAATTTGTGAGCTTTTGAATAAAGCACTGGCTGAATGCAACTGAAGTTAAGAGCAATTCAGCTTCTGAACATAAAAGGAAGTCAGGTCTTATCAGCTCAGTAACAAATTTGCTTAGACTTAATTGTACATAGTTGGCCGGTGTAAATGGTCTTAATTAGATGTTCAGTTTCATTGAATCAATGCCTTGGGGGTGGAGGTAACAGGTTACTCTCATGAAAAAACATTTCAGAAGTGAACATATCAAATCCAGATAGGCTACTAAAATAGCTTGCAAAAGCCAGTGAAATCTAGATATCTGTATAATTTGAATATCTGATATCATTTGAAGTCCACTATTAATTTTGAAAGTCACCAACCCTACTAAAATGAGGATTTATCTTCCTTGAAAACTGTTTGTGATCTGAATTCAAAAATGTTAATTAAAACATTGTGCATTTTGTATGGATTGGAGGTTTATTTCCAATTACTATTCATTTTTGAAATCTAGGAAGAAGGATGGGGACCATGTCATATTCATGATGCCCAGAAAACTTAATAGAGCCTGGGATTCATGGTGAGGCTTTTCTGTAATGGTTGTTCCTGAAAAAAAAATTTAATTTTTTTTTTATATTTCCCTGGAGTTGTCAAGACAGGTTTCTGCTTTCATTCCCTTGTCCTCTTTGTGGAAAGGGTTACGACGTTTGCAATTTCTGCCCTTTTCTTAGATGCATTGCCACTTGCTTTTGAATGAAAGAGAGAGGAATCAAAGTGCTGCTCTCTACCTTGCTTTTTCTCATCTGTGCAGTACAAATCTGTTCTGAAATGGAAAGTGAGATGTTAAACATCCATATTGATTTGTCAGGCTACTCAACAATTATTATCAGGAAAATAATTATGAGGCAAAAAACTAGACTTCAATGGAATGAAGATGCTATTTCCAAACAGGTACCAGTGAGTTGTATTCCATACAGCGTTTCTGCACTGATCTTGATGCTTAAAAGTATCTGATGTCTTTAATAATTCAAGGAACCTTGTATTTTCAACCCAGGGCATATTACTAACAACCTCTGAATGTTATGGCTGGACGGGCCCCTCCCAAAATGTGCCTTTTTCCCCATGTGGAATTGGCTGCATCATGACTTGTGCACTTGCTTTCACGCAGTTTTGAGCATTTGAGTCGTATCTTCACTCTGCCAAGCTGCAAGGGAAGGGGGTTGGCAGACACAAGGAGTGTCCTCAAGAGAATGGGCGTGCTATGATGAGAAGGGTCAGAATTTCCTGGCAGCTGAGAGCAAAGGAGCTGTCAGTCAAGGGCAGCTGCAAGATACATGTAAGGCAAAGGTTTCATTTAACAGAACAATTCTGGTGTTTTGAAAACAACTTTTACTCATTGGATTTCAAAGGTACGCAATATCTTTATTTTACTGAAGGCACAGAGATGTGAACTGAAGATGATGAAATGGTGTGGAAACAAAACCAGAATTAGAGCATGAGTCCCTCAAATCTCAACATGCACTTTATCTTCTTTACCACACCACTTTATTTTGTCGCAAGGTAAGCTTAAAGAAGTGTGAAACAATAGACTGGAATGTTTTCCTGCCTTCCTTTGCTGCATCAGCTGCAGCCTGGAGAGGCATCAGAGTGTTTTCTTGTGAGTGGCATGGGCATTGCCTTCCCAGCATCAAAGCAAATGTTTCCTGTTTGCTTTCTTAGAAGCACACATTTCCTTTTTCATGTTCACAGAATTTAGGCCACTGGCTGTTAGCGGATTTTATTGTCATTACCATATATTTATATCTTCTTTATTTTTATTGAGTCCATTCTCCTTGTTAATTTACCATTGTTAGATGGTTTTATTAAGAAGTATTCAAACAACCAGTGAAACAATTTCCCTCATTTACATATGGAATGCCTTGGCAGTGTGGAGATGAAGAACTGGATGTGCCCAGAGATATTTGAAGAGATATTTAACATTTTCAGGTGCTATGACATTGGGTGTGGTGAGCAAGACTGGAGCAAATTTGGGCTGTAGAGTCCACTCACTGCAGTAGCAAGAATGATGCCCTCCAATGGCACAAACTGTCAGGGACATCAGCAATGAAATGAATGGCATGAGATTTTATCTGACCTATCCAGATAGCTTTTGCAATTGCTGTATTTCTGCTAATATTCATTAGAGTACAGCAGCGCAAAGTTTGATGTCGTTTGTCACTCTCAGGTTTACACAGCATAATACAGCAAGTTTAAGGCTTACCTTTTGAGTTAGGAAGTTTGCAGTTAAGGGGGTTGTTTTGTGTAAATAATCATCTCCTATTCGGGCACATCATGTGAAATTCTCTCTACTGCTAAAAAGGCCTCCCTAAAAACAAAATGACAGATTCAGCACAAGCAAGTTCTCCTTCCAGATCTGAATGAATGTCTAAGCATTCAGGTTTCCTTCTGCTTAAATAAGCAGGTCATTTCTATGATTTTAAATTTACTAGGTAAAACCCACACCACATATGACCCCCAGCTACTGAAGACTTAAATTAGGATTATTGCTATCACTACAAAAATTATTTTCTTTAAGTGGGAGCTGATCAGCATTCAGAACCACATTCTGATGATTACTCCAGGCTCCTGTAGTTGTAGAAGCAGGAGAGAGTGAGACATAAGGCAGTATTTCCAATTTGTGATTTCTCAAGCCACAATTTTGTGCACACACTAAAAATGTCTTATCCTATTAAAAGTGCAGAGCTGTATGTGCAGTGCACCAGATCTCTCAAGGTGATTGTATCAATATATCAATCATACTATTTAATGGGAACATCAAGAGTTAAGAGTGGAGAATGACGAAGTTCTTGCAGTTTTCAGAGGAAAATTGTAGGACAGTCAATATATCTGTTTTCTTTTAAGCTGCTTTTTACACAAATTAAACACTTTGAAAGATGTTGGCAATAAAGCTTAAATGATTGAGATGATTAAGAGCCATGTTTACAGGTCACCTGTTTACAGGTGAGAAAAACGTAATTTCTTTTTACCTAGTGTGATGTCCTGACATATGACGGAAGTAGAAGCTTGGTTTGGCTTTGGTACAAGGCAGGTACAAGAAAGTTAGGTGAGTTGTAAAGACTGTGGAAGCCAGGAAAAAAAGCAGTGCACTGAGGGGGAAAGATCACTGGATACCACTGACCCAAAGGATCATAGTGTGAGGGAAGTTTTGAAGAAGATCTTGGAGATTTCTTTGTGCTAGGAAGTTATATACAACAGTGTATGACTCCTGTGTGGACCTGACAATTTGTACCTATACATGCTATAGGAAAGAAAAAAAGGAAAAAAAGAAAAAAAAAGAGAAAAAAGACATTCACCAGAAGCTCCAACTTTCAGTAGTGAGTTGCAGGGAAAAGTCCTGTTTTCATAAAAGAAAGTGATAAAAACATGAGGTCTAGAGACCTGAATTGTACTATCAAATTCAATGAATTACCCAATTTTTATATAAGGAAATACACCATGAAAGAAATAGTGCAGGAGCCAGCTAAGATACAGGGAATGATAGTTCATGGCTCAAATAACTTAAATGTGATACACTTTGCTGAGTGGTCAGAGATGCTTAATGCAAACTTCCCTGTCATCTCTCATGACCAGAGCAAGCATATGTGCTGGTAGCCAATATCTAGGTTTTCTAGTAAGAGGAAATTATTACTAGTCCTGTAGTGCTTTTGAATTTATGTTTCTTCAGATACCACTGAGATTTGATTTAGACTTCTGCTTTCCACAGATTGTTAAGAGAACAGCATTAGAAGAACACGTCTGCCTGAATGCCTTCTTACACTCCTCTCTTTGGACACCTATAGTTCAGTAGCATTTGAGTCATTTTATGTGTATGACAACATCAGACTGTTGTACAGAAAAATAGGAAAAGGATGATTTTTCTCTTAATGTTGCCACATTTGTCAAATGAAAACTTTTGAGTCCTTTCTGGGATTCCTTATGTGTTTCACCCTCAGATCCCTTTCAAAATATTTTCCATTGTGTTCAGCTTTACAGGATACTTAAAACTGCAGGGTTATCAGAAGTGCCATTAGATTCCATCCTTTTTTTTTTTTTCCCCTCTGAATGACATAGATTTCTCTTTTGTTCTGAATTCTTAATCTTTAGTCAATTTTTATCTGTCTTTTATTGCACTGACTTTTATACATTTCTTCAATGTTATGTCATTAGAAAAAATTATTTTGAATGTCTATATATAGTGTTTAGTTGAAATTAACTGAAAAACTGTAGGGCAGAGCAGGATAAGCACCTCTCAAACTGCCATTTCTTTCTTTTGTTTATAAAAAACACCCCTCTGCTTTTTCCGTTTTCTAATTTGCTTCAATGTTTTTTTCCCATCACACTAAACTAATCCTTTGTAAAAAAGTTTTATAATTTCTGGGAAAAGACTTTAAATGAATCTTTGTCTTCTTTGTCTCACCACTCACTAGTTTGCTATTTTTGTTTTAACTAGGGTTAGGCTGGTACAAGACAATATTCTCCAAGTCAGAATCACAAACCATCCTTTGCCAAATAATACATTGGTAGATTTTATGTAGTATTTATCCCATGAGTGCTTTCAGCGACCAGTTGACAGTTGCAAATCACACTTATACTTTTGATCCTTCTTAAACTTTTGAACAATATTAGACATCCACTATTCCTCTTGTGCTTTGTCTCTCTGCACTGAGATATCTACAAGATTTGCCAAAGGCTTTCCTGCTTCCCCTGCTACTTACTTCATAATGATAGGATATTATTCATCTAGATCTGCTGTCTTGTCATCTTTTATTACATCTAGTTTCCAGATTTTATACCATCTTGTAATCATAAAATCTTAGTGCATTTTCCTCTTTTCCACAGACAACTCTGCTCCAGTCTCCAGTGTGTAATATTCCTTCCTTTGTTTTCTTTTTCAGCACTAAGACAAAGCTGCATTTACAATCAGAGCAATATGTAGGCTTTGTTTTCTCTTATGAATTCCTGACTCACTTCTCCTGAATCATTCATCTCAAGATTAAGTTATTTGAAATTTCAGTAGTGACATGACTTAAACAAGAACTATTATCTGTGTGCTTACATTTAAAGAAAAAAAAAGTGTCTAAGTTGGAATACTGCTGTTCAAAGATGGCATCTTATGGAAAAAAACCCAGAGAACCTTAGAGCTAGAAAAAAGGGAAGGGACTGTAAAATGGTTTAGAAATAAAACTCCATCTTGAAAGGAAAGAAATAAAGGTGAACGATGCATGAGTAAACATATGGACTGAGATGTATCATTAAAACATACGTATTATGGACCTACCAAGCTGCAGGACTGGGAGAACAAGTCCCTCTTGCCTGCTATGGGAAGGCTGACTCCATATTAACTAAGTGCCATGCAAAAATCCAGAAGTGCTGCCAGCATCCCAGCCATTACAGCACAGCAGCTTTTCCTTACCATTTGGCTGACTACAGATACCTACAGAGAGCAGGAAATTTTTAATAGGTGGCTATCCGCCTTGAAGTGGATGAAGGTCAAAATGTTGATTTTCGTATGAAGATGCAGATATTAAATCAGAAATATTTGTGCAGGCAAAATGATGCCAATCTATCTGCTTGGTATAGTTTTCTAGTGCATCCTTAAACCTGTTCGTTGACCAGGTAATCAAACATTTATGTTTTTGATCCCAATAAAAACTTGTCATCCTAAAATAGGATTTCTCCTTTACAGATGGGTATCAATCATCCATGGCTAGAAATGAAAATTAATAATAAAAATATGCATAATATATGCAACATGCCTGAAAGCACTGGTGCAGGAAGTAAAACATTTTCATTCTAATCAGAACTTTTCAAAGTATCTATATGTCCTTTCTGAATATTTACTGTTTTAAAAGCGATTCTTGTTTGCACTGAAGTTTTTCTTCATCCCTTAGGTCTTATTGAAAAAAAAAAAAAAAAACGAAAAAGAAAGAAAATGAAGAAAAATGTTTGACTGATAAGCCACTAGCAAATATTGTCATTAAAACTGGTATTAGGCAATTCTGAGAAATAAAAGATGACATATGAAATTTTTAATGGGCTGCCTTTGTAAAAAGAAAGCAAGTCCAGCTGTGAACTGTAATTTCCTAAGAAGTTGTTGCAATCTTTGGAAGAATGCAATAATAGTGAATTAACCACCTCTTCTAGTGTAGATGAAGACAACAGGAAAAACAATCAGGAAAAAATGTAAATGTCTTCAGAACTTTTTTTTTTTTTCCCTGTCCTGGGAAAGCATGATTGTTGTTCTCTTTTTAGATATATGTATTTATTATATAGAGGCCCTTAAAAGGCTTTTTTTTTCCATTTTGTTGGAAGTTTTCTTTCCATACATCTAGTAAGGATGTGTATGGTTGTATGATAAACATCCAATCTGTCCCTTGTTAATCATGTGCTATATGCCCTATTTCTCATATTCCTTACTGTTAAGTACTGTTGATTAAACTTGATTAAACTGTCTTCTTTTGTTTCACCTTTGCTCATATGAAATTCTGAATCTCTGTAATTAATTTTTCTCTAAGCAGCTGACTAAGACCCTTCCCATCAGAATAATTATACTGGAGTTTACAAGGCCTGCTGCTGCTGTTGAAGCATCCAGGTTTCTACGGATTCCTCAGCCCATATAGCTAGTTTCACTTATAGGATGTTTGACTGAGAAAGTCTCCAGAAACATCACCTGAATGGTCAGAGTCGTGTTGAGATACCACAAAGCCACTTAATTCAAAAATGCCCGAGGCATCTAGAACAAGAATTGAATGTCAAATTCCAATGTAGCGATTAAGCAAACTAATTCTGGCTGGCTGCCATATACCTTTCATAGCTGTATGACTCCTTGTTTGGTAGGAAACTCCAGAAGTTACCTGACTTATTTCACTGTAGACCAAAGTGTTCCTGAACCTCTGATGAGTGTGCTCGGATCATACCCAATATATGCCAGGAGTGGGTCTCTGACTAGCACCGCAATGGAAGTTTTTTTGGCTGCTTTATTTTATTTTATTTTTTTTTTTTAAGGCTTCCAGTCGCTACAGGGGCATCGCTCAGTTTAGTGTCTGAAACAGTTCACGCAGGAAAAGGTGTAGAGCTGACATTTTCCTTCTCAGCTTTGGCCCTGCCCAAGTACATAATGCCCCCAACCTTTTCCGAGAGTGTTTTCCCCTGAGGCTGACACTGGAGTTTGGGAAAGGACAGAAAACCTCCCCTGTGTTTCTGGTGGAGTTGTGTCATTGTGCAGGAGGCAATACCAGATTTGGGAGGTAAGGAAGAGAGAGTGAAAGGAAAAGTTTGTCTTGTGTATCAGAAGTTAGGAAATCAATTCCAGAGGAGGAAATCTGGACTCTGTTCTCTCAGACATCAGCATATTTATATTATACAGAAAGTATCTCCTAAGTGAGGATCCCAGCTACTGCCCAGAGCTGTGATCTCTTCCTGGGTCTTTCTTCTTGGTTAAGTGTAGTACAGCTGACAGTGCTGCTGTTACAGGAGGAAGAGAGGAATAACGCCACTCTTCAAACTTGTGCTGTTACAGGTTAGAGATAGGGTATTCCCAATTATTGGACGAGTATACCAGCTACTAGACAATTAAAAAAAGAAAAAAAAAAAGGCAAGGAAATGAAGAAATGCACATATTTTTAAGTAATACCTGCACCTTTAAAGGAAAACCATCTTCATTTATTTAAAAAAATTAGCTGTTGTTGTCATCTTAAAAGGCAGATTCAATGTTTTGGTTGGATGGATGCAGGCAGTCACACCCTGGAAAGACATGGCAGTTCCGTCTGTGTATTCTGTTCTCAGTTTTTATTAGTTCTACTTTATGTCATATTTTTAAAATCAGTCTAGAATCTGCATGGTGTGTAGGAAACACAGTACAATCCATTTGAATATTGGCTTTTCCCATTGACCCCTATGGGTGGTACACAGAATTCAGAGCTAGGAACAGGAGGCTCATGGGTGTAAACCTGCAATTAAGAGCCTTTAGACCTTACTTTGGATTCAAGACCTCATTTGGGCCAGAGAGCTGGCCTGTGGCCAAAATCCTAAGCTTTCAAGTCCTTATTGAATTCAGGCTCAAGTATTTTTTCCAGAGGCACAAAGTAAATCAAAGATGAAGGAGGCGGCTGAACCCCTGATTTACCCTGTGGGCTATACACCTGATAAATTTAAAAGCACCATCAGGGTTTTTTTTAAAGTAATTTCCATTGTGTTCTTCAACCGAGTCATTATATTGTGTGGTTCTTTTCATCAATGAGAACTGAAGGATTGTTATGAAGCAAAACGCTTTGTACTGGTCATAATTATGCAGAAAAGGTAGAAATAAGACTAAAATATGTCCATTATTCACCACCATTCTTATTTAGCAACGTCAATAAGAAGCTGACTAAAAAAGAATTCTACTCAAGTTCCTTGGTTTTTCTTGAAGTTGTTGTGCTAGTTTGTCCCCTAGGAATTTTACAAACACTGTTTTTAATTTTTTTTTTTACCCAGCTTATCTCATACAAAAGTGAATTTTATGGCCAGCAACATAAAGAGTATCCCAAGGACTTGTATAGAGATCTTGAGCAATACTTATTTTCTCTGTTATGTAGCAGCAGGCTTTTATGAAACTATATATTTTTGTCATATAATGAATTGCTTTACTGTAAATGTAGTCAGTAGTATAGAATGTTCAGTCATCAAAGTGTTTCCAAAGGCTTTTAGTACAATTATATTGATTCTGAATATTGTGTATGCAATGATAATTGTAATGGTACTATTATTAGAAGGAGGTTCTTTGGAGTTGATAACCTGGAGGTGATTTCAAAATAGAAACTGTTTATCTTTACTATAGCATTGCATTTTTATGTGAAGTACAATCTGCAAGACAAGACTTGGAATTTTGCTCATAACGTGCTTGTTTTATTATTGGAGAAAAAGAGATTGCAAGTCAAGAAATTAATCTTAGTCTCTGCAAGTGACATTTCTAATGGTTCTGCTATGGATTCTGGTTTGACATAACCTTTTCTTTTTGCTGCCAGTACAATAATGTTTTTGTGCCACTCTGTGCTTTGTCACTGCACACTTGCACAAGAGAGGAAGGACAAAGCAGGTGAAGTTCTGCAGGGTCATGCTGACATGGGGAGATGCAACAAGAGGACAAAAGACACTGACAAGGTGTTTGGACTTCTGTTGCTGGGACTGTACATATGCTCTTTTTCAGATGGGCATTTGTAGAGTCACGTATCTGAACCTCTCATGGCAATTCAGGGACAAGTGCAAATGCAGGTTTCAGGTGAATAAAAGAAGTCCAGGTTCTTTGAAGCTCCTAAACACCCTTTGACAAGGTAAGGGAGTACAAAAGACAAGACCCTCATAGGAGAGACCAGAAACTCAGAAGTGATGGAAAATAAAATAAGACAGAATAAAAATAGGGGTAAAATAGTCATTTCATAACAATATTTTTTTGTCTAATAAATTGTTTTGCTACTAAAGTACTACAAAGAATATTGAAGAGAGATAAACTTTTCCAATTCAAAATAACTTATCAATACACTAGTTAAAACTTGAGAAGATATCACTTACTGAGCTATTTCATAAAATCATTATTCTTATCTATTAGGAAGAAAGCCATAACTGCTGTATTGACAAAAACTCCTTTTAAATGTAATTTTTCAGGAGCTGTTTAGAATGCCAGGAGAAAAGAGGGAGAGAGGAAAACTTTTGTGCTAGAACACATGACGTTTGCAGTAGCAATTCATTACAAGGTTGATGTAGAGGTCTTCACAAGATGCTTGCTAGTATTGAAAATCGCACTTTTGAAATCTGACTTTTTTAGCAGAAATTTATAGCTTCTGGGTAAATGAAGAATGTTCAGCTTAGGCATGATAACCTTTCAGCACCTTGTGGGAACTGTGAGGTTGCATGCCATAACTAACACCATGACAACTGGTCTCACTAGAAAGAGGCACCATTGTGGTCCCCCTTCTTTTCAAGATGACACAATGCATCCTGAGATTCTTGATCTTTTTGATGTTTGGTTTATGTTTATGTTTCTTTAGGATTTTGTGTCAAGCAAAGCAAGGGATTATATTTTCTTATGGCTGGCAAAAAAAGGCCAGGGTTTTTTGTTTTCTTTTGGCAGTCTTTGACCAGTTTTACGCATGAATCCAGTTCCTCAGTGAATTGAAAAAGGAAAAGAACAGCTTTAAGTACAGGAAGGGGAGACTGGGAGATGGTGGCCATAAGCAGATATATAGGGAACCTAAATATGGGTTTTATATATATCCCCTAATAGATATATTCAGGAACCTAAAATGAGGATACTTTACCAAAGAGAGCAGTTCTCAGAAAGAGAGCAGTTCAAACGAGAGAATCTGTCTTGCCCACAGGTACCTCAGTTCCCTCAGTCACAAGTGTTGGTGTCTGTGCAAGTGTCTAAGGAAATACTGTGTGTTCCCCTCTCTGTTCTAGAGGAATATCCTATCCATTATTTTTAGCCAATTTTTAAAGCAGGACACTGGACTGGATGGACTTCTGGTCTGACAGCACAGTCTGTGCTGTTCATTCTGTTCCTTTACCTCTATTTCTCCATGAACATCACCTGTTTTACTGCGCTAAAGCCTCATTCTCCTCTCCAGGTCTCCTGTCTCATTCTTTCCCCCTAAAGCTCACTTATCTCTGACAGCCCTACCCAGGTTGCCTACTGATCTCTTGTTTTCTCATCTCACTCTTGCCTTGCTGTCCTCCTGCCTGGTGCCCACTCTGCTGTCATTGCACAAATCAGTTTTGCATAAATCAGTTCTCCATATGTCTCTTTAAAGGCTGGGGGTACACGCAATATTACCACTAAGTTCCCTTTCCTTACAGTTAGTGGAGCTTTCTGGAGCCTCGGATCCCTTTGCATGATCCTGTGCTCAATGAAATCAATGCCAACAGAAATTGCAAGATTTGAGCCTATGGATACCTTTATCTGTTTATTTACTGTAATGATTTCTGCACAAGCTGTTTTGAAGTTTATGCCTCTCCACCAAGTTCCATTTTCAAGTAAGGAAAACATTTTAATTTAGATAAATTGGAAATAGGTGCCTTTGGTTTGCCTCCCTCTGTATTTGGGAATTCTCTGACTTCTCAGTATAAAAACCTCTTGACCTATTTTTCCCCCAAACTCTGTTCTACAGTCCGAGTCAGAACACACAAAGAGAAACCAAGACAAACATCCTTCATAACAATGATTTCCCCCAGCTGGTTTCCTGCACGACTCTTTGCTCTGTCACTGTGAGTTCTGATCGGCAGAAATCTTTGTCCTGTATAAAAGTTTCTATGAAGCTAATTTAGAGCACAGCAAGGGTCTCATTTAGATAAAACAGAACCCAAGCAAAGCTCAGAACACAGTAATCTGAGCCTTTTTGTTTTGTGTCAGAGAAAAGTATAAATTTTTTATTGTAACTGTCTAGGAGGTTATGATGAAATATCTTTCTCTGGAAAACAGGGAAATAATGTTTCCTGGATTCCGTGTTATCTTGGTGTTAGTGAAATCAGCTTTATAAGAAAGCAATACTCAAGGCTTTGAGTTGGGTCATTTTGAATTATGTCCTTTGTTTTTAATTTCTTTGAGGTTTTTTTTCAGGATGTTTTTCAGGTCTAAAGACTTTTACTTTGTCCTAAATCCTTAAAAAGTAAATTTCTTCTTTTTTTTTTTTTTCAAATCTTGAGACATTTCTCCAAGTGGGAAAATGACCTAATGTAATTGTAATTAGTCCGTAGCCTTGTGAATTACAAATATTGAGTTTCTGGGGTCTACTTTGTTCTGATGATCGTAGGATAGAGACATAAGTCTCTGTGATATTATACAAAGGCTTAGCTTCACATTTCCTTATTGATTAATCTTTCTATCTGGAAACGTTTATGAATTCTTTACTAGACTGCAGAATTTTAGAGTGTAAATTGACTACTATAACATATAAAATATTTTCTGTCACTAGTAACACTCAAATGTAATGTTTAAATAAATTACAGTTTTCTTTTGAATTGTACTTTGTTAATTCATCTGTAAGGATTGGAAATTAAAGCTTGTTATAGGTTTCAAATTTATGGAGAACATTGCCCTACATCCACTAATCCCACCAGGATTTAGTTTATAGATACTTCGTTTTTGAAGCCCAAGTAGTGAGAAATTTCAAGCAGTATGGCATTCGACAGTACTGTTGCTTTGTTCCAGGCTTAGCCACGGTATTAAATACAAGTCTGAAGGGATGCTAACGGCTGTGAAGAATACAGTAGATGAATTAATTCAGTATTTCAAATTGACATGCTGGTTACAAGTAAAAGATTTTGCAGCTCTGATGGCTGAAGCCTATTTGGCTACAGATAGTGTGCAAAACACCATAAAATGTCAGCACCTTTTTGATAATTTTGTATTAAGTACTCTCTGGGTAGTTTGTGAGGGTCTTTGACTTCTGCCAAAAATGGTTGATTGGATTCCTATCCCTCTGAATTAATGATGTATACTTACGAGTGTGCTGACCCCCGGAAGTCAAAGTGAGAACACCCACTGCACCCACTGGTCACACACAGAAGAATATTGCCACTGAGTCGAGGCCTAGGAAGGTTTAATGTATCTGTGGGAATAAACATGATCTACTGGAATTTGGCATTATTTACCATGGTAGGGGGTCAGCCTCTAGTTCAGGTTTTGCAGTGAAGAAGTTATCTCTAAAATACCTGTGGTGACTCATGCAACTGTGGTTAGTCTCCTGATAACAAGAGTTTATGACTAAACCTCAAGTGAAAACCAAAGCCAGGAGAAAAAGAAATAAACATAGCAAATAACAGCAAAGCAAATGAGCAGCTTCTTCAAAACTTGAAGACTTATACCGGAAGATGCAAATAGTTGAAGCAGGCAGAGAGATGCCAACATGGCCAGAGAGAAACACATGGCAGGGCGCTGCAACTTAGGCTGTGGCTGTATCTCCATCCACCATTGGTTTCACAGCTTCTTCCTTTAGCACAGCAACCTGCCTGAATTGCCGTGTCTTGTACTGGAGGTCAGAATTCTGCATATTGCAAAGTGATGTCATTTAGTGCTCTGTCATGTGACCCTCTGGTCATTTATTGCACAGCTGCATGACATGAGGATACTCTTGTGAATCCCCTATAAAGGCTGTGCAGCTTTCACACTGAATCATCATTTAGGCCAGTGACTTTACCAGGTCTTTTGACAGTAGTTCGTTGTTGCATTTAATGCAGAGTAACACTGCCAATGGATGACGGTGTTCAAAATGCACATCTATGGGCTAAAGCTTTGTAGTTCACTGAAAAACGCAAGTCTGAATAAAGAAGGAACTTTAATAAAAATAAGAATGTCTTTTTTAGCAAAACTGGAACTTCTGCAGACCAGAAATAACATTGGCCTGTTACTTGATGAAGATGGTCACCCCAAAAACATGGACATAGATAAGGCAGAGATGTAAATGATTTGGATGCAGGGTTTGAATGTATACTAAGTAAGTTTGCCAGTGATACTAAATTAGGAGAAGCTGTTGACTCCCTCAAAGGCAGAGAGGCCCAGCAGAGAGATCTCAACTAGCTGGAGGGCTGTGCAGCAAGTGCCATATTCTGCACCTGGGATGTTTGCACAGCCTGGGGAATGCGATGCTGGAAAGCAGTGCCACAGAAAGGGACCTGGGAGTCCTGGTCAATGGCCAGTTGAATGTGAGTCAGCAGTGCCCTGGCAGCCAGGAGGGCCAACCCTGTCCTGGGGGGCGTCAGGCAAAGCATCGCCAGTGGGTTGAGGGAGGGGATTGTCCTGCTCTGCTCTGCACAGGGGGGACCTCACTTTAAATATTGTGTGCAGTTTTGGGCACTGCAGTGTAATAAAGATACTAAGCCATTAGAGAGTGTCCAAAGGAGGGCAACGAAGATGGGCCTTGAAGGGAAGCCGTATGAGGAGTGGCTGAGGTCACTTGGTCTGTTCAGCCTGGAGAAGACTAGGGGGAGACATCATTGCAGTCTACAGCTTCCTCATGAGAGGAAGTGAAGGGGCAGGCATTGATCTCTTCTGTCTGGTGACCAATGACAGGATCCAAGGGAGTGGCCCGAAGTTGTGTTGGGAGAGATTTAGGCTCGATATGAAGAAAGGTTTCTTCACCCCAAGGGTGGTTGGGCACTGGAACAGATTCCCTAGGGAAGCGATCACAACATCAACCCTGGAAGACTTCAAGAAGTATTTAAAGAGTGTTCTCAGGCACATGGTGTGTTTTTCGGATTTGTCCTCTGCAAAGCTAGGAGTTGGACTCGATGATCCTTGGGATTATCTTCCAGGTATTGTCTGATATTCTATCATTTAATTGTTACTATTTCTCTCCCTTTCCAAGTATATATTTTAAAAATACTGAAAATATTTTCAGAAGTATAAAAATTGTAGAATGTTGGTAACATGTCAGCTCTTTATCCATACATGTACATGTGGCAAATATCAACCTCAAGAGAATAAAACTCACTGATCATCCATAAATAAATCGATTTGACAGCAAGTTCACATAGTGCTGCAGGCAACATCTTGAAACAGGTTTGTCTGTAGTGAAATCTGAAAGTTTGGAAGAACACAGTGTGAAAACAACACCTACAGTTTCATTGGGTTGGAAATGTCAGCATATCACAGATAAGACAAAACTTGGTAATTTCTGTGTTGGGCCATGGAGGAGAGTTAAAGATGGAACAGCATGCAGGTGCTGAAGTGTGGTATGAATGTTTCTTCACATTCCTAGAGAAAGGTCATTCAGTTACAAACACAGTACCATCCTTATGGGAAATTATTTTTGTTGAAGCTAAAATCTAAATTTACAATAAATCAAATACAGACTTTTGATGAACTCTGTTTAATGGGAGACAGTATAAACAATTGCTAGTTCAAAATTGCAAATACAATTCTATATTAAAGAATAGTTGAATTTATAAACAAAATTTGTGTATCAAGGTAAAAATCTGTGCCTGTGGGGCAGAAGTTCACCCTTGTGATAAAAAGAGCTGTATGAACACTTAGGAAATGTGTGTTTCAGTCCTGATCCTGCCTTAGACTTCCTGTATTATCTTTGACAACTTACTCATTGTTTTTTTAACTGTAAGACTGGAATGAGACCATTTCCTTTAAAACATTCTTCAGTTTATAAACTCTTTTAGAGAGGGACACTTGCATGTGTGTGTCCTGCATTGACCTTGCATAAATGAAGGTCTTAAGCCATATGTAACAAAGATAAACACTGTAGAAGTGCAGAAGGTGCCATTTGGTACAAAAAAATGCTGTTTTGACAAAATTAACTATTTTTTGAAGCTCAGTTAAGGTGTTCATGACATTTCCACATGGGATTTTTCCATTTGGGGAATACAGTTTTCAAGGAAGTTCTCACAAATTTTAATGCACACTTATTTTCAAAAAGAAATATTTAAAATTTAAATTTTGGGAGGAATTTTGAATATGCATTTTTCTTCTGAATCAAGATCAAAAACACTGAAATTGCAATATATCAGTAAACTGGAGAACACTAACAGTTACAAGTTGACAATACTCTTCCAAATTGTATTGAAATTAATGAGTCTTATATAAAAGGATAATTATTCATGACATTCATTAAGAAATCCAAGAACTTTTATGACTTACTGATATTTTGAATCAAGAAAGAGAGAGAGTAGAAAATGTTATAGGTTTAAAAGCAACCTATGGAACTATGTTCAACCTCCGGGTGAAATAAAAAATAAAAAAAAGAATTCCCAAAGTCTGTGTTTCCATTTGTAGTGAAAAAAACTCAAAATCCTTAGACAGTATACTTTTTTGTTAAAAAGAATTCACTAAAATGTTTGATTTCACTAAGAATTCAGCTAAGGATTAATTTCTTCTACAGGTTATTAATTCTAAAATGTATTCAATATTTTGACTTCATTACCTTTTGTTTTCTTTTACCCTAATATTGATGCTTTTTCAATGATTTTAAGCTTATGTCTGTGTTCATTCTTTGTAGTAACCGCTTGAAAATTCACAAGTATTTATGAAAATAAAAGGGAACAAATCTGAACAGAAATTCTTATTGCGGAATTGTCTTTATAATGCAGAGTTTTCTTTGCTCTTACAATGCATTTTCACTGTGATTTATGAACACTGTATGCACAACAGATACTGTTGAACTAGTATGAAGGGAAATTAAGTTTGTAAGGATATTCGCTGTGGTAAAACGTTAGTGAATCACAGATAATACAAAGATAATATCATGTCCTGTTTCCTTTTTATTACCTTCTGCAATCTCATCTTTGGGACGATTTTTTTATCGCTAGTAATACCTATTTGGTTTGCTTAGTTCTACAGGAACAGTTTTGAGACACCCTTAAGCTTTAAAACTGACACTGAAATTTTATTTTCTTTGTTTTAGAATTTAAAATTTCAAAGTGCAGGGGTTGAAAAGACAGCAATATCATGCGTATCTTTCCTTACTCTAACAATGAAGCAATGATGAGAAAGTAATTTAAATGAGTGCTCCTTCTGAACATTAACAACTCCAAATCTGGCAAACTCAGAGAAAGGAGAGGAATGTGTTGTTTAACACAGCCTTCAGCCTGGTGAATATGTTTCCAAAGGACAGTATTTTTCAAAAGATTTTTTCCTTTGAGGTCGGTAAACACTGTCAATGAGCAAGGAGCTGGAAAAAATCATAGTTCTGAGCAATATTTCAGAGTGTTTTGGAAATGTTATGAACTGTTAGTAGCTTTTGCCAAGAAAAAAGGGAAGGACAGGGAACTATGACAAAAAGGTTGCTGAAAAATAACAGACAAATCATTATTCCCCATGTTAGCTTATGCCCAGACAAATAGAAAAGCACTTGGCACTTCTGGGTTGTTTATTTTTTATTTTTTTCACTCAGCAGGTTTGGTCAATGCTTTTGTTTGGGGAGGAGGCAATCTGAGGGCTACTTTTCTGCTTGATTTTAAAACCAATACTTGGACTCAAAAAGAAACAAAAGGACATGTTCAACTTTCACTGGATTTCTATAAAATACATCCCTTTATTCCACCTCCCACAAATGTCTTTCAGTTATAAGGTCTCAAGTATATAGAATCTTAATGTACTTTCACTGCTTAGAATAGAAATAATGGGACTCTTTCCTAATTTGAAGGAAATAGCTTTATGGGATTTTATTTGTTTGTCTGTTTCTGATGAACTAAAGGAAAGTCAAGGAAAGGATGACTCTTTCATTTAAATCTGAAAGTGACAGTAATCACAACAGTGATTTCCTGTAGAAGAAAACCCTGTAGCTTAAATACAGTTCCTGTGACAGGTATGTCACCTACAATTACCTGTCTTTCTCTTCTGAAATAATGACAATCAGAACACTCCTTAAGGAGATTTATCAGTAAGGGGCTAAACCTGTCGATGTTCAGTGAAAATTCAATGCAGAGAGAAGCTCCAAAATTTCAGACTTCTTTTAAAGGAAAATGTTTAAATCAAATATGTAAGTTGCCATTGTGTTCCTGTATTAAATATTTGCACAGAGAGATGGCTAATTTATGAGTGAAATTTCCCATTAACAGGTTGGATAAAAATGGTGTCTGAATGGATAGAATTTTATCTAATATTACACGGGTGCAAATGTGTTAACAGTGAAAGGTGCTTTCCACATTCAACTCTAGTGTGCAGATGGCCTCTAAAATAGCAAACATTGTTATCAGTGCTTACGTGGTGCACAAGTACTCTGGCTGGAAACCATGGGATTACTCGTGTGAATGATATTGAATCGTAGAATCATAGAATGGGCTGAGTTGGAAGCAACCTTAAAGATCATTCCCTGCCATAGGCGGGAACACCTTCCACTAGACTGGGTTGCTCAGAATCCTATCAAAGCTGTTCTTAAGCACTTTCAGAGATGGGACATCCACAACTCTGGGCTACCTGATGCAGGAAAGTTTGTGATGACCTGCACAAAGTGTGAAAATGGCAGAGAGCAAGATTTCCTCGTATGTCTTGATTTTATGGAGCAGAATAACAGCACTAAGGATTTCCCAGAATTCATAGAAAAACATAAATGTGAAGAGTTAAATTAAATTCCACTAAGACGAAAGCAACTTCTTCATTTATCTCAGCAGAAGCAGACCTTAGCCGCAGAATTTTTCCTATACATTTTAACATAACAGCTAGAAGTAGTCCATTTTCTGGGTTGTTGGCTTTTTTTTTTCCCCTTTTAGAAGGCGTTTATGTGTCTCTCCAATGAATCACAAAGGTTGTGAATGAAAATGTCCTATTATTTTTGTGCTCTTGTAGAAGTATTTTTTTTTGCATACTTCTCATAGAAGTGTTTTTCTTATATGTAGTGATATTTACTTTGAAAAACTGCCATCTTTTCCTCTTCTCTCTTCCAGTACTGTATGTTACACTTCATTTTCTTTAACAGGATGGATTTCCTGCCGCCATTTCCTTTTAACTTCTAAAACCTGTGTCAGCAAATATGAAAGAAAGAGAAGGGCGAAAAAAAAGAGATGACCTGATGAGAAACAGATGAATAAGGATTATTGAAATACTGTTGAAAAAGAGGTATTTTTGCATTTGTCTTTCTTCTAGCTGTCAGTTTGTGAGCCCTGAAGGGCTCACTGTCTGTGACATGTCAGAGAAAATGCAATTGCACTTTCAGTAGCTGATCAGAGGCAAAAGCAGCACTAGAAATGAAGTTTTAGTAGGAGGCCTCTAAGCATGTATTAGATGTTTTTTCTCAGAAATATCTTTCTGATGCTTGCAAACCCCCAGTCCAACCAACTGCAAGTAAGTTTGGCTTCTTCCAGAGTGTCCTTTGCAGTACTCTACTCTTTTCTTTCCTTCCTCACTCACTCCAGCAGATTTCTGAGCAAAGGTGTGTGTTCTGCAGTCAGGCACAAGGCATAAATTGTAAGCCATAATCCCATATAACTATATGTGACATTAGTAGAAGAGGATGTGATCAAGCATATAGGTTCCAACCCACTCATTGAACTGAATATATGAACTATTACCTTCTAGGTTACTCAGTTTGGGGTATAAGCAAAGTCCTTCTGGTGCTGATGTCATTGAGTGACACAAATGGTGGCACACTACCTTGCAGCAGGAGAATAAATGCTTTTTTTTTACTTCACTGCTTAAAATTGATCAACAATCTAGAAACTGTGGCCTGACACTGCAAAGATCTGTGCTTGTGAGTAATCATGGTATAATGAGTAAGGCGTGGTGTCAGTTTCCTTAGACTTGCAGGCTTAGGAGTTTACTGATTTTTGTAAGAACATATGATTCATGGTTTTCAGCATTTAATTGTAACATTTCTATTCCAGCTGAATGTGGAAACTATTTATTTATTCCTTTCCTCTGTCTCTCTATTCTTGAGAAACCATATCCACAGCTCTTCACATCTGTAACTCATCCTTAATGCTGCTGAGGGGAACTCTGGCCTTGAATACTTGTAATTTCCATGTTGTTGTCACTTTCATGTGACAACTTTCCTGTGCTTTGTTCAGCTTGAAGTTTTCTTGTCTATCACTTGCATGATACATTTTAATTCCAGGATGTGCGACTCCTAATGTGTTGTTGCAGTCAGCACTGACGTTCTGAGAAAACAGAGTAGAACTGGGAAAGAGTTTGGAAAACAGAACTGATTTATGTCGTGTATGTGTTCTGGTCCCTCTCTCTTTATAAGATTCAGAGGAAGACAAGAAAAATATCAAAGTAGAACTTTTTAATTTTGTAAAAAGTCAGTGTATATGATCAAGGTCAGTAACACATTAATAGCATAAAAAAGTGGTTTTTCTGTGCCACAGTCAGGAACAAGGAGATTTAGTGAAATAATAAATGCAGCACTTAAAAGGCATGAAACACTTTTTTTCCCTCTGTATGTAATTTAAATGATGACTCTCAGTTTGCGAGGAGGTCAAAATTATAAATTGGATCAAAAAGGTATTAGGCAAATTCATGAATAATAACACTATGAAATGCAATGGTCCAGATGTAAATTCCAGCTTGAGGAGTCTCTAAACTACTGATTACTGTCATGTGTCAAGAGAAGGGTCATAACTATATGTACTTTACTCTTCCACAAGCATCAACTACTGTCTGCTATAAGACAAAGAATCTGACCTGGAACAAGAAATATACCCATTACTTTTGCTTAAGATTGAAAATTGATGTCCAGGAGTTTTTAGATAACACAGAAGAAGTGGGAATTCAACTAAAAATGCAAGAATATCAAGAGATATGAAGAATTATTTACAAAACAGAAGTAGGAACAACAAATTAGAAACAAAATTCAGCTGAGGTGAAATTCTGAACAAAAAAAAATCTATTTAGATTGGGAACAGTCTCTTCCTAGAGCTACCGTGGAAAGAAAAAAAAACGCTTGAAAATGTACTCACTTTGAGAGGGAATTCTGAACTGACATCCAGATCACGCAAGTTAAATACCACAGAGATGATTTTACTTCAGTGCATGCTGGCTTAATGACAACACACACATCTGGTCTGTAGCTGTATGGGTCAAGTACGTCCTGAATTGTGTCTAATGTGACTTCATAGAATGGATGACAGATTTCTTTACATGAAACAAATCTGGTTTTGTAGTAATGTAAACTTGTATGTTAGCCTAGGGGATTTTTCCTTGGATTACTGAGAACAGATCTGGTCCCAATACTTCAAGTCTGAAAGACGACTCCAGGAAAAGTTTCTTCCTGCTTTAGTACTTTTACAATGGTAAATAGACAGTATTTACTTTAAGGGCCTCTCAGAAGCCTTTAAAAGTTATGCAAAACTTTCAATAACTACCAGCCATTCCATAAAGTGGAACCTTATTTATCAGAAACACTGTGTCTTAAAACCTTGCCTATCTCGGGCAATGCCATTATCTCCATTTCTTCCTGGAAATTTGAATCACTGGGAGGCTGAAAAGCAAATCAATCAGGCAGAAGAGACCATGAGGAGAGGGGTCAGAAGACGAGAGCCTGGTATTATTCAGACTGGTAAGGCACGGCTAGACTCATCCTCATATCGTCCCGCATGGCAAATGCAGATATTTATACAACCACAAGATATTTTCCCAAGTTCTGCCAATGCATTAAAGAAACTAAGAAATAATTTATACACTTTTTGTCCATTAATGAGATTGAAATGCCTGCAGGGTTGACCTTAGCTCTAATTGTGTGTTTGGGGCTGAAACTTTCCTCTTTCATCACACAGTCTGTTTTCAACAAGGTATATATTTATTGGCATGTAAATGATTCTACAAGCAGTGATTTAGAGGCTAAATTTGAGCCAGTTTGTAATATTACCACATGAATATCTGATCTATTTGCTCAATTCCTCTTTCTAGTGATTTTTTAAAGTGTACAAAGGAAGTAATGTAAAATTTCTATTGTCTTGTAATAATTGGGTCATCTCTAGAGAACACATTTGAACACATTTCCATTACTGTTACATCAAATATAACATTCTATTATTTTTATTAAAAGATACTTTTTTTGACAGAAGAAGGCTTGAATTTTTAATGCTCATTGCAATTCTTGAAGACTAAGCAGATTGAAAGTCTAACTCATTAAATCAAATGGCATCTGGTAGTTCCAAAGGAAACATGAACCCTAAAACTAACAAGTATGACATAAATGTGATGGCACAATTGCTTGGTTAATAGGTCATACTTTCTAACCAATGGTGTGTGTTGTGATTAATAAAATATCCTTAATACTACTAGGCATGAGAGACATTTAAGACTGAAGTTTGAGAGCAATAAGCATTTAAACACAAAATACCCCAGAACACTATGATACGTAGTGGATGTAAATTAATACACCTGTAAAGAATTTGAAATATAAAAAGGGATAATTCCAAAAAGAAACATATACAGTGCTTATGGGATTTACAAATATTTTTAAAAGCTCACATAATTTTTACTTGATGCAACTTCATTCTCACTTAGTGAAGCTGGAGATGGCTTTGCCTTAAATTTGCCTTGCATAACTGAGACATGATTACTTCAGATATTAAAATTACTGGAGAGGAAATTTCCCAAATTCAAGCTAAGACTGAGGCACAACTTAAGAAACTGTACAAGTCTGTGCATGCATATGTGCCTTTTCTTTATCCTTTGTTCTCTACATGCCAGCACAAGCTATGCCTGCTTTATGCTGGCTGCTATTCCAACCATGGAGTTGAAACAGCAGGCTAAAAATCCTGTACAGGACAGAAAATGTCATAACCTTTCTTGCTTTCTTCCAACCATGTATCCTGTGATATTTAGTTGCTAAAGAGTGGCAGGAGAAGTTACACAGTGAAGTCTGAACTGACAGAAAAAGTATTAATTGGAGTATGGCTTTTTAGCCTGGAAAATGGGATGAAACCTGTTAATGAAGGGTCATGGTCTATTGACTGAATGTACCACAGGTAAACCAAAACTCTAGGTGTCCCTTATTAGGCAGTCAGTTCTGATTTCTTACAAAACCTGTAACAAACAGAAGAACATTAGCCACCTCTTGCTGAAGTTGGATTGAGAGACCTGAACATGAGAAAATAGAAAGTACCCTGAAAAAAAGGGTTGGGAGACCTGATTTCCCATGTTATTCTGGCTTGCTAGTCCAAGTCTTAGTTTCCTTCTTCAGCCTAGTGTTGTGTTAAAAGGACAGTGGGTGCCTTTCTCCCTCTGTAGACCTTTTCACTCTTTATAATCTTTAAAAATTTAAAAGTATTAAATATTATTTTCAGTACTTTAGTACTCTGTGAAGCCTTTCTTGGTTTCAAATGGAACGGAAAACCAGAAATCACCAGACCAATCTGATCGCCTTCCACAACAGAATAACATTTTCTGTTGACAGGGGGAGATCAGCAGATATTTTGTGTCTGGATTTTAGCAAAGCATTCAACATTCTTTCCCACAACATTTCCTGGAAGAACTTGCATAATACAGGTTGGACACGCAGTCTGCAAGATGGGGATTAAATTGGCTTACAGGCTGCACCCAGAGTGTTGTAATCAATGGGTTTTGCTCAGATTGGCAACAGCCACAAATAGGATACCTCAGTGACTAACACTGGGCCACACAGTGTTCATCATCTTCATTAACCCTGAGATTAGCTCAGCTGGTTAGAACATGGCGCTAATAACACCAGGGTCATGGGTTAGATACCCATACAGGCCAGCCACTTAAGAGTTGAACTTGATGATTCTTCTGGCTCCCTTCCAACTTTGAATATTCTGTGATTTTACAATAAAAGATCTAATTTAGGGTGTTGAAAGGACTTGCACATAGTTTGCTGATAACACAGAATTGGTGGTGAGATGCACATGTCAGAAGGAGGAGCCGTCTTACAGAGACCTGAGACCTGGACAGGCTGAAAGACTCTGCCAGCGTTCTCAGGTACAGAGATGAAGGTACAGATGAAGTACCAAGTCTGCCAGAGTTCAAGAAGCTCAGACATATGATGTGATTCTTGGGGCTGTCCTGTGTGCGACCAGGAGTTGAATTTGATGACCCTAGTGGGTCCCTTCCAACTCAGAATATTCAGTGATTCTGATTATGTCACCACAATTCCAGAAAGACACAGAGGGTCCAAAGGAGGGCCATGGAGATGATTAAATGGCTGAAGAATAGGTGCTGTAGCAAGAGATGGTATTTTAGAGCAGATCAACTTACCTTTAGCTATATGATCAAATACTAAAAAAGTTCCATTCCTTGGTGGATTGAAGTTGAAAAAAAGTGTTTTGAGGTATAAATACTACCTTCTCAGCAACTTTTCCCCCCAATTTCTATCCCATTTCCAATTAATAAATTTTAAACATATCAGTTGCCAGCAGCAGTAATAAATTATCTGAGGCTGATAATCAAGACTTTCTTAAACTCATCACATTATGGGATTCCATTACACTGCATCTATCCAACAGTACACAGTGTTCATCTGAGCAAGCCAGCTGATATATTGAAATATAATTATTCTTTTTCAATTGTTCATTTTAAATGTAATTGTATTTTTAAATTACTGTGCAATTTAATAAAATCATATGATATAATTGTCTTCTTTCAGATTGTGTATGTTATATAATTTTATAATTTTCTAAACTTCCATGCTTTCTTGTCTCTTCAAACCTATGGTCAGCATGTTTTGCATTAATATCTATTTATTGCTCACTCTAAGTAATCTTGCTAATTTATTGATAACCTGTAGTCTTCAAATTTGTCATTATTTCTGAAGTAACCCTGCTTGAAGTTATGTGGACCTTAATATTATAAATTTCCAAATCTTCACAGATTAAACATAGACACTTACTTCATTGTGACTAACAGTGCAGAGCTGCACCACAAACAGAGAGCACAGAAGAAACTGAGAAAGGAGTCGCAAGCACTTCCTGGCTCAAAATATTCTACAGATGAGAAATAAATGACTTACTGTGTTGGGTTTGCGTCACAAGATTTTGGTAGTGGGAGAACTACAGGGGTGGCTGCTCTGAGGAGGAGCCAGAAGCTTCCCTATGTCTGACAGAGCCAATGGCAGCTGGCACCAAGATGGACCTACCACTGGCCAAGGCTGAGCCCATCAGTGACAGTCATAGCACTTCTGGGATAACACAGTTAAGAAGGGGAAAAAATATATTGTGCAGAAGTAATTGTGGCCAGAGAAGAGAGGAGTGACAATATGTGAGAGGAACAGCCCTGTAGACCCCAAAGTCAGCAAAGAAACAGGGGAGAATGTGCTCCAAGCACCAGAGGAGAGATACCCCTGCAGCTCATGAGGCAGCCCATGGTGAGGCAGCTGTCCCCCTGCAGCCCATGGAAGTCCGTGGTGAAGCACAGGTCCACTTGCAGCCCACGGAGGACTCCATGCCAGAGCAGCTGGGTGCCTGAAGAAGACTATGACCCTATGGGAAGCCGATCCTGGAGCAGCCTTCTGGAAGGACCTGTGGACTCATGGAGAGAGGAGGCTACACTGAGGCATGTTTACAGGCAAGACTTGTGAGTCCATAGGGAAGGATCCATGCTGGAGCAGCCTGCTCTTGAAGGACTGCATCCCTTGGGACAGATCCACAGTGGAGCAGTTCATGAGGAACTTCAGTCTGGGGGAAGGACTCGCATTGGATAAGCTTGTGGAGGACTGTTTTCCGTGGGAGGAACCCCACACAGGAGCAGGGAAGGGTGTAAGGAGTCCTCCTCCTGAGGAGGACAGAGTGGCAGAAACATATGGTGAACTGATTGTAATCCCTGTTCCCCATCTCCCCACACTACTGAGTGGGAGTGGGTAGGCAACTGGAAATAAAGTTAAGCCCATGAAGGAGGGAGGGGTGAGAGGAAGGTGTTTTTAGGATGCATTCTAAGTCTAATTATTCTACTCTGATTTTTATTGGTAATAAATTTGGCTAATTTCCCCAAGTCAAGTCTATTTTGTCCATGAGAGTAATCAGTGACTGTTGTCTCCCTGCCCTTACCTCAGCTCATGAGTCTTTTGTTATATTTTCTCTCCCCTGTTCAGCTGAGAAATGAAGTGATAGAGTGGCTTTGGTGGGCATTTGGAATCCAGCCCAGGTCAAATCACCACACTTAGCTTCTCAACTGCGTTGTCTGAAGTGGATGGCAGTTTTACCTATGGAATTTGAAATAAGCATCAGTTCCTATTGAATTGGCACAATATATATCACTAATTCTCAAGTATAAAGCTGAGAAGATTCATCTCACTGAAGAGGTGCCAACCTGTAAATCTTTTACTACATCCAACCCTTATGCAGTTCAGACTTTGCTGCCCTGGAAGGGGAATATCCCACAGCAAGGCTCTGAGGTGCAAGTACTTTTAAGGTCTCATCCACTGACAGTCCCACATCAGAGGAGACAGTGTATTCAGGAGACCTTCCTCTCCTTGGTAAGATATCATCATCATCATCATCATGGCTAGGCTTCGCGAATGAAGATTTGGGAAGGGCTCTACCCACGCTTGCTGCAAGCGCGCTGATGGCTAAAGAGGCCAATGTGAGATAGGCAAGGCCGGTTGCAAAAGGCACGGCAGAAAGTCTGCACAGGCGGTGTTGGTCAGGCACGGTTCTTTCTGCGTTGTCTTTTCTCCTCCAGACTGATTCTGCGTGTGAGCTGTGAGCTATGCTGTGAGCTTCTGCTGTGAGCTATGCTGGCGGTGGTTGTGCCTCCGGTAGGGTCTCCCTTGGTAAGATAGTATATTAGCACAGTTGGCCTTATGAAGACTTATCAGCCTGCTTGGGAAGGCTGAAGGGTTGGCTTCTGCTGATGCAGCACGATCCTCTTTACCCAAACCACTTTTTTGTTATATTTTTATCTAGGCACTTCAATACTGACTCCAAAGCTGCTGGACGGTTGTCCTAAATAATGGGAAGTTCAGTCACCAGGAGAGTTAGGTGTTGTGTGCCACTGGCAAAGGGAGCAAGATGTGAGCTTGAGGCCTCTGCAGGAGCAGGAAACTGATTAGGAGAGATGTGCCCAGATGATCATAGCAGGAAATTCATGACCCGTGGTGTGCAGAAAGATGGAAAAACCCCAAGGTTTCTGTCCTCCCTTTGAAGTTACTTTTTTAAGAGTACAAGAACTTCTTGCCACAGCTTTGTGCTGTGAACTCATGTTGAGGCAATTACTTATGATGACCCCTAAGTCCCTGAATTACTTATTTCCAAGACAGAAACTTGTAAGACCTGCACTCTGTCTTCCTAGCTACCTTGTATTACATTTGACCAGACAAAATGTACTTACAGTGCTTTGTGATCATTCATCAGCTGATTCAGGCCTCCCTACATGAGTAACCTGATTATTAAGTATTTTCTTTAAACTTATCAGTTACTTTGCGAGTAAAATTTTTACAACTTTAGCTCAGATTCAGATAAAAATAGGGGTCAAGAATCTATTCCCTGTGGTATTGTGGCCAAAGTTCTATTCCTGACCATTTTCTCAGTGCGATTTGCATTTTGAGATCTATCAGAGGACCATGTTTTGATTCAAAGTATGGCCTTTTTGATCAAAAATCTGAGTCTGAATTTTCCTGAGTCCCGGAGAAATACAAACATATAACAGTATAACTTGATCATATAAGTTAGACCTGAACTCCTGACATAAAAAAAGGAACAGTCGATTTGAAAAGATTTACTTTCCATGAATTCAGGATGACTGATGGTGAACAAATCCATAGTCTCTAAATTTAATTGTCAGTCTCAAAATAGTTTCATATTTTTTCCAGGAACTGATAACTAAGTGCTCTAAAATTCCCACAGCCCCTGCTTTTATTTTTAATCCTGGCACTTCTCCAGTCCTTTGAAATTTCTATAGTTTTCAAATGTCTGTTAATTATGTACAGTAGTAGATATACTCATAGAGAACGTTACTCAGCAGCTTCCTCTAAGACAATCAGATTTTGTTTATTCTCTCCTGCTCAGTTTGAGTGTCAAAACGCTCATTTTACAGCAGTTGTCTTCCATTTTTTTCATTGTAAGTGGAGTTAAATGTTCTGTGCTTTTCACAGCTCAGTAAGGGATGGATTTTCCTTGCTTGTTAAGAAAATTTACCAACCATTGCTATTCCTCTAGATATCCTAACAGATGTTTCTTAATTTATTACTTCCTTACTCCTTGTTATTTAGTTTTCTCCTTATGTGAACTTTAAACATAGATGATATTACATTACTGCTTCTGTATGTCTTTTTAAAACACTGGAACTAGTTTATTGTTCTTTGGGCATGGTTACCTGCACAGCCCTTGCAGGTTGATGTACCTGGGAGATATGTTATACCAGAAGAGGAAATAGTACATCTCAGTGAACCTGTAACAAACCTGATCCTATCCAGACATAAACTGAATGCCATTTAGTCAAGCACAATGTCTTATTAACTTCTGTAAGCAGATCACTGTCGATTTCTTGTTTAACACTTCCCACTTGGTTTACCAGGTAATTAACTTGTCAGTGCTTTAAGACTAGCTTTTTAGAAGTCTTCTAAATACATATAATGGAGGTCAATCCTACATTCCTCAGGTCTTATGTAAATCAGGTATCAAGGTCATAGAGGCAATATTTGCAAAACTACTGATTTTAGGTCCAATTTGAGTGACAGATAAAAAAACTCTCCAAATATTTGGTTTGGAATCTATAAGGAAAACTTGGTCCTGACTCTTTCAAAGATGAGGAAATGTGTTTTGTTCTTTATATTTACTTACTTATTTATTTATTTATTTATTTATTTATTTATTTATTTATTTATATGAAGTGGTTTTGGAATAGCCTGACTCTATTGTCTTTTGAGATAGTGGAACTTAAATTCACTTAAAGCTTCATTCAATACCACATGGTCAGTGCATTAATCAAATAGCAGGCTTGGAAAAAACACAATAAAAATTTTAACCTTAAACTGTTGGTGCCAGTGGGTCGGAAGCATCCCCTGTTAAGTGCTGCTGCATTTGGCATCACTGCTGAGGAGGCAACATCCGGGTGCCACAAAAGCTTATTAACTTGAAATATCCAACTGCACTGTTTCTCAGCTATAATTCTGCAACCCTTAAGCTTGCCAGAGTGGATTTATCATGAGGTTAATTTTGTTAGTTTAGAGAAGAGTTTTTTGTTGTAGAAGACTCCTTTTTTTGTTGCTGACAGACTTTTGCCTTCCTCAAACCCTCACCTTCACCCTCCATCTATTCAGTGAAGGTATAAAGAAAATACAGGACTATCCCTACATAGATGTGCTCCTGTATTTTGTATTTTCTTTCAATTACAGTGGCTTCAGGCCTAAGGGGTATTTATCACTATGAGAAATAAAGATACAGGCTTTATTACAAGCAAAATAAATTGCACAAGAAGTCGCTAATCCAAGGGTAAAAACTTTAGAGGGTTTTTTTTTTTTTTCTAACATATACAGGCGTGTCATGAAGTTGTAAGGTATCAGCTCCTGGTAGGAGCTGATGCCAGGGAACTGCGGATCGGAGATAGGGAAACTCACTAATCCAAGGGTGTAGATTTTAGGGGTCCCTTATTAACCTATGAAGGCATGTCGCAGAACTGTAAGGTCCTGATAAGAGCAGATACCAAGGAACCATGCAGCCCACGAATATGAGTAAGCAGACCCTGTGGGCCACATGGCCAACCATGGGGGCTGCCACGTTGCTTGGGGCCTCACCCCACATCCAATCAGGGAACGGGAAATGCCTCTTCTGTTACATAATTGGGGAGGGATTTTTGAGACCTTAAAAGAGCGAAATTTGAACTTAAAGGCGTGCTCTTGGGACCTGTGTAACCTTGAGTGCCCGGCACGTGTCGTAAGTAAAATTTTCCTACTTGTTATATTTCTTTGTCTCATGGACTCGTGTTTTTATTCTAAACTCAATAAGTTGAGAGATTTTCTCACATCACCACCCATTTCCACTTTGCCCTTTTTTGGCCAAGCAAAGATCACGGCACCCTGGTCTCCCCCTGTGATGGAAGCACTTTCCTCAGCATGGCAATTTATTCTAAACTCAACCCTCTGCTGTCTCTAGGATACACATACCAGAGGCATTGATATTTCATTAAACAAAAGCAGTGGGGCATCTAGATGTAAATCACAGTCTGGGATTCCTGTGACATCAAACTCACTGATGCTGTGGGGGGTTTGACTGGAGCCCCAGGAGTAAGTGTGGCAGATGTGATAGTATGAAGGGCTGACTGGTCCTGCGCATGGCTCAGAGCTAGATCCCCACCTGAGACAATGCCACACAGCCTTTGCCACCAGGAGAGGGAGCAGGGCAAACTTTTAGATTGCCATTTTGTGGACAGTTGATTCCTTCTCTACTGCTCCATAAAGAAATGAATTTCACAGCAAAATCTGAACTCTATCCGGTTCTGCCCAAGCTGCCCAAGGCAGAATTTGTCTCCTTTATAAAAAAATAAAGGGCTGGGTCTTGGTAGAAGTTGGGGAACAGAGAAAATGTAGGCAACTTAATACTGAATAACTAACTGAATATCCAGAAGTCCAGTGTTCAGCCCTTTGGAGATATTTGGGTCCTTAACTTTACACGTAGAGCTGACTTTGCGTACAAGTAACTATATATATAGAGGTGAAGAGTGATATCAGCTGATAACAGCAAAGCAAACTGCAGCTGTGCAGGTTTCTGTGTGGTGCCACTGTCACCACACAGCTTCACTGTGCTTCTTTTTTCTCCATTGAGCTCCTCTATTTCCCATCAGTTTTTAATTAGCTATTATCAGAATCCATGAGGTCACTGAGGATGTATTCTTGCTCTCAGTAGGTTATTTTACAATTAATATTTAATGGTAGTGAGCTTGGAATCTCCAGGAAGTCATTAATAGTTGATCTACTTAAAGGAGGGTTATTTGGGTTCATCCCATCTACAGTAATTATAATACCCATAAGGTTGTGGTCAGCAACCACACAGGATACTGGGTTTTGAACCCTGAGGGGTGCAAAAGCCCATCTGAATGAAGAACTGGTATCCATGATTCATATAAGATGGGAAAAGTACTCTCTGAGTGTGGTGGGTCTGACTGAGCCAGAATTTGTTTCCCCATAGGAGCCCTCGCTGTGCTCTGCATTGGTGTCGATAACACACCCATATTTTGGCTATCACTGAGCACAGCACTCACTGTTCAGTCAAGGGCAAGGTCCTGGGAGGGGACACAAATAGGCCAGCTGACCTGCACTGACCAAAGGGATATTCCATACCATATGACGTCAACCCAGATATAAAAGCTGGGGCAGGAAGCAGGAAGGGGAGGCACTCATTGTCTCCGGTTAGAAGATTTCTAGGAGCCCTGCTTCTCAGACGCGGTCAGGGGGGGTCCTGCTGCTCATGGGAAGTAGAGATTAGTTGTTGCTTTTGCTTTGCGCGCGCGCACCCTGCTTTGCTTTGCTTTCTGTATTAATATACACTGCCTTATCGCAACCCACGATTTGTGCTGGTTTTTTTGTTTCCCCTCTTACTCTCTCCCCTGTCCAGCCGGGAAGGGGGGTGATAGAGCAACTGGGTGGGCACCTGGCATTCAGCCACGGTGAACCCACCACACTGAGAATAAATATAGTGTATAAAATCATACATAAATCTATTAGCCTTTGTGTTTATTTTTTTAAAAAATGAAATTAATTTTGAACAACAATCCTTCATTTAGACATGCCTTCATTACTGCCTTCCAAAGTACAAATAGGATACAAATCTCATACAAAACTTGCTCACAATACAGATCATCAGATTCCAAAGCAATTCCAAGAGTACTGGAACAGGATCACTAAAAAGCAAACAAAATAAATCAATACCCTCCCCTGCCTCCCCTCCCCCCCAAACCTTAGACTTAAGCAATCACTAGAGAACATCAATAGGTAATTTTTTTTAAAAAGGTAAATACCTCATTTATCCAAAACTGCATTTTTTGATTGACTGCAGCTATTTGTGATGTTATGCCAAGTTTGGCAAGTAGCTCCACCCCACCATGAATATTATTTTCAAAAAGGAAATATTTCATTTTGACAGTTAATAAACTAGGTATTTTTACATTTTGTTTTGAATCAATATTCTAAAACTAAATAACAAACTAAATATATATATATAGCAAATGATATAGATTTTTCTTTATAATTCTCTTGTGGTGGAACAAACTAGAATTTTTTTTTTTTTTTTAAAGAAAACTTAGGGAATTTTAGTTGACATTTTTTCTAACAATCTGAAAACTCAGGCATTCATGGGGTGATGAGATACTCTATAGACCAGCAAAAGTCTTCACTTCATCCTATATACGAAAAACTTGGGAACTTACAAGATGGTATTGGTGCTTATAAAACCAGAATATTTGAAACTTCAATTAAGTTTCTACCTAGAATGTACTTCAGATCTGTAAGTGATTTAGAGGATGTGAACATAAAGCCCCAAACCTTTCCTGTCCTTCGCTGTGTTCTATGCAAGCTTGGCTGCTACTGGAAAAACATGTTGTCACTGAGTTTATCATTGCTTATTTATTCAGGTAGGCTCTGGGTACCCAGCTCTTTGCATGCTGGCTCTGATCCTTAGCAAGGAGAGGGAAGGCATTCTACACTTCAATCACCCCAGATTTTGTCTTTGAGTGACGTCCTTAATATTGTTAGTGCTTATAATATAAATTTCCAGCTTCTTCTCTAAAGGAACTTAAAAGAGTGAGATTCAAGGGATAGGCTCCAAGCCTGAATCAACAGCTCTTCTAGAACAGGTGACTGATTTCTGCTGGTCCCATGTGATTGGTTTCACCTCTTGTTCCAGCAGGATGGCTAAGAAAAGTGGGATTTCAGTAAAGAAACAAAGACTTTAATTATCAAGAGAAATCAGTGTTTAAAAAATTCAGTCCTTTCTCTGTATTGGAATAGATGTAGACTCATCAAAAAACATTGTTAAAACCTTAAATAAGATCCTGATGCAGTGACACACCTCCAGATTTGTAACCTCTTTCAGTGTGATCTTGTAGAGTTTCAAAAAGGAACAAGTGAATACAGGTGGTATTGACTGATGTTACATGATCTCCTAAGGACCTTTCCCATAAAGTTGGAAGATTTATTTCTATGACAGAGCTGCTTCAGTGCTGAAGGCAGAAGTCTCAGGATTCCCTATCAACAAGGTTACTTTAACCAGTATGCTCCTGCTTCTTCACCTCCTGGATCCTGTTTTACACACTGTGAAGAAATGTTTTTGAAGAGAAGTGTTTTGCTGCTATTCAGAGATGAGAACCGTGGGTTTGAACAGCTCCTCTGGGCTCCAAAGACAGGCAGCTCGGATTGCTTGTTTAGCCTTCTCTAACTTGGCATTAAGTCAGAGATAGATTCGGCAACACCACCCATTTTATAGGCTTTGTTTCAAAAAGTAACTGTTTCTGAGGACCCTGAGCCCGGAGATGTTTCCTCAGGAGGAACAGAGCATGTCCACCACACTGCTGCCTCTACAGGCTTCTCTCATGCTCCCTCCATGGACAGGGCAGGATCAGGCTATGCAGCTCTTTAGGCAAGGAATTTTCTTGGCTGCAGTGCTGGCTGGATGTGTAGTAAATTTTCATCCAGACTAGAGACAGAGTGAGCTTAGGTCAGGATTTCTGTAACTGGTGAGCTCAAATTTCCCTTTCTGGTTTTCTGTAAGACTTTGAACACACATAAAACTGATTTCTCAGGTCACTCTGCTCTCAGTTTGCACTGCACTGCTGTCCCTCACCCTCCTGCCCCTGTCCTTCCTAGGACAGCCCATCATCAGGTCTGTCTAGGGGAATGTGAGCAACCTTTTTAGGTCATTGTTTTGGATTTAGAACTCCTAGTGTCCTAAATTCTCTTTTATTTTCCTATATCTTTATTTCACTCTAAATCAAAAGAGGGTATATATCTGAGCCTGAAAGGTTAAAGAATCTGATTCTTCCACCTGACAGTGAGCAATGTCTTGAGGTGAAGTGCAAGTCATATTTAACAACTCCTATTTAAGAGTATAATCTTTCATTTGCCTTTGGTTTCCATGATGAATTGATAATTTTATGTCAATATTTCCTCATTTCCATGGGATAAAACGTGAGAGAAATTGAGGAGTGTATGAAGTAGAGATCAGATTCAGGAAGAACATTTTTGTCTAAGTAAGACTCTCTCAGCCCTAGTGATAATACAAAATCTGAGTGTTTAGGCTTATAAAATTTAATTTGCTGATAGGTCGGTAGTGTTAAAAACTGATCTCAGTTTCACCCACTGGGGAAAAGGCTTGTGACTTAGTTATCACCTTTTACAGTTTGTTTTGTGGGAAGGATGGTGTTTGCAACATGATGTCATGTTATGGAAATAAATACTCTTGCATAGGAACAATCATTCAGAGTAACTGACTGAGAAGAATTGATAGCAATTGTAATCATAGAATCACAGAATATTCTGAGTTAGAAGGGAGCCATCAGGATCACAAAGTCCAACCTCTGGCCCTGCCCAGGACTGCCCCAAGAAGCACAATATGTGACCAAGAATACCATCCAGAGGCTTCTTGAACTCTGGCAAGCTTGGTGCTGTGATCATTTCCCTGGGGAACCCGTTCCAGTGCCCAACCACCTTTGGGGTGAAGAAACCTTTTCCTAATATCTAATTTAAGCCTTCCTTGACACAGATCTATACCATTCCCTTGCATCCTGTCACTGGTCACCAGAGTGAAGAGATCAGCATCTGCCCCTCCCCTTCTGCTCGTGAGGAGACTTTAGACAGCTATGAGGTCTCCCCTCAGTCTCTTCTTCTCCAGGCTGAACAAGCTAAGTAACCTCAGCTGCCTCTTGTATGGCTTCCCCTCTAGATTCTACACCATCTTGATAGCCTTCCTTTGGTCACTTTCTAGTAGCTTTATATCCTTCTTAGATGGTGGTGTCCAAAACCGCAAACAGGACTAGAGGTGAGACTGCCCCAGTGCAGAGCAGAGCGGGACAATCCCTTCCCTTGACCAGCTGACGATGCTTTGCCTGATGCCCCCCAGGACAGGGTTGGCCCTCCTGGCTGCCAGGGCACTGCAGACTCACATTCAACTGGGCATTGACCAGGACCCCCAGGTCCCTTTCCACAGCGGTGGTTCTCCAGCCACTCATTCCCCAGCCTATACACACAACCTGCGTTGCCCCATCCCAGGTGCAGAATCCGGCACTTTCCCCTCTTAAACTTCATATGGTTGGTGTTTGCCCATTTCTCTGATTTGTTGAGGTCTCTCTGAAGAACCTCTCTGCCCTCAGGGGAGTTGGCAGCTCCTCCCAATTTAGTGTTGTCGTCAAACTTACTTAGTAGTCCTTTGAGTCCAAAGTCCAGGTCATTAATGAAAATGTGGAAGAGAACTGGACCAAGAAACTGTGAAGAACACCGCTTTTGTCGAAGATTGCTAGTTTTGTTTTACCCTTTTTTTTCTATACCATATTTCATGGTACTGAAACTGTTGTTTTGTGGTTTTGTCGTGTTCTGTAATGACACGGAGAAGCAAAATGTGGGAGAATTTGACCAAAAAACAAACCCAGCACTCAGTGCATTACTGCCATGGGTTTTAGTTTTCAGGCTTTGGATTTCCTATCTATATGGATAATTAAATTTGACTTTCTGTGTTAATAGCTGAAGTTATCTATCCTGTTCTTTGGATTTTATTTTTTTAAAAGCTGGAAACAGGCCGTACAAGTGGAAGAAGTGCATTTATTTTCCTCTCTCAGATATATCTATGTCTGTTTCTGTTTTGACCATCTCTCCAAAGAGATGCCAGAAGTCAAGTGCAGCACCTTTGCTCATGTCTCAGGATGGAGAGGATGAGTTGATGATGGGGTGACCTGTGCAGACTTAAGCAGGGTCCTGTGTATGACTCCCTGATGCTTTCCTTGGCTCTCTGTTCCCACTTGCCCCAGAGGCTCTCAATGTGCAAAGGCAAAGATAAGAGGAAGGTTTACAAGGACACTTTCCTACTTCCTCTGGAAACAAAACACAATTTTATTTTTGTTGGCTTCAGTTTTAGTTATTTTTATTTCTTGTTTTTAGGGGTACGATAAAACTGATTTATCTTAAATCAAGGCTCTTCCACCTCTTCACTCAGTGAAAAGTAGGAGCCAATCCCTAGTGCAAAAAAGTGGAGATTTTTATTGCTGTAATCAATGAGGTTGTCCATTTTTCTTTCTCTACTCTATTTTATTTGGGGCATTTGGGTTTAACTTTATTTTCTTCCAGTGCCATTTTAGCTCCTAAGTCACCTAGACCTTCTCAATGGTCAATAAACCTCTCTAAAGATCAATAAGTGCTTTACAAAATATTTTCCTCCATTTTTAAGAAATTAACAGCATAAAAAAATTAGAGATACCTCTGCAGAATGCTACAGAAGCTTGATGGAAAGAAATGGAAGCAGATTCGTTCAGGGAATTAATAGCTGAATCTGCCTCTATGTCATTCACATAATCTATCAAGTAAGCATTTAGAGAAAACAGAATGTAACTACCTATTAGATGAGTCAAGAAATACTGGGCAGTGTTACATGACAGAATGCCAACAATTTGTACCAATGACCTCTATACAGAACTGATGCAAGGCAATCTGTAATACTTTAACCAGACCTCATTTATCATACCCATATCATATGTTGGCTTGTGATCATAGAGGGTGTTTCTACAGAATGAAAATATTCACTTATTTGCTTGTTTAGTGAGTAGTTTTGTTTTTACTTGAACATTTGAAGAATCAGTAAGAATTTCCATCACTGGAATTACAAAGGAAAGTATGTGTATCAAAGAGAGAATTGTAAGAAAAAATAAATAGTAGACAGGGGAGAGAGACTATAGGGCCATGAAAAGTGATGCTGGCTTATTTGAATAGCTAACTGAATTCCCCACGCAGAAAATTAGCCAGCAACAAACTCTTTTTTCATCTACCCAGAACTGATAGCTGCAATTATTACATTAATAAATATAAAATGACTAAAATGTTTTGTTTCATTATGTTTTTTTTAATTTTCATTATTCAGAGGTATGATTCAATGCTTCTGATGATACAATCTAGTTTTGATTATCCAGGATATGAGTGTCTGCTTTCAAATGTTACTATTTGTTGAAAAATTCTCTTCTGAACAACCAACGTACTACCTGTATGCAGCAGGTTAAAGGTGGCCTAGAAAAGGCTTTAAGAACTTCACACATTTGTTCCTTTATACTTCACAAACACTGCTGAAAAAACAGACAGACAAATAAAACACTTCTATTAATTCAGGTAAAGGCAATATTGTGCATGCAAGAGGTCTCTTTGAGCTGAAACAGTCTTGAGGAGTTTCTTGGCTTCCAAAACATTCAGGATTCAAACATCAAAGAAATTGTGCACTTCTTACATTAACACAGTCAGTTCACATTTCAAATCCTGCCCAGACTGCCTGTCTGTTTTGTTTTCTGTAACTGAATTCAAATTGTAATGTTTTTATTATTGTGAGAACTGTTTCGCTACTCAAATCTCTCTCTCCAAACACGTTTCTCTAAACATGATACTCAAATCACTCAACATCTAATAATGAAGACGTGTATGCTTACTCTGTCTCTTTAGTCTTCTTCTTTGATGTGTTATGAGCATGGGTTTTACTGTAGCACTTTTTATTGTGTTTTGTAATTCTGTTGTTGACTGAGCTCTGTGTTCAGTCACTTAGTGCAGAGACTTTATGAATATACGTATTATTCTACTCCACCTGATTCAGGTTTTGTTCTCATTGTTTTTTGTCTCCTTTTAAGAACAGAGTATAGGTTTATCTTTTCATTTAATTTCTTCTTCATCTACATTGCAAAAAAAAAAAAAAAAATTACTGGTGTGTTCAAAACTTTTTGTAACATTAGGGAAATTTTAGTTATTTACAGTAAAAATACCTAGAATGAAAAGCACCAGCAGATCATTCTCTTGCTCAGATGGAAAATGGAAAGATAGGTCCTGTTCCAGGAGATTTGTGGTCTGCTCACAGCATGAAACATCATGAAAGTAGAAAACTTAGGAGAGCAGACAATACCAGAGAAGGAGTGGTTGTGAAGGCAGAGGTAAAGGGTTTTTATGACCTACTGCTTATCTGCATGCCAATTTTGATTTTCCCCAAGGAAAGGGCTGGACAAAGACACATTGGCAATTTGTGTGTCCTGCCCTGCCAGAGGCTGCTGCTGAAAACCTCTTTGTGTACCTTTTTCCCACTGGATCCTCCTGGCCAGGGCTAATGCACCACTCAGGGCAGTAGGGAATAGGAGCAGGACTCCTTTATCAGCACAAGCCACTAGTGGGAATAAAAGGTACCTGGCAGTCAGATCATCATAATTACGGTCCTTATTTTTAAAAATTAGTAAAACTTCTTATTAACTTTGCATTTGAGTAGGAGTATGTACAAATATCTTCATGGCAATTACCTTTGTTACAAATAGCAGGCAGCTGGAACTGGAATGAGTTCTGAAATCTTTCAGCACACTGAAGTCTGATATTTCTAGAAACCTTGCGGTTTTCACCTTGTTTCTTTGTGTTTTAATACCTAATACTTACTCAAGGAAGCATATAGGTCCTTCTCCCTTGGCACTGAACTGAAAATTGTATTATGCAGTTGAAGCCCAGAAACCACGGCAGAAGCATCTTTATTACTGTATGACAACATGTAAGCTTACTGTTTGTAGTCTACATACATCTTTCATATGAAGTAGAGAGGAAATGGGTACAAAAGGACCTGTCCATACCCTCTCCTTTCTCTGGGAATTGTAGTCAAAGACCAGTATGAGAGTACAATTCATACTTTTAATTAGATCAGTGGATCTGGTCTTGGTACTGTGAGACCAGTTTTTATGTGTTTTGGAGGGTTTAGTCTAGGCGTGACTTCTCCCACAGTTAGCTAGTTCAGCTACCTTTCAATTAAAAACCTGTTCTGTTATTTTGCTTATTTCCTGTGAATCTGCTTTTGATGACATAAATATTATGACTTGAGACTCCAGAATTTCCATTCCATAAACAATTAGGCAAGTTGGTGAAAAAGAGCTTTTTTTTTCCCAAACATGAAATCAAGAGAAGAAAAGGAAAATTAAATCTAACAATACATCCACAGAATACCAGAAGCCAATGGCTACAGTGCTTGTCCAGAGAGCAGCACAGTATTTGGGCAGTACATTGCAGAAGCAATGGGAGGCTATGACTAATCCAGTGGTGTTAAAACACCACCCAGGTAAAGCAATTACACAAGCGCACATGCAGAGTCTTACAGCCTAACCAGCATCCTCCGCTGCCCTGTTTCTCCTAGATCTTGCCTTAGTTTCCTGCTCCCACTCCCTCTGTCTCTGTATAAACACAATCTTTTCAGTAGCTAGTCTGGTTGTTATATAGTTACTGCAGCAACGTACATTTACCAGTTTTTTTCCCTTTCTTGATCTCGGTGTTCCTTCTGGCACATTGAATTGGGTGTTTCCCTCATGGCGCCTACACCATAGTGCTCATCTCCTTTCTTTTTTGCCCAGAGGAGCACACCTGCACTGCGTACTCTCTTTCTGCATGTGATGTTTTGCTGCTAGACAAGGTCAATCATCAAGCTACTTTTGGCTGACTCAAGTTAGGTAACACTAGATGCGAGTTGGGAGCAGAGACTCTTGGTCATCTGATGTAGTTACTGCTAAGGACAGAAGCGCATAGTGCACAGTGAGAAGCAAAGTTTTAGTGAGTCCTCAACATTTAATTTAAGTAGAATTCTGTTTAGGATAGGATATTGCATTGGAATACATGTCATTTAGTTTAATGCAAATATCTACCAGTTATTACACTTTCTGCATAAACCTAGGTTCATACTCACCTGCTTCCCTGAATAAAGTGCTTTCTGAAGTTGGACCCTTGACTGATTTTCTGCAGACTCAGCTTACTATTTGCTCCTATGGATTCTGTGACGTTTTCTGCTCTGCCTTTTGACTTCATGCTCTTTTCCACCACAATCCTTACCAGCTCCACAAATGCAATCCAGTCTACCAGGTTTCCCTTTTCTTAGCTTTGTGCTTTCACTGATGTACCTCTGATACCTACAAAAGTTCTGTCTTGGCTTCAACAAGTTTTTTTAAAATATTTGTAAACTTAATCCTTCACAACTCCCTTACAAAACTGCTCCTATGCTTTTTTTTTTTTTTTTTTTTTTTTAACAGACCCCCCCTTATTTTTTTTTTTTTTTTTTTTGCTTAGAACTACCACCACTATATTCTCATTTATGTCAAAATAATATGTCCTCTCTTGGCTTTCTGCATTATTATGTTACAGGATTTTCATGAGTAATGTTTTTCTTTCTTTGCAAGTGTGACAGTTCATGAGAGAGTTTAAGAAGCATTGACTGAGGTTTGACAAATCTGGGAAGAAAAAAGGTACACAAGCATTCTTCAGGATTATATTTAGCTAAGGAATTTGCTAGCTCTTATACAGACTTGAAGAAGGGCTCATGAGCCTTTGCCATTGTTTTTCTCAATTAGCTGATTACCTCCCTATGAATCTTTACTTTTACGATGTCCTATACAGACACAATGCTATTTCCATGTTCATGAAGAGACTTACAGACTTACTGGACTCATCCCATCTCACTGTTACTTTTGCCAACAGGTGTTTATTTTTTTTTTCATTTGGGGATAAATTGCTCGCATAAGCTTTGTGGCATACAAAATACTTTGAGAATCTCAGATCAACTTATAACCGTGTCGTTAGATACACTGTAAACATGGCCAGACACTGTGCACACAATTTTTCATTAAACCCCAAGCTTTTACATAATCTCAAAACATTTTACAACTGTCAACATTTTCAATTTTCATAAATTTATAGTACTGATATTTTCTACCTTCTCAGTATTTTTATTAACATTTTTTTCTCCAAATTCTTATTGACAAGAGCACATATTTTCCTACTATTTTTTGTTAAAAAAATAAAATTAAGTACATGAGAATTCATACAAAAATTGCAAAGATAGCTGGTGTAATATTGGGAAAAAATGACAACTGAAAATATTGTACAACTGGAAAAAAAAATCTCTATTTTATCACAGGAAAATAAAATTTTTCTTTTACTAGCAGATGAAATCATGTATGTAAGTAGATGAGAAAAAAATGTCATTATTTTTAAAATTTTCTGTCTGTTTTTTAATGAAGATAACTGAACATGGTTTTGAGAATATTCAGTTGCTGTTTCCACTAACATTTTGCTCTTGAAATGCTATTATTTATGTGCTGAGATAGGGCTAAAAACAGCTGGTGATTATGTTTCTTGTCTGTTCCAAAGACTTAGAAAAGGAAATAATATTTCAGAAGCTTCTGGATGAATATACCAAGCAGGATGAGATGTTTCCTGAATAAGTAAGGAATTGTAGCCCACACCTGTGGGAGCTGGCTCTGTGGCCCTGTGTATCTGAAAACTGAAACTTCTGTTTTTCAGGCCATGTTCAGTTTCCTCAGTGAATGTTCAGTTTCTCCACTGCTCAGTAATCCAAGTTACTTGTTTTTGATGGCATGATGAACTCCTGAAGGGAAAAGGGCTTATTGCTTTAGAATTACTGAGTGCATAAGTCACCTGCCAAAACTTGTTTTGCAGTCAAAACACCTGCTGAATCAACCTCAGAGCATTATTCTGCATCCCCTGTAAGTTATATGTAACACTGGTTTTCCTTTCTTCCTTCTTCTGTATGCTCTTTGAATTGTTCCCACATGGTTTGTTCAATCTGAGCTAGTATCAGAGGATTAAAATATTACAATTAATTAAAATTATCTCTATTCGTGACAAAACCAGTACGTTATTGAATTAAAACAGTCGTTTAATCCTTGCTTCAGTGGTGCAATGCACTCACAAGCGCAATGCACTAGCAAGTCTGCCCGCGGGCAGCTTTCCCTGGGGAGGAGGCAGTGGAGCTGAGAGAGCACTTACCCTGCGCTGCCCTGGGTCCTGCAGCCACACAGAGACCAGCCCAGGACTGAGAAAACGCAAAGGGAACTCCATCCCTGCCTATGGGATGTGCTGAACTGCGAGAGGTGGACCAAGGCTTTTATGGTTTTCTCTTCCTGACCACGACATCTGTACCAACTCTGGTATTTGGCACGGCTTGAAAAAACCCTACAAGCACGCATGTAAATAAATAAAATGGCAAAGGCAATGTCATGCTAAGCAGACCAAGCTGCTTGTGAAATACGTTCTTACTCAGAGAAAAACACTGAACTATGGTCAAAAATTTGAGCAAAGAAAGGTTGCATAAGTTGGGGTGTATAAAAGTATGATCTCAGGTTTTTAAAGGTATTTAGGCCATTTACTTAAATCTTACTTAATGGAGATTTGGCACCTAAATACCGCTGAAAATCTGAGCCACGGTCAATATTTTCTAAATCACTCACAAAATTTTTAGCCTGTTTAGAGAAACAGTGTCTCAGAAAATCCCATTCAGGTTCCTGTGCCAGGTCTAATGCCACCATAAAGCTTCAGAGGTTTTTTAAGTGTCTAAAAGTGTCTGATGTTGAAGCCAAAATTACATTTTATGTAACTCACAGACCAATACATCATTTTCTTTCTTCAGTGCTGTAATTTTCTGAATAAACCTGCTAAAGCAGAATTACTTTGGGAGGAATGAGATACAAGGCCAGTAGAGAGGTTATATGCTGTAAATAAGAAGGATGTGCTTTTTCTTTTGAGAGCAGTCCATTATATTTGTAATAATCCTTATGTATACAAATTAAGCACAACACATTTATTCTCTTCTCATACTTATTACTGAGAACTCCTTTTCTTCTACAATTTATGTTAAATTCTGGAGAAAGAAGTCATCTTTGAAGCACCTGGAATTTTAGTAGTTTGTGACTTCTAAGCTCCAAACCACTCAGAAATGAAGCAGCAACTCATTACAAGCACTTATCGCTCTTCTGTCTTATCTGAAGTTTCTATTCTCTTGAATGGCTTGAACAGCATTAAATCAACACCATCTACTCAAGACTTACCAGTCTAGTATTTTTTGCCAGATAATCTCTCTTTTAATCTGATTTTGTGGAAAGCAGCAGGGTATTCCAGCTCTACAATTTATCTGCAGTAACAACAATCAAATCTGTTATTTCTTATTCTGTAACAGAGCTCTGCTTTATCTCATATGGTGGAATTTTCCTTCACGGACTGGCAACAGCAGCTCAGGCCAAAAGCTGTGAAAATGGCATTAATGCAGAGACCGGTCACTTCTGATGATACTCTCTGAGTGTTCTGTCTGTACCATATGAGAAACATCATACATCTCTAGGATAACAAATTTGGCCATCTAGCACTTGACATTCGACAATCTCCCAAACATTTTGGTAGTGGAAGAGCTGTTTCTTTTACTTAAAATCAGCTAAAGGGAAATCCTCTGAGCCATAGATTCACTACAGCAAGCTGAATATTTGAGTGTGCTGGTGGCATCAGAGGCTGTAAAGGTAAGTATAGGTATAGTAAATTAAAATACTTCTGTCTAAAACTGGCTGGCCTCCCTCTTTTCTATGGTTACTGCCCCTGAGGTTAGGGGTAGTGAGGTAGAGCTTAGATTTGCACCTCACTGCCCCAGTTTTTATCTCAGTGTGGTAGTTTAAGCCATAGGTGAGAAGCTGCAGAAACGTCCTAAAACCACACTAACACAGTGAACTATGCTGTGATTTTGTCACACTGACACAAGGATAACAGAATTATATAGAAAAGGGAGAGCAGGCAACTCAGCACTGAGGTCTTAGTCAGCTACAACTAGATTTGACATATTCCAGAAACTGGGGATTCTGGGCATCGTGAGTGGAAAGAGTTAGACTGCTGGCTGGGATTTTCATTTATGAGCTGGCCTTGTGAAATTTCATCTGAACTGTGTAACTGAGAATACCTCAGCCAGCCAGCCAGCTCTTGGAGGAAAGACTGAAGGCAGAGAGAAAGTCATACTTCTCTTCCAGCTTTCAGCAGTTCAGAAAACTTCTAAAGCTGGTGTTTGTGAAACACGAGTGTTTACAACCTGAAGGCCTTCAGTGCTTTAGCTGTCGCTTTGAGTTTGGATGCTGTCTTCTAGTTCTCTTTTGAAATTCAGCTGAAAGGAAAGGTGTCAGTGTTGCTGTCCACCTCTTCTTTAGTAGAGGACTTTCAGAGGAAGCTCAGAATATCTTGCATATCCCAGAAATTGTGCCTTCATTTCCTGATTTTAGGCAAGAATGATAGAAGTTTATTCGCTGCTTTTCTGTTGAAGCTGGGTCACTGTACAGAAAGAAAAACAAGACTGAGAGGGCTAGAGAGGGAGAAGAGAATAAACAAGTGGGAATGCAACTCACAGCCCCAGAACACACAGCATGGCCCAGGAAGAGGTCAGCTCACATACCATTTCTGTATTTTATTTGTGGATTCTTCAATGCCAAAATTTATAAACAATCCTTGGGACAGGGAGCAGAGCCTGGGGGATGGACCACATCAGATCAACAAAAATCTCTTTGTGTTCCCTTTGCTTACTGTTTCTGTGGCTTTTCATCTTGTGCTCATTCTACAGCGGTACATCTACATGGCCAGACTACAGCATAAGCCAGACAGAAGATAAAGACAGTATGCTCATGAGCTAATGTACTTCTCATCAGTTCACACTGTTGTGAACTATATTCTAGTACATAAGCTGTACTCTGGTTTCTGCATTTAAACCTTACTTATATCTCCAAAGCTTGTCAGAACCTGAGGACTGGCTGTCATATCAAAATCCTATTGGGCCATATGCTCCAAGTGTTAAGTCAAAGATGTAGAGAGTTAAAACTAGCATAAAGTTGTCTTAATAATGTGTTACCTCACTTCTTTTTGGACAAGTTTCTATTCAGAGACCTGTATAAGCCTTGAGAACTTCATCATTGCATGTATGAACTATGTGATCACCATGACTTTCAGGCCAGCAATTTTCAGCAGCAAGGGACAATAATATCTTGCTTTTCAACATCAGTTATTCACCCCAGAGACCACTGAGGCAGCAACAGAAGCATCAAATAAACCAGAAATAGGCTGTCCATACTTCACAATCAAAAAGGAGTAACAAGGACAGCCCAGGAACAACAATCTTATATTGCTAATTAGTCCTAAAATATGCATATAGATTGCAGTATTGGTTACCACGTCATTACTTGCTCTGCAAAGTGATATCAGAATAATCATTGCTGCTAATAACAAGGACACTACACTCAAGGTACAAACCACCTCAAATTCATTCTCTTCAACTATGTCATTGCTGAGCTTACTGTAGTTGGAGCAAATGTTTGATGTGGCCAGAGTGCACTTGCTGCATAGGTTCTTCAAAGCTCTTAAATGCTTGAACTCTCCCATTGTTCCACCCAAATTGTTCAAGTGTATGGTGATTTCAGTTGACAGTGATGCCTCTCTACGTAATTAGCTTCCGAACTTTAGATTTAGTTAGGTGCCCAGCAAATTTAGTAGGGTGTTTAGCCATCACTGACTCTGGCAGAGGTGTTTTCATTCCACATGGTCTCCACATCTGCAGCTTTGTCATTTGAGTGAGCTTCTTTTCCTCAGGAGGCGATGGAAGTAGATTGACAACTATTAATGGTGAAATGACCATCTAAAGCTCTGAATTGCTGAACTCCTTCCTCTAACTGCAGGGATTACTTCTTACATCTCATTTTCTAACTTGAATATGTCATTTAACTGAATAAAGTTAGGAAGGATGAATCCAGACCTAAGTGAATTTTCGATTAACCAGATTAACAGTGAATCACTACTAACTACTGGCTACCATCTAGTTGCTAACAATGTGTCAGTTACTAGCCTGGTGACACGTGGTTGAGTTCTTTATTTCTATCTACACACAAAGATTACAGTATTTAAAACATGATGATAGTGCTCCTTCAGGCACTTATTGACATTTGTAGATTTTCTCCATAATATATTTTCAGCTGTTTAGGTAATATAATTGACAGTATTGTCGGTTTGAAAGACTGCATCTGTAATCTAGCACAGACAGTGTTATGTAAGTAAACACTTAATGAGCTTTTGAAATTAAGGGGTGAGGTATAATTTCACATGACATTCTCTGGATACAGCAAAATTTTGATTTACTATGGTATCATAGCAATAAAAATAGTACTATATCTCTTACATTTTGTGTATTTGAGGAGCCATGCCCATGGTAAACTAAAGAACAATACGACCTTTTTATTCAAAACTAAAATTAATTCATGCCTGACTTGTTCTGTTTTTCAATGATTGTCATTTAGGTCGGTGGCTGATGTATAATGCAGCATACTGCTGGATTGCTGTTGGCGAGAATGCAGCTCATCACAGCCTCAGAACAAGAACTCAGTGGAATGCTCTGAGGGTACTGTCTGGGCTGATACTACCTGATCCATGGGCCAGGTAGCTTGGGGGTTGTCCTGGTATGGTACAACCTTTTCTTTAATAGACACCAACCTTCAAAATGGTTTATGCAATCATAGAAGAAGATGTCTGACTTCACAGGTGCATTTCTATGGAGAACTACAGCTAAACACCACTGAGGACTGCAATAGATTGTAATTTTAATGATCTCCAAAAGAAAATAAGTTAATTAAAAATCTATCCAAATCATGAAACTGTGGTCCCTGCTACAAGAAAGTAATGAATAACTGAAACCTTAATCTCTGTCTATAGTAGGGCCAGGTTCTAATTTTGACTCTTAAAAGATTTCAAACCTCCTGCTGGCACAATAATTACAGAATAACAGACTATGCTGAGTTGGAAGGAACCCACAAGAAGTTCAGCCCTTGGTCCTGCACAAGACCATGCCCCAGAGTCACACCGTGTGCTTGAGAGTATCATCCAAACACTTATTGAACTCTGTCAGGCTTGTTGTTGTGACCACTGCCCTGGGGAGTCTGTTCCAGTGCTCAGTCGCTCTCCGGGGGAAGAACCTTGTTCTAATATCCAGCCTAAACCTCCTCTGACACAACTTCAGGCCATTCCCTCAGGTCCTGTCACTGGTCACCACAGAGAAGAGATCTTGTCTGCCCTCCCTTTTCCCCTCACGAGGAAGTTTTAGTTGCAATGAGGTCGCCATTCAGTCTTCTTTTCTTCAGGATGAAGAGACCAAGTGACCTCAACCACTTCTATTATGGCTTCCCTTCAAGGCCCTTCACCATGTTCATTGCCCTCCTTTGGATGCTCTCTAATAGCTTAATATCTTTGTTATACTGCAGTGCCCAAAACTGTACACAATATTCAAGGTGAGGCCACTCCAGTGCAGAGCAGAGTGGGACAATTCCCTCCCTCACCTGGCTGGTGATGTTCTGCCTGATGCCCCCCAGGGCAGGGTTGGCCCTCCTGGCTGCCAGGGCACTGCTGACTCAGGTTCTACTTGTTGTCAACCAGGACCCCCAGGTCCCTTTCTGTGGCACTGCTTTCCAGCATCTCATTCCCCAGTCTGTACATACATCCAGGGTTGCCCCATTCCAGGGGCAGAATCTGTCACTTCCCCCTGTTGAACTTCCTATGGTTGGTGACTGTCCAGTCCTCCAATTTGGGCTGTAGTGACATGACCACCAAAATTTAATCATTGAAAAAATTGCTATGGGAAGAAACACTGGTGCAATAAAGATGGGGAGTGACGACCACAGTGTCCTTACCATTTTTATCTGGGCAGTATGAAGCATTTGTTAGCATATTGTCTCTTTTAGATACTGTTTTGAGGGTAATATAATAGGAGAAGAGTGCAGTGAGCCTAGATACCACTGAGGGGGTAATTTCTAATTTATTTGCCAGATATTGAGAATGGTTTCCTAAGTACTTGATATGACCATTCACTTTTGGGAAAATAATTTTAGGATAATATATTATGTAGCCAAATCAATGCATATAGAGAATTCTTCTATTTCAGTTATGTCCTTTTTCTCCTGTTTACAACTGATACTTCCAATATTTATTCTAGATATAAAGGTTTAAGCATTCAGATTTTTTACAGAACTTATAATTATTTTGAATTTCAATGTTATTTTAATATCTATTTCAATTACTTCAAGTGAAAGTAAAATTTCAACTTTGTGTAATAATTAATACCTTTGTCTTACATTATCCATATTAAAATAATCCAAATGAAGACACTATACTGCAGACACCATATGACATGGGCAGTGGCTTCCAAGCTGAATTTTAGACTTCTGCATGCTGTGTTTGTAGCTGGCTGTTTTTACAGTGGGAAGCTCTGACGAGCTCTAAAGCCCAGGAAAAGAGGCATCTGTTATTGTCTGTTCTCTGCAGCTAGATTTTACAGCACCCCACCATTTCAATAGCGTCATGGAAAGGGGAAAATATGCCTCCTTCAGGCTTGGCTGGATTCAAAATTAGCTGCTGTTATTCCTTCAGCAGTTCATCTGTCTCTTATTAGAAGTTTCACATCGTGAAGGGGACCTGGTATCACACATGCAGGGTTGTCATTTTTGTCAATTTGGTCATTGTACTGCCTTTGTGGCAAGAAGTTCCCGACGTCTTCTGAGTTTTAAACTCTGCTTGACATACCTTATGGCATATATTTTTGGTTTCAGAAAGTAATAAGAATTTCAGTTCTGATACAAATCTCACTTCTTATGAAGCTTCTCTTAATTCAAAATAGCCTTTCTAAACATAACTAATTTTTAAAAGTGTCTTGAAATTTAAACGAAAAGGCATGGCATCATATTAATAGCTCTTGGAGAGACAACTTTTGTCTTTCTGAATTTGGCACAGGAATGGTGTAAGTATTGTCAGATAACAACTTCCCCAATTAACATAAATAGCATATGCTCAAACGGCTTTTGTTCCTAGTAAGGAACCCACGGAAGTTTTTTGATTTTTTTGATCCATGAAACATTTTACTAGTCATCCAATATGTTTATCTGGAAGTTGTCGTTTCCATATTAATAATATAAAGAGTATTGGCAAGCAGAGTTCTGAAAAGGGATTTGTCATCTTAAGCATTTCAAGAGACAGACATGATTAATGTGCTGAATTGAAAGACAAGTTAGCTGAATGCAAGCATTCAGGTTATGTATATAAAATATTTTCCTACCATTCCTGGTTTCCTCCAGGTCTCTAGAAAATTATTGGTATATATAGATGTTTACCATGCAATTAACTTTTCATAGGATTAACCTAAGAATGTGTGGGGGTTTTAACTTGAAAAGAAGGTGTGGAAAAGATGCTGTTTACTGCTTCATTTTCTAGTTCTGATAATACACCCCTGCATTTCTCCCTCCCCTTCAGACATAATGCCCTGACATTACTTTTGATACAGCACCGTTTCATTCTAAAACAAACATTGCTTTTAAACATTTTTTTTTTTCCTGAGGTAGTAATCATGTCTTAAAAACAAATGTTTGCTACCAGAGGAAGGAATGCTGTTGGCAAAAAAAGCTGTTTCATATGTTGGTGAAATAGATACAAACCTTATATTTTTTATCTAGAGATCTGTAGTATATCCTGCATGTGTTAAAAAGGCAACTATTTGAAGCTAATGAATATATTTATGAGGACTTAATATAAAACATTGTAAAAAGTGAAGACGAGAGAAATTACTTACTTTTAGTCATTTTACATGTGTGTATTGTTGCATTAACCCAGAAAAGTTATCTCTGGACACTGGTCCTAATGAAGCACTTGACAGAAAACAAAAATCTGATTAAATTTCTTTAATTAGTTTGAATTCATTCCTTAGTTTAAAAAAAAAAAAAAAAAAAAAAAGGCAGCAAAAACCAGGAACATCTTGACAGAAAACTATTATTTTGAAATAAGTATGTGTGGAGATGCACTTATAGCAATCTGACTTTCTGAGAAAAAAATCATTAAACTACCATTATTATCCATTTTTGTGTCAATCTTAACTTTCTTTCTAGAGCTGTGTAAAGTCTGTACTGACAGCCAAAAGTATTCCTAGGAGCATGACTTTGACATGCTAAGGTCTTCCTTCTAACCCTGCTATCTGGCTGCCTACCTACTCTTAATTTCTTCTAGTTGGTTTAAGAAGGACTATAGTGTTTCTCTAAAGACTAGGATTCTGAGAGTATTAAAACCAGACAACTAAACTTTAGATGATAACTGAAAATCAGAAGATGGAATTGCGCATTGACATCAAGTGCCCTTGCATTTCCTGAAGGCTAACTGAAGCAAGTGGTGCTTTCATACACTAAAATGCAGTAAGAGAATGTTTGCTGATTGTTTTCCTAGCCACTCTTGGCTCCTGTGGTAGTTTCATTCCAAGCATTTTTTACTGAGATAATATTTTGCTGGTTTTTTTGACACACAGAGGTGCTACCTCCACCTGATATGGGGGAGTTTCAGCTAAGCTCACATTGCTGTTGCTCATATTTGTATAGGAAACTTGTCCCTCAGAATACACAATGGTATGTACAGGCTCCTACACATATGCAGCCTTGGGAAATGATGCATCAAACAACACCTACTGCACATATTTATTTTACGATCAGCAACCACGAGTTTTTGTCACACATTTTGGTGTTCCTGTTTGTGGTAATTCTGGTCATCGTGCGTGAGAGAAGAGGAATAATTTCACATTCTTTGCAAATTCGTTCCTGGTGTGCGTTAGTCTCATATTATCACTGAAAAAAATACTTCTGCTATATTTTCCTCAAGTTGCCTCACAGAATTGTCTATTTCAGAAAGCTGCCAGTGTTATAAGTGGATATTTTGTTTCCTAATGTAACAGAACACAAATTTCTAATTAAGAGTGAGAAGTACAATTTCTGCAGTTTAACCTTGGACATGTTTCTAATAATTTAATTTTTTTTATTGCAGTTGTTGGAACACAGCTCAGTCTGTGTCTTGCCGAAGAATTTTGGACAGCATTTGGTGGCTGCTGAAACCATGCAATGCTTTGGACCAATAAGACTTCCTGATCCTTCTAGAGACATTGGTAGATTCTTGCAGCAGGGAGAGGAAATAGTCTTGTATACACCAATTACCTCTCTTCAGAGATTAATTATTTATTTCTATGATAAAAAGCTCTTTTATCAATACTTGTATTATTCCAAATTCATTTTTACATCATTTATCTAGAATAATAGCAACTAAAATGTTAATCCAATTCCTCACCTGATAACTGTGCAATCTGAAAATATTTTTTAAAGGATCACGAAAACACCATCACATGAAGGATTATTTTGAATTCAGATGGGTTTTAGTTGTCATATGTATGTTTGCTTTAGAAGTACCAATGCTACACTTGTCTCTCTCCATTCACCTCCCACTCCCTGCATTTTCCCCTGTGCCTTCTTATTTAGAAGAGAATGTGTTAATCTGCATTAAAAAAAGAGTAGCCTTTATTTCCTGTGATTTTCTGCAATTTTCCTTTAGATTCAAACCTCTAAATTATATAGGGAAATATGGTGCCACATTCACATGCAAACTATTTTTAGAGATCATGAATAATTACACCAGATGGTTGTTTAATTCTCTTGGCATTATCTCTACTGTACATTTATGGCTTAAAGTAATATTTCCTTACACTTTTCAATATCTGTGGAAGGTCATGAGTAAGTTCTGTTTCATTATTTACTTCTTATCCCTTTTATAGACTTATTCCAATGTTATAGCTGTTGGTGGGCTGCAGAGATGTTGATCCACAGTCTTCTATTAAACTATTCAGCTCTTAGAGCCAAAGAAGTATGTTCATAAGAAAACATTAGATCTTTGACAGCATTTTGTTGTTAGCGTTTTGTATACAAAGGAGCTCTACTCATTCTATGATTGCCTTCATTTAATCTTCCAGGATTTACTAAAATTACCCCCTTTCAATTGAGTCTTCATTTTACGCAACAGTGAAAACAGGAGAAGTGTTTCTTCACATTCTTTGTACCTTGACTGCTTTCTGAGTTGCAGAGGGAATTTCTGCAGTTCAGTCTGTTCTGTTGCTTAGTGAAATTGCCTAGGCAATTACTCCCCTCCAAATTCCTAAACGTTTGGACCAGTGTTAAAGATTTATTCTTTAGGTGTTATTTCTGAAAGCCACAGATTGTTATGTGTCAAAGTTAATTTGACTGATGTAGAAAGCTTAAAAGCACATGTTCTCAGAGAGTATCTGGCATTAGACTGTGGAGAATGAAAATTTTGTATCAGAAGCACTTTTGAACTGTATTTTTGTTCTACTCTGGAACAAAAATAAAATTTTTCAGACACTTACATAGGAAAGGAGATAAGGTATCCGGGGCTGGCTCAAAAACTCGAGTAATTCTGTTTAATAAGTGTATTTATAACCCATGTTGCTAGAGAGTTGGCCTTAGTCACGGAAGCCATCTGTTGTGCTTGATTCCTTAAATTTTGGTCTGGTATTTCTCTGGAGAAGGCAGAATAAGCCTTTGCTTTGGCTCCCATGCATAAGACTAGTGTCCTAACTGTGGGTTACAGGAACATTTTGGCTCTAATGAATAAGTTGGTGTATTTTCGTTTTGTTAGAAAGGTCCTGATAGTTCATCTAAGTCTGGGCTATGAAGGCACGTGAGAGAACAGAGAAATCCTGGTGATTTTTGGCCCTTCTGAAGCTGGAAGCATCAGAGCAGCCCAGTAACTGGCTCACACTCAGACAAACTTGGCTATACTCAGCATAAAAAATTACCTTTGGCAGATTCTCCTTCTATATACTTCTGTACACCTGCAAGTTAAGTGCAGCAAGCAAAAAATTTTGCACTCCATGCAGCAATTGACCTTTTATTATCCTCACCCAGAATAGGGTGTCTGGGCTATGAAAAGAAACATAGCTTAGGACAGTTTAGGGAGGCAAGGGAAGGGGAAAGGATGGGGAGGGGAGGGGAGGAGAAGGGAGGAGAGGGGAAAGGACACTGCTCTCAGACGCACTGTGTTATTCTTGGTGTTGTCCCATTGTAACACTCCTGCCCCGGAGCTGCTTGCTCATGGGCTCAGCCAGGAATTTTACTTTAAAAAATATATATAGGGTTCTTTAATACCTTGAGATAGCACCAAGAGAATAAGCCACAGACCTGTTCCAAGAGGTATTTTAATTGATAATTTTTGGGGAGAAATTGATGGGGCAAAAGTTTAAAAGGGCACCAAACAAGCTATACACAATGTTCCACCACAATGACCCAGCACATACTAATCCACAACACTTAAGTCAAAGTCCAGTCCCTCCAGCTCTGAGATGCTCAAAGCATCAAGAAAGGAACAAAGAAAGAGGAGGGAGAAAGAAGAGAGAAGTAAAGAGAGAGAGGCAGATTATATAGCCACCACTGAAACCTTGTGGAAGACCAACTCTCACATGACCAGATGTGCCACCACATGTGGCAAACATGTGCCTTGGATTTTATCAGCTCCAGCACATACGGCCAGCCCCTCCCAGGTGGGTCCTCTGACCCACTGGCCACTCTGGGGCTCCAGACCGGAGTGAGGAGCAGTGTTCTCACTGTCCCTGCCAATCTGAGCCTGGGTTGGGGCTCCAGGAGGTGTGGGGTGTTTTGGTTTTCTCCGGCTGTTTGTGACTGACAGCCACTCCAGGGCTTCCCTGTGTGGGCTCCAGGAGCCCATCATGAGAGACACAGTGTCACTCCACCTCTGTGAGGTTTGACCCATCCCTTCCCCCTGCTCACACACACCCTCCACCCCCTCCCACAAGGTGATTCCAACCCAATATTTACTGATCTGGTGTCTTACACGCAGGGCCAGGAGTTGGACTTAATGATTGTTGTGGGTCCCTTCTACCTCAGGATATTCCATGATTGTAACTCAGGATATATAGATGGAAGCATTAGTTCATTTCCAGGTTTTATTGCAGAAGAATACTGAGTCTAGATTCAAGTTACACTAGTGTATTGGTTTACTTTATCCGCCTCATGACATTACCTTTCCATGTCTGTGTTAGAGGACGTGTCCCTTCCTATATAGATATTGAGTCTAGTGGGAGGATAAATCAAACAGCTTGAGCAAATTCAATGAAGGTGCAATGTCCAGGTGACCAGAGCATTCTCAGGACCATAAGGCAGCAGTGGGTCCTTTCGTGGTGGACAGAACAGATTTGGGCCACCTAAGGGAAAGTTCTGAAGTCAAATGCCAGCTGTGTAAATCTGCTACTTGACCTTCCTTAGACTTTCTGTGTATGTAAGACATGACTGCAATTTCTGTTCATTTCTTATCTTGAGAGGAATTGTTTCCACTCTAACCTAGAGTAAGTTCCTACCTCCCGTCAAACCTGTCTGCTTCATGCATTTGAGAAATATTAGAAAGAGAGAAGACAAAATGTGACAACATACATCAAGCTCATCAGCTCTGAGCCAACTGCAAATGTACTGAGCAAGTGTGACATGTTGATGCAAAATGACCTTGTACTTCATATATGGTGAAGAGAAATGCAGGACTCATCCACCAACGTCGACGTGCAACACGGAAAACCAACTGCTGCTAGAAAATTATACCTATCTCTTAAATGATAAATTCTCACCATCACTCAAGGCCAAAAGAAATTCCACATCATTGTCATTAAAGCTCCCATATATACAACTTTTTTATGACCTTATCTAAGAGAAACTGTCATTTTGAATAGAAACGCAACATATCCAGATAGATTATCTAATTAAGTTTTTAACTGCAATATAAACTACAACAAAGAAGGAAGAAATATGAGCTAAAAACCAGTTGTAATTGGTGTTTAGAGCTCTCAGGTAACAGAGCTGGACTGCTCACTTCACAGGGTTGTTCCGTCTTGCTGAAAGCTAGCAAAAGCCTCCATGCAATACCTTTGAGTTCTGCACTGTCAGGTCAGATGTGAATATCCTGTACATAGAAACCACTAGTGGAGTTGTAATAACCTCCTTTTTTTCAACAAATTATGAACTTTCAACAAACAGCAAACTTGGTGTTTAAATATTTTTCAACACTCTTTAGCAGAATTATGAGGAATTAGATAAGCATCAGTGATGATATATTAAGATAGCAGATTAATGAAGAGTAAATCACAAACTTTCTTTTGTGTGTGTGGACATAACAGGTGCTGGGGTTTTTTTAGTTGTTTGGTTTTTTTTTCCTTTCACTAGCAAAACAAAGTTTACAAAAAAATTTAGGTGTTGTAAACCTTATTACCAGAGCTATAGCAACTCAGTTATACTGGCAGTTGAATCCTTCATTGTGTTCCAATAGAACTTCTCTCTTCATTTAAATATAATCTGGAATTTACTGAGATGAAAACATATTAAGCAACAACTGCCCCAAAAAATAAGTATTGTAGTCTGTTCTCATAGTGAGGAATTCTATGTAATTAGTGTATTAAATGCTTGTGCTCTTTTAACAGTACTACTATTAAAGTAGGAATGCTTCAAGCAATGTTGTCCATCACCTCAACACTCTTCGTCTGGAGAAAGGATCCTCTGACTTCAGATCTGTCTTCACCTGTGGAAGAGTCATTCCTTTTGTTTCTTGTTTTAACTTTTACATCAGCTCCAAGAAACATTCCTGTTTATTATGGTATTAAGAAACTCAGGTGCAAAGCTGTCCCATCTACAAAGCACTTCATTGTGTACATTGATTTTGCTTTCTGCTTAAGAATGGAGAACTATCACAAAATAAACTGGTATGTGGCTATATGGTCGCTTAGTGTTGAAGGCTAAGTGTATCACAGCACGGTAAGATTATTGCCTGGTGGTAAACAACAGAACTTAAAAGATGCCATAATTTTCTTCTCATAATGCACCTTTAATCAGTTTTATTGTTCATTCAGCATTTATTAAGGCAGTAATGCAATTATTAATAATTTAAACATGATTTTATAACAAAGATTGTAATATTGGTTGTACTGCTACCACAGTCACCTCGTTCAAATGGAGCCTGTATCACCCACAGTAGGAGGATCAATATGCATTATCCCCAAATTGTCGAAGTTAGTAATGTAGCAAATTATTTTCTATAGATAGGGTCAAATCCAGCTCTCTCCATATTGCTCCAGACAACTTAGGAAGAACTTCATATAGCTATATCAGATTTGAAATTGGACCAAATGGTACTGTGGGCAGGTGTCACTATCTTTTTTTTAAAGGGATTTATTCAGCTTCCTTAAAATTCATTTGAATAAAATCTGTTGATCTGCCCTGTAGGTAGTGTCTGAAAATTTGATGGATGGATCCACATTATAGTAGAAAGGAAGACACTTCACAGAAAAAGGCTGTAAGATTTGTGTGGAAAGCACCTTCTTCCTTTGTCACGGCAATTGAAAGATTACTATAATAATGTTAGACTAGTGGAAAAGGATTGCAAAGTGCATCCTTGACCCTCCTAGGCTCTCCCTAAAGGTAGTGCAGCATGGAAAGGACTGATGTTTTCATTTCAGTGCTGATTAGACAGGGATCTGCACTGCAAACCAAACAAAAACAGTCACACAAGCATACTGATGCCAGTGCCAACAAAGCAGAGAAGTGACCTGAGAGAAGCAGTACAGAAACGCTTTTCCTTCCACACTTCTTCCTTGTTTCAGGTGCAGGATATCAGGGGAAATTTACATCATTCTCACCCATGCTGGAACACCAAAAACGTTGCATTAGGGGGTCATTACTGACCTTCACTGACTCCTGTACTAAGCAATGCAATAGGGATCCTCTGCAAAAACAGATATGGGATAAAGTAACAAAATCCTCTTCCTAATAGATACTACCATATTCCCTCTTGGACATTTTTCTCTGAAGTTGCAATACATGACATTGCATAAACACTTCTAATTTTAATTCCTGTTTTTATTAGTTTGTCCCTGACACAGAAACCTGCTTTTTAAAAGAATGCACAGTATTCTAAAATTGTAATGCAGGGCTTTAATCTTACCAAGGATTAAAAGGAGTAAGTTATCTAACGAAGCTTCTTCTGTGTGCCTGATTTCTTCTGCAAATCTCTTGTGCCTGCAACATAGTCCTAAAGTCAGCAAGGATCCAGCAATGAACAGCCCAACAAATGTGCAGATAGGTTCCAGTAGCAGAGCTTGTTTTCACATTGCAGGATAACTCAGAGTATTGCCAGCGTTTCACCAAACCTCAGCAGGCTGTCTCCAAGGGTCAGCTAAGCCAAACACCCCAACTGCTTTGGTTTTTTTCCTCTATAACATCACATCTACTCTCCGATGAGGGCTGGTAAAAAGACATATTCTTTGTCCTCATTTATGGATTTGCATGATGAACACGCAGCTTTCTGAAAAAACTTAGGTGCTTAAATCTGTGATGAGAAGATGCAATCTGGAAAGACCCATTTATCTGCCAGGATATGCTGCATTGCATCTGTAACTAGGCAGATTTACAGTCAAAAACACATTCAGACTGGTGAAGCCTCAGTGGTAGAGTGGGGAATTTCAAAGGCGTCTTTAAATGGAATGAAAAAAGGCAATTTCTGTGAAACAAAACTGTGTTTCTGTAGGAGACAGGAGTTAAGAAATGAACAGTTGGCTTAATTAAATCAATCATCTGGACTGGAGATTGTAGAAAACTTTGGGGTAGAGTATGCACTTACTGGTGTAATTGTACCTAAGAAAGGAAATGTAAAATCAATACAGTCATTTCAGTCTGTATTTACTTCAGAGAGGGGAAGTCAAGGACAGGATATGTCAGTGACTGGGAGTCAACTATGAGAAACCATGCCTGAAGATAACTTAACCTGACTACCACAAACCAGAAAATCCCATGAAGTAAAGCTGATGATTTTACATCATGACACATTATTATTTGGTTTATCTGTACCTGTTTCCAAATATAGTCAGGAACTTATTAAAGAATTCTGTTTTCATTTTTTCATTTTATTACTTAAGTGTTGTGATTTCAGAGGTCTTGCACGCTTCCTCTGTGATGGTGCTGAGGACTGACCCTGAAGATTTGGCATTTGCCTCTTATTATCCTGTGTTTACAAATCAGTGGGGCTGGTCTCAGGAAGAAGTCTTTCTGACATATGTTAAGCATGGCAGGACAATGAGGAAAGAAGTTGAACCTAGCATGTTATCTAGCACACTGAGAATGAGGGAGGAGGACAGTCATGATGGTCTAGTGGCTGGGACGTGTTATGCATTACCAGGACCTACTCCTGATGCTCCTTTGAAATCCTAATGCCAGGCTGAAAGTGCTTCCCAGTTGACACAGATTCTTCCCCTGTTGACATGGCAATGCTGTTTGTACAGTTTATTTAGCTAAGCTCCAGTAAGCGAAGACAATGGAATTATAAAAAAATTATATATATATATATATATATATATGTATACACACACATAGACAGAGAGGAATCTATCAGAATTATGTACATTGAAGTACATGGCAAATCAAATTGAAAGGAATAAAATATTTAATGCTTTCTAATGTCTAGTCTTCTCCCTTCCTAGGCTTTATCTCCTTTTTGCATGAACAAGAAAATGGGACATGAATGTTACTTTATATTGAGCTTAGACTCCACTGTTTCAAGCAAAATGAAATTGTCTCTGGTTTATTTTAACATGGTACCTTGTAAACTGAGACTGTTTAGATGTTGCCCTATATCCAGTTTGAATAGGATATATTTCTATTCAGTGTTAGAAATATATGTTTTACTGTAAGACTTCCAGTCATCAAAGACCTGGCTGGATAAAAATTACCTATAACATGTCATCCTTGTCAAGATTGCATTTAAGGCAAAAAGAAATTACTTTGAAGTTCCCAAACAGATCATTCCCCAGAAGTCATCCACTTTTACTGAAGGTATGTTAGGTTCTGTGACTAAAGGCTCACCTTCATAGACACTAAGATGCAGAGAGGCACACTGTCAAGTGAGGGAGACCAAATAGCATCATCAGAGAAATGAGTCCCTGCACTGACTCCTCCCAGGGCTGTCAGAGGACAGCCATCAGTGCTCTGGGGATGACACCCATCACCATTTGTCAATGAGAGAGCTTTCTGCATCACTTCACAGGTTGTGGTGAGGAGGTGAGGAGGTTAATGCCTAGCAGATTTGGGGGTTGTTGTGGGATGATGTGGAAGAGAATCTTGGAATCATACAAGACCTATTATGAGATGTTTAGGGGAGGAACCAAAGGCAGAGAAATGGAGGAATCAGCATGCTTTGCAGAGGAACAAGCGTGGATACAGAGGGATAATGATAAAAGGGGCGAGTGTCATGTCAGCTGATCAATACACTTGTCTGGCCATGTCCTGTGCCTGATCACTGCAGTCTGCCCTGCATTCTCACAAAACTCCATTTCTAACTATTTTACTAGCGCAGGGACTCCATATTCTGTGTGTGAGGTGTGTCTGGGCGCCAGTATGTTGAGTTAGATCACAGGTCCCAGGTGTCATGTGTCTGTGATGAAAAAAGTGGAGAGAGCAGAGCACATGTATCTTATGTGGGGCTGTAGCTGGCGTGACTCCTAGCAAAGATCCAGCTGGATTAGCTGGTGGAGAGGGAATAAGGTTTAGTACTTGGGTTTTGGAGTGATCACAGGTCCGGGACAAATAGTAGATGGATGATTAGCTGGTAATTGACTACTGAAGGGGGAGGGATCCAAGTCAGGCTCTGGAGAGACCATGGGGACTGGTGTGCAGCTATTGGTGAGGTCCTAAGACTGAAGGTCAGTTAATATGCATGTGTCTGTGGGCATGAGGCAATTGGGAGACCAAGGTCTCCGGAAGCCAGTTAGTGGGTAGATGATCTAAGGACACTTACTGGAAGTGTGTATAGGTATGTGTGGTGGGAATGGCTGTCATTGCAAGTGTGCAAAGGCAGAGGGCTTTCTGTATCAATAACTGCAATGGGGCAGTGGACTTCAGGGACTCTTGTGCCCAGATGACAATGACTGGGTCCAGGTACAGCTATTGGATGGACTGTGCATCTAAGGCCTTAGACCCCTGGAGGAATCCACATTGTGTACGTTGACACGTATAAATATATGTAATTTACAGTAATAGGCTTTCATTCTGATCAGCCAGATGGAAAAGTGAGGCCACTGGTGGTGTTGGCATGTGCATGAGTGCAGTTTTCCCTCTGTGTTCTCCTGTGTGGCTGGTCATGCGTACATGTGTGCGTATTACCTGTAAGTGTGCAAAGGTGTGTCTATGTACATGCTCAGTCTCACTGTGACAGGACATGGGAACACAGAGCCACAGCAGCTTTGCCACTGTTAGGCTGCTGGATTTGTCAAGGTCTAATGTCTGAATTTGACAAGCAGCTCTAAAGAGCTTTACTGTTAAAAGCTTCAGTGTCTCTGGGACTATCACAGATTATTTCATGTGGGTGTTGGCCAAGTTTAACTAAAATAGGCCTGGAAAAAAAAAAACAACCCAAACTAAAAGAAAGTGTGATGTATTATACTGTCCCACTGAGATAAAATGTAAATTCTCCTGGCTTTCTAAAGAATGTTAAATTAGCATTTTAGCAATTAATTTTGTACCAAGGAACAAAGCCTGTATTATCAGCAAACAGAAAAATATCTTTTTGCAAGGCTGTACAGTAATTTGTCTGTACATGGTACAGTCCTCCACAGTACAGAGGTGAACTCTTGTAGCGCTGGATGTTTTAGAGAAAAAAAAAAAGAAAAAAAAAGTCTAGAAATAGAAGCTGAGCGTTACTATTTTGCAATGACATTGTTGGGAGTTCTGTGCAAATTATGTGCATTATCATCATCAATGTGTTGCAATTTCAATAGGTAATCGTGTCCTTGTTATTCTCTGGGTCAAAATAATAAATGCAAAAAAAGGTGGAAAATTGCACTAAATTAGTGTATTCTTGTGACAAAATAGTAACAAGAACTGAAAGTCATTTACAAAACAAGCAAAAATCTGTTTTGTTCTGCTGCCTTATGAGGAGTAATCACAGAAACAGTCGAAATAGTTTGAACTGAAATATCAGAAAGAAAGGAGCTGCCTCTCTTTATAAAGCAAATATTTCATTGATCCCTTGAAATTGTATATCACAAAAGGAAAAGCTTGCAGCCTTGGAGGAAACAAGTCTCATTTAAATGACTACATGAGTGAGATCAAGTCTTTCAAAAGCTTTGTCTCCTTCATAAAGTTCTGTTGGCACAACTTTCTTGGTTCATAATGTCTCAGAAATCCCAACACAGTAATGCCTGGAAAGTCTCAGAGAGAGACAGTCACGGCAAGTAGAACAAATCCTTTGGCAGTGAGGTTTAATGGTAGCAGACTGATCTGGCTCTCCTACATTAAGCCTTCAGCTGAAAACACTGATAAATTCATCTAACTCGGGTTTTGTAGCATAGTGTAAACATACCTTCTATATCCCCATTGGATGTTCTTCCAAGATAGCTGTGGTGGAAATATAGATGTATCATGGAAGTTTATCCAGAGGAAATAAGTCACCTTCAAAGTCAGTGTAAACATAGGCAAATTAACTCATTTCTTGTTTCAGTCACAGAGCCCCCATGTCCTCTCAGAAAAACACTCAAATCTTTGAGTACAGATGCCCATCCCTCACTTCTAATATACACTGAAAGAGAACCTTCAAAAAGAAAGCCTGGAAAACACTATGTATTTTTTTGACTTTTTTTTTTCGGGGATCAAGCTGTTAAATTTTTCACAGGTGGCTGAATTGCTTGTCTTCCTCATTTTTCTGGGCACACTCTGGAGTCTGATTTGCACAGGTGCAGAGTACACACAGCTGTAAATGAAGTCAATGAAAGCTGTGCTGTAGACACATGAAATGCTCTATAATTCTAAGCTGAAATGCATTTTTAGCATTGTAAAGGCATATATTGAACTACTTCACTGAATTTTTCAGGGATAAGGAAATTATGAGCCATAGAAACACCTAGAGAAAAATCTTGCATAAAAAATTGTTGCAATTTGGCAAAATTATGTGAAAGTGAAACCCCAGTTTTGTATAAGTGGGAAGTGTTGAGCATACTTAAGAAAAGGTGACATAGTCCCAGTCTGATTTATGATAACTGTTTTCAGAATCGGCATTGTTCGTTATAAAAACCTTTCTACTGTGGCAGAAAAAGTTTAGAATCAACTTACACAAGCTTATTTTCAATTCAAAATTAATGGCTGAAATGTTTTTCTTCCAAATACTAAAAGCACTTACAACATAAGAGAGGCTAATTGACTGTCAAATTTACATCAGTTAATGGTATTTTGCAGGTACTTAGGTTTAAAGAGACCCACATTTCATTTTGCTCTGTCCAACTCTTTGGGAGTTTTATACTCTCTGCTAATAGAAATTGCATTAATTGAAGAGAGAAGTATATAACCTTTTGTAAGGTAAGGAGTGATCATTCAGTCTGTTTAAATTATGGAATTATTTTTTTTTTTAAATTTTCATGCTTAATTACAGTTTGTATTTTTGAACCACCTTCTAAAGATCAACCATTTTTGATGATATGCCATCTGACCTGTGGAACGTCACCTTGCAAGCTGATTTATGCATGCTGTAAAATTTGAAAATATGGAATATATTTTCAAATAATGTCACCATTTCAGTGTTGCTAGTCATTGATAAAAGACAATGGATACTGTTAGAGCAGCACTTTGGGGAAAGAGGGAGTTAACAAAGAACTCTTGCAGAACAAGCTACACAAGCTTTTCTTTTAGTTTACATGATTACTTCATAGTCTGTGGAGAATTAATTAGTGTGGAAGAAGTAGGGAAGTATGGAACAGAGAAGTATGGAATCCAATAATCCTAATTTTACAACCCAAAGTCCAAGTCTAAGCTCCCCTGAGGTTGTAACAGGAATTGAAGCTATGATTTCATGTTAAATGGAAGATTGTTTAGATTTCATGGAATAAACTCACAATGCAGGACTGCTTGATCGTAATGGTTGGTCTTTTGCTATTTTGCTCTATAGTAAGTTGCAAGGCAGGCATTCTTCAAACAGTAATCAAGACAATAGACAGAAAAGAAAGTAAGAAAGTGGAATAAAACATGTCAGAAGAAAAATAGGCAAACTAATTCAAATTCAAATTAGTACCACTGGAACATGCTAGAAGTATCCGTGCTGCAGTAGGTGTAATACACTGCAGCATTATTTTAGTGGCATAGAATCCTGAAAGGCATGTCTTATGTATCTGTTTCCAAAGAGAATTAAACTTAAAAGAAGACGCCTCCTTGGGCAATTTTTATATCCAAATACTCAAAGCTAGACTGGACAGACAAGATCCTTCAAGGCATACCCTTTTGTTATGTGTATGTAAACATGAAATTTTTATGCTATGTATAAGCAATGGCTTTGGAGTTCACATCTTACATAGGAACAGTGCTCTATTGCTGTTTGGAAGAGCATAAACTTTGATCAGATTTCATTGTAAAGACTTTCAAAGACTCATCTATTTAAAATTAGTTTTGGTGATCACAAGACAACATTGTCAACAAATGAAAAGCTGTTTGCTACTCTTTCTAGTGCAATTCCTCTTTCTTGTCATATTTGGCCAAACTTCATGTCAGTGAAAGTCATAAAATCATATAATCAATATTGCAAATTCAGGAGAGAGGAGGAAATACAGTGAGAAGGAAGAAGATATTGCCATTTGTTATATGTTCACTCCACTGACGTAGAATAGTGAGAGTAGTTTCTGCATTTTGGAAAACTGTTAAACTGCTCTCAAAAATATCTTTCAAAAGTATGTCTTCACCAAAAGTGCTTTTGGTGTATCCTGGAGGTTTCTTAAAAAGAAGTAAGGTATTATCATATCTCTTGGTGAAAATGTTTAAGAAAATATTTGAACATATTGGAGTATCATTGGATTATTGCGGGAAATACATTAAAAAAATAAAACTTTTGTTTGTTTCTTTCTCTCCTAATATATTTTTAAGATAGCTGTACTTGAATCAGGAAAGTTCAGTAGAGGTTAATGCAGCCAAGACAAGAAGAAAGGCAATGTATAGTGCAGATATTTGGAACAGTATATTATAGGATGCTTTTATTTCAGTCAATTTTCAGTTGATGTTGCAGTAGAAATGTTATCCTTCAAATGGAATCTGAAGGTACTGAGTTCTTAAATTAACTCTACTTTTTGCTCACTTACAATCTCTGACAAGTGATAGTGGAACACCAGTTGGGGTGACTGCGCCCACTTAAGGAAAAATTCCCACTGAGTTTATTTTAGCAGGTGTGATTTTGTTTCTAAATCATAGCAAAGTCCCTCTGGAATTCAGGAGGTCTATGGCTTACTTTCCTTTAAAATGTAGAAGTGAAAAACACTCCTGCTGTCTTTCTCCATCTTTTGTTTCTATCTCTCCATGTCAAAATTGGAGTTGTTGGGTTTTGACGTCTGTTTCCAGTGCTACCAAAGCCTGACCAGTAACACTGGCAGAGAGCTACAGCCTCTGCCTCAGGCAGATACTAGATCTCCATACACAGCACAGACTTCTCATTATTTTTACAAAGAAGTAACATTTATAGATCTCGAGCCTTCCACCACTGCTTAGGGAGAGGATGGAGAAAGAATGAGCCCTGTGTCATGTAGCCATAGCTAATAGGAAGGGAAAACAATGAAAGAAGAGTAATTTCCCTGAATTTTTCCTTCCCCAAACACCATGGTGTGGAGCTGCAAAGAAGGATATTCTTCATAACAGGCACATTCTTCCTAATCACAATGAGCAAATTAGGTATGTCTGAGCATCCTGAAAGCTTCTCAGCAGTGAAGTAATGAGTGAGACTGGGTCTGCTGCTCTGTTCTAGAACTGCATCATCTTTCTGTTCCTACAAGCACTGGTTTGACCTGTGGTTTAGGAGTTCCTATGTGCTACTTCCATGTCTGAGATTAGGAACAGAGATCAGTCCTTCACCTTTTCTTGTCCTCTTCTGCTACCAAAAGCATCTTGAGAATCAGCTGGGCACAAGCAGAACACACTATGTAAGATGAAGTGCAAAGCAGGTTTCAGACTTTCCCCACTTTATTTTTTTTTTCCACCTGGCCCAGAGCAACTTACTCCTTCCTTTGGTTTGAGATCTGTGAAACTCTATTGGGCCAGCGCCAGCGATGAGCTTCTTGAAAAGCCCAAGAAGTCTCTTCCTCCAGTTTTTATTTAGCTCAGTCTCAGTCCATCCACCCCTCACCTCCCAGCCCCCAAATACAGACCATGACATCAACTGTCGAGATTCTACCAAATGTGAAGAGAGATGTGATGTATCAGCTCACGGGAAGTAGCTCCAAACCTTATATTACCCACTTAATGTTCTCATTTAAGAATATACCCCAAGAATAAAATTCTATAAATCCTACTGTTTCTGTATGTCCTCTCTTGAGACAGTTATACTCCACATTGAATCCCTCAGCTTGATGCTCTGCAAAGGTACCACCTTGCTTTGTCTGTTACTACCAGCCAGAATCCTTAGGTGTTTGTAAGATTTATAATGGTGCTTACAAAGTTTGAGTAGTAGAACCTCAATAGACCATTCTCTCAAATCTAAAACACAAGAAGTCTTTGGAGTGAAAATATAGGGACTAAAATATTCTTTTTAAAAAGTGGTTGAACTGTCAACTCTGTTGCCCATGAAATCACTGACACCAAAAATGTGACAAGTAAAAAAGTTGCAAAATTGTTACAGCAATAAAAACTATCTGAAGTTTGTTTAATTAATATAAACAAATTTTGGAAGGGACACTAAATGTAGTGCTGTACTCTGCAACTGCTCTGGAGCAAGTGGTAAACCATATATATGTCTTGGGGATTACCCTGCATTTTACTTCTGTGGGGTTTATTCCTTCACTTTTGGAAATATTAAGTATATTAAATCTAATCCTATGATGTCAGTCATTATGTTTCTTCAATGTAGACTTTTCTAGGACTCAGATGTTTTCTTCTTGCTCTCCTTTTGGATAGTTTGTAATGTTTCTTTCGGTCTTTTTCAGGAATTAGGAGGCAGGTGTTATTACTTTCAGCAACTACTGTTACTTTTCAATATTTGGAAGAAAGGACCACTAAAAGGAAGGAGAGTTGGACCTTATTTTGTTTGTTATTGACCAATAGTCCTGAATTAATCTTTTACATATATTAACATCTGCTCTCCTCTCTTTAGAAAATGTTGGTAGTCTGACACACATCTGAGTGATAAACTGAATATTTCTTAAAATGTAAACATTATGTTAAATTGCTTGAAAAGGACTACTCTTCAAATGGTTTTGACTCTTTAATATTTTAAGATGCTACTTAACAAACAGAAAACCCAAAATGCCAAAATAAACCAACCAAACAAATGAATAAAAAAATCAAAACCAAACCAAAACCAAAAAACTCACTCTCTCAAAACCCAAAAAAACCAACCAAACAAAAAACCCCCAAAAAACCAAAACCAAACACCAAACCACCCAAAAAACAAAACTCACAGAAAGCCCAACACCCTCACTGTAAGAGCTTCACTGGGCAGTTTTTCAAATTAATGCAGTTTAACTATTACATTAACTTAATGGCTATTTTCCCCTACTTTAACCATGTTAAATGTGCCGGCAATAATGAGCTTCTAATGCTGTCTCTTTCAAGTCTCAGAGGCATCTTTAGAGCTCTGCTTATCTCCTGGATCATAAAGCTGCATAATTTAGTATTCAAACAATTAATTTAAAACTGAAACACTTCGAATTACCGTAAAATAATCAAGAAAAAAAAAAAAAAAAGAAATCTTAGCATGCCCATTTTGTTTATCTCTATTTAGCAAGTTGGAGAGTGTAAGCGAAATAAAACTTTACAAGATTCTGTTTTCTACTTATGAATCAGCTGCTATGAGCATAAATATATCCAAAACCAAAAGGAACATTTTCAAAACATTTTGCAAAAAAAGTTTCTTATGGCTGTTAAACTCAGATGATTCTTTTGATGGAACAAACCTTTTAGATTTTTCCATACCATTAACTTAAATAGAAACACCTTTAAAATAAATTGTCATTTCTAACTTATTTCCAGATTTGCAATATGCAGAGGTGGTTGATGCGTGTAATCAGAACTGCTGCCCTATTAAATGGCTGAATTCCAATTATTGTGCAACTCAGAGCACTATATCACTTAACATTTTAAAATATTTCTACAATTAAAATATGTTTTATTTTCTTTGCTCTGCTTCTAAGTGCATTTTTTTTCCTTTTATGTTGGACTATTGCTAACCAAAGAATAAAATTAAAAGAAGAACTTGGATTTAGTTCTTGCCAGTATCCTTGGTAAAACCTGGATCTCCTAAAAGGCTGAGGTGCCTAATGTAGTAGAGTACTTTATCTAAGTACCAAAATGTCAATTTTAAGACCCTGATTTAGGCCCCTACTACTGCCACAATTTTCTGGGGACAGCTAGTTACCAAAGTAACTTCTCTCTTCTTACCTGAAATGCCTTTATCTGATCTAGTGTCCATCTATAATCAAGAGAGTTGTGGGATACATCTGTTCTAATCTGTTTTAGGAGGATTATACATGACAATATATGTGGTCAAGTGAATCTCTGTCCAAAAATCTTTTATCTCCATTAGGAGGGTTGCTTAGTTACGAGGACACATAGGGATACAATTTAAATCCAGGCTCTGTCCCTAAGATAGGACATGTTACTCATGGCAACAGCAACTCTGTCTGCTCTGAATCAGGGTCTGGATTTTCTTTCTCCAACTTTTTTTTTTTTCAAACAATTGAGTAGGAATTTATTCTGTTTTGCCTTATTTCTTGTCAAATTTATCCAGTATATGTTTCCTATGACACAAGGAATCCCACTTTTCCACTTGAATGGCCATCTTAGCTGCCAAATCCTACATTTTCATTTTATCTTTCACATGGGGTTCGTTCTCTCTGCTGCATTCATATTGTGACTTTCATAGGCTTGGTGGAGGATAGTTCTTTCCTAGGTTCAGCTGTCCTTCTGGGAAGAGGTGGGCATTGGAAACCCTTCTGAGTTAGCTGGGCATATATTTTGGATCTCCTATTTCATAGATGATTTCTCTAATCATTAGGCAGTGGTAGGCTTAGTAATATTAGTATACTTCTCCTTTCTTTATGTTCATAGCATAGAATCATAGCATATCCTGATTTAGGAGGGATCCACAAGGGTCACTGAAGTCCAGCTCCTGGCTCTGCACTGGACAGCCCGAAGAATCACACCATGTGCTTGAGAGCATTGTCCGAAAGCCTCTTGGACTCTGTCAGTGCTGTGACCACTTCCCTGGGTAGCCTGTTACAGAGCTCAACCACTCTCTGAGTGAAGAATCTTTTTCTAATGTCTAACCTAACTCCCTGCCAGCAAAGTTTCAAGCCATTCCCTCGGATCTTGCTGTTGGTCAACAGAGAGAAGAGATCAGCGCCTGCTCTTCCACTTCCCCTCCTGAGGAGGCTGTAGACTGCTATGAGGTCTCCCCTCAGCCTCCTCTGCTCCAGGCTGAATAAGCCAAGTGACCTGAGCTACTCCTCATGTGGCTTCCTTTCTAGACCCTTCAACATCTTCATGCCCTCATTTGGATGTTTTCTAATAGCTTTATATGGCTCATGGCTACGCTCTGTTTAGCAGAATAAATGCAAGCATGGCAAACTTTCCAATTAAAACCAGCACATGCTGAACTCCTGAAGGTTTAGTTAATAGCTGAGGAAACTTCTCGATTTCAGTTTTGTGCATTTTATCACAAACAGTATTAATCATGGAGCACTTTACCCACCTAAACTTTTTGAAGCTCATCTCCTGGTTGTATCCACTTACTGCACATTGTTTTGGGTCAGAGAAAGTTTTCAGTACACAGAAGGTAGACTCCTTTAGCTAGAGCTCTGTTTCAGGTATGCAGAGATGGGCACCACTGTTCAGATCTTTAGAGAGTTTAAAAAAAAAAGAATAAAATGCAGTAGGGACATTTGGGTTGTGTGGGATCTGATGAAATTCAGTCCATAGTAAAGGTTCCCAGCCACACATGGTATGGATGTGGGGCCCTGAGCACATTTTGATCTATTGATCTTGTCTTTATCCATCAAGCTACTTGCTTATACAGACAGAGCCATAGGGAAATCTCAGTCACAAATGAAAACCAAACATGATGTTTCTATTTGGTGGAACAATACAAAGCGAAAGATTTCTTTGCTTTATAACTTCTTGTAGTACCCTTGCTGTTATCATGTGAGAGCAGATTCCAGAAGAGGATTAGCACTCTAACTAATTTCGCTGATGTCTTATCCGTACTCTCTGTCATTTTCTCCTTAGGCAAAGAACTATACAGGCAGTGCATTGTTTTGACTTCTTTTTTACTTAATTTATTTTATTTAATTTTATTTAATTGCCGGTTCCACATTGTATTTACATTAAAACAAACTGGTTGAAGAAACTATATTTTGGTTTCTGGGAAAAAAGGATGAAGCTTTTGGTGGACGTTAGCTCCCATGGAAATTTTTGACACTTTTTTTCCTAGTGGTGGAATTATAGCAGTTAAAAGAAGGTATTAAAAAAAAAAACTTTCTGTGAAAATCTGAATTTGCTTTGGCTTTTATTCTTTTCTGGGACAAAACAGAAGAAATGTGTGGTAGGATTGAAATTGCAATTTGCATTCATCTTTATTAACCCATAAATATTGTTTATGTAGTTAATTTGCTCTTTTGTGTTAAGCGCTAATATTTCTCAAGTTCTTTGCCTTAAGCTTATTTATACAGATAGAAAGTTAGAGATAATGAGAAAAACTCAAAAATCAAAGTGAAAAATGGGTCATTTTCTTAATATGAGGAGAAGGACAGGCTGCAGTTCAGCAACAAAAGCCACTTTTTTTTTTTTTTTAATATTTATCTTTGCCATGAAAAATGGGGAACTTCATTTCTTTCTTTGTCATACAGACACAATTTAAAAGAAGCTTTACATTCAAACAATACAGATGAGCAAACACAGCTAGAAACTGCAAGTGACAAACAAAGCAAAATCAAAAAATACAGTGAAGTTCTTCTTATGGCTTGTTGCACATAAACAATGTCAGTGTGGCAAGTGCCCTGAGTTTCAAACACCTGATTATACAAAACTGTGTGGTTCATCTGAAACTCATGTTCCTATCTGAAGGATATGGTTCCTCTTTGACATCCTTAAGTTTTCTACTGATTAAAAATAGAAGAAAAAAAAAAAGTACAATTCACTTGAATCCAGTAATCTTTACAACTACTATTTAACTGTCCATAAAAAGTACTGATTCCCTTAATGAAACTATTGCTACCATTGCTTACTACCCTGAATTTAAGGGGGAAGAACCAATCACTAAGCAAACCTCATGTTACTGTTTTACCTACCTCTATAGTCCCATTATTATTTCTAATTACATATAATTAATCAGTGCCAGTGTCTGGAAAAAAGCTTATTGAGTGGAACAAGATGAAATAGATGATGCCTGCATGCTGAAACTGTAACATGGATCTAATGTAATTCCTTAGAAAATGTCACATTATAAAGTTTACATTTAATTCAACCAAATGTTGCACTCTAGAATGTGCAGACTATCAAAATATTTCTTAATGAGGGAAATTAATCAGTTGTACAGATATTCATGCTTGATTTAGAATAACTAAAACATGAGGCAGAAAGGAGTGACAGAGGAATATCTGCTAAATTCATGGTCTTTTAAAAGAATGTTTAACATGCATGATGACTAAAGTAGTTGCATTTCTCTATGAAGTCTTCAGCACAGGTTTCACAACTTTGGTTTTTAGAAACATCAGTCAAGTTCATCTCACAATTCTTCGTGGGTATCAGATGTAAACAGTCAAGTATGGCAAATGCTAAGTAACACAAGAAGAACAGTTTGGGATTCCCCCTGCAACCCCTCAGTATCTTTTTTCTTAATGAGAGACTGTTGACTACAAGGAGTCAAAAGTGTCATCATGACAAGTTCTTATTCCATTTTTTCATATGTACACATTTCAAAATTGCTGATGTTATCTGCTTTGGCTTGTTACTGACAGGACATTGCAATCACAGGTGGTCCTGCAGGGGAGCCAGGAGCTCCCAGTCACAGCTGCCAGGCTGCAGACCCAACAAGCCTCAGCAGAGAAGGTCCAGTGATGGAACCCAGGGTCAGTCAGTAGGACAGGGACAACCAGGCACCAGCAACATAGGTGGTGTCTAAAAGAGATGGTGAGTAAAAGAATAGAGATTTAGGTTAGGTATTAGAAAGAAATTCTTTAGTGTGATGGTGGTGAGGCACTGGAACAGGTTGCCCAGATGAGTTGTGGATCCCCCATCCCTGAATGTGTTCAAGGCCAGGCTGGACGGAGCCCTGAGTAACCTGTTTTAGTGGAAAGCGTCTTTACCCATAGCAGAGGAGTTGGAACTGCATGATCCTAAAGGTTCTTTCCAACCCAAGCCATTCTAGGATTCAGTGACAGTTCAGGACCAAGGAGAAGAAAAGACGTTCTAACAGGGTCAAGGCCAGAGTGACCTTGATGTAAGACCAGACACTACAACACTTACCCACAGCAAGGTGCAGGTCCTGAGCTCTTCACCAGGAGCCCTCTCACAGTCCTTCACAGCAGCCTGATCCAAGGTCACATACCTGTGACACATCAGAGCTGACCTCCAGTGCAGGTAGATACAGCCCGTGGTGGTGGGACACTGTTGAAGAGGTTGATTATAGATGATGATGGTTACAAGCTGATCAGGGCAATTGGAGCTTGTTGGTGGGCTCAAGACAGCAAAGAAATAAAACAAAATGCTTCAGCCCTTGTCTGAAATTACTCCTCTTTTGAAATATAATTGAACATGCAGCTGAAAAATGTAAAACGATGTTTACAGATGAAAAACGAAAGATGACATTTTGTTTGATATACTTGGCTTAATGCTATGTTTTGAATTTTTAATTAACTTTTTCAAGATTTTGAATTCTCTTTCATAGTCAAGATGGGTACTGTTTTCGTTTGGGGTTTTGTGTTTGGCTGGTTTTTGTGTGTTTTGTTTTGCTCTCTCTTTACCAAACTCTTGATAAACCAATCTGTACTTCTACCTCTTCAGGGTAATTACACAAAAAATTCTGGACACAAACTTTTTTGGATAAAATTATTCTTTTTTAACAGTTGATATGAACTTATTCAACGAGTGAATTTCTACAAAACTTTCCAAATACAGGTAGCTTTGCTGTGGCTCATGAACTGGAATGCTGATTCTGGTTTTCAATTACTTAATTGCCACACTTATAATTGTAGAGTGGGTAACAGTTATGAACTGCATTCTCACCCACAGCAACTTTGTGCTTGTAGTAACAGTAGAGGGATGTTTTTACTCTTTAAACAAGATTTTTCAGTGCCATTTCAAAGCCTCTATAGACTAAACTGCAATACAGTAACACAACCAAAGATAAATAGGTATTTAGAAGCTGTAGCTTTTATTTATATATAAACTTATTTTTTATATTTTTAAGGTAAACCAAAACAAAATTCATATAATGAAAAGTATGAAATTTGTTCTTCATTTTGGTTTTTTTTTTAAATACTACAAAATGAATACTAAGAAATATGAGCAAAATTCAATTCTGATAATTGGATTCACTGTATATTTACAATATTAAAAGTTTACTTTTGTGGTTTTGAATCTTTTTGTTCTGTCTTTCTTTATTATATACATAAATAATTATGTATTTACTAATTTGATGGCATTCTAATTAAATCTGAAACTCAGAGAGAAAAATTGGTAGGTTATTTACCAATTCACATAGAGTAAAGAAACATTTCTTTTAAATGTTAAGTTCACCTAATTTTGATGTTCTTTTTTTGGTAATATCTTCATAGGAGTCAATTTGAAGAATATGAACTCAAATAAATGACTGTATTAAAAAGCTCCTTTTTATGCCATGCAAATTCATTACAATTTCAACTAATCAGAAATTCAACAAAAAAAAAAAGTGATTTCTGCATGGTTGATGCTTTCAGGCCGTGCATTTGAAATAAATTAATTTAATTTTCTGGTGCTTATTAACTTTTTGCTCACTTTATTGTTTTTTAAGCAATTTATACACATAAAAATATTTTTCCAAGTTATGTCAGAATTTAGGTTATACTCATCACAGCAGCTTTCTTTTGGGAATCACTGAGAATGATTTTCTAAACAGTTGGAATTCTTCAAGTGGGCATAAGCATATATTTTTGTCTGGGAATAATGTGCTTCAGCATAATACAGTACCAGAACTGAGATCCCTGACTGGCATTGAACCAAAGTTCCCCATGTTAGCCTGTAGTATACCATACTTTTAATCCTATTATAAGAATTACAAATAAATAGGGAAATTATCGAATAGTAAGATCCACTTCAAATATTGTTCATTGGACTTTGACAGAGAGAATAGCAAGAGGAATGTGTCTTCTTTTTTCCATATTTTATCTAGTGAGTCATATAATCAATATAAAACAGAACAACAAGTTTTTTTAAAGCTATAAGTGCCAATGGCTCTGCTGAAGTTCTTTTTTTTTTTTTTTGGGGGGTACTTCTGATTGGGAAGGACTGAATAAGCCAGAATACAGAGTACAGAACAATAGGTCTTTTACTGAACTGGCCCTCCACTTAAGTGTTATCTCACCTGAGTCTGAGCAGAGAAGGGCTACCCATGGCCCGAACACTCCGTTGCAGCCCATATTATCTATTCCTAACAGGCAAACTTATCTACTGTCTTCATGACTTGAGCCTGGATGGGAGGTTTTTCATCTGTTCCTGAGATGTGATGTTCACCCAGTGCAAAGGTGGATGAGAAATGCAAAAAAAAGGAAAGGTCCTTATAAAAAGCAAACTGTTGCAGGTTTTCTAAATATCGCAAAGGAAAACAAGTAGCTGAAGTCCGAACAGACAAGCTTATCTGGGTTGTCGAAATAGAGCTATTATGTGTTGCAAGGACAGCTATATATAGTGGCAAGGACTGCATCCTTTTTCTGTCACTACAAATACATTTAGCATTCTTCCCAAGGGAAAACTGTGTTAAATTTGGGATTAGTGTAAAGGGAGGTCTAGCTGACAAACTGTTTATGTATATTTTCTTATAGCACAGATGTCTACAGAATACCCAGTGGCTGACAGTGAAACAGAGATCAGTAAAGAGCATATTTTCTGGTGAGGTGGGAGAGGAGAAGAGGGAATGGTGGGCAGATGTGAGGATTTTTCACCTTTATCATGCCATATATTGGCTCAGGTATGACATGTTCTCTATCCTTGATGTACTGTGGAGAACATTTCCCTTTCCAACACCTGTGTCTCAAAGAGTGGTACTACATTCAAAGAGGAGCTACCCATATCTCAGTCATCTCTTACAAGACCTTAAAAACCCTGCCTTCACAGCTCCCACAGTCTTCCACTGATTTATACTGTTCTCTGCTACTCCATCTCCAGACCCAAGGCTTCAGTGTTGTTTGTTACAGAGTGAGAAGAAATGATGCTTCAAAATCCTTGCTTTCTTCAGTCACCACAGTTTACAAAATACCAATGGAAGCAGACTGAAAAAAAAAATTTAATTGCTATAGCTCAAAACTTTTAAAAATAGATTATTAAGCTAAGGCAAAAGTGCCAGGAAGTTGATAATTCACACACTAAGTCTCAACCCAGCATGAATCAAAATGACAGTTACGAAGTCTTGGAAAACGGCAACTGTAATGAAAACATCTACTGGCCAGCAACCCAGTGTCAACTAGTGTCAGCAACCCAGCAGTGCTTAATTATTAAAATCAACACATCATACACAGTGTTTTGAACTGCACAGTTCTGACAAAGAGGAGGAAACAATAAATAGTAGTGGGAAACCTCCCTTCTTTGTTCATTCTTCCTCTCTCTTTCTGCTGATTCCCTTCCACAGCAGAGTCAGAGGTCAGCATGACTATGTTTTCTAGGAGTCTGTTAGGCTGTAAACTGCAACTGGCTGCTCATGGCTTAGGCAGGGGGATGCTCAAGTGGTGAATGGTGCTACATCCAGCTGGCAGCCAGTCCCCAGTGCTGTTCCCCAGGGCGCAGTATTGAGGCTAGGCCTGTTAAACCGTATGAGATTCAAAAAGGTGAAGTTCCAGGTCCTGTGCTTGTGTCACAACAACTCCACAAAACACTACAGGCTGGGAGCAGAGTGGCTGGAAAGCTGCCCAGTGGAGAAGTTCCTGGGGTTGCTGGTTCACAGCCAGATGAATGAGCCAGCGGTGTGCTTGGATGACCAAGAAGGACAGTGATATCCTGGATGGTGTCACATAGTGTGGCCAGCAGGACCAGGGCAGTGACTGTCCCTATGTACTTGGCACTGGTGGGGACACACCTTGAGTACTGTGTTTAGTTTTGGCCCCTTCACTGCAAGAAAGACACTGAGGTGCTGGAGTGTGTCCAGGGAAGGGCAATGAAGCTGGTGAAGGCTCTTGAGAAGAAGTTTGGTGAGGAGTGCCTGGGCGAACTGGGGATTTTTAGCCTGGAGAAGAGGAGGCAGGGGAGAGACCTTAGTGCTCTCTACAGCTACTAGAAAGGAAAGGAATTTGTTGCCAGGTGAGGGCCGGCCACTTTCAGGCAACCAGAGATAGGATGAGAGGGCATAGCCTTAAACTGCTCTGAGAGAGGTTTAAGTTGGACATTAAGAAGAATTCCTTCACATGAAAGGTTATTAGACATTGGAATGGACCACTCAGGGAGTCACCATCCCTGGAGGTGTTTAAGGAGAGACTTAGTGCCATGGTCCAGTTGACAAGGTGGTGTTTGGTCATATGTTGGCCGCAATCATCTCAGAGCTCTTTTCTAACCTAATTGATTCTCTGCCTCTATAGTGAGGTGGCAACACTCCAGCATTTATTAAGATGAATGTGGAAGTGCTGGATCTCCTGTGAGAGCAAGAGCTGTGTTTAAGTGCCAAGGCTAGAATCCATCCAAGAAGCACCAAAACAGTTGCACTTGGGCAGTAGTAATGGGAAAACTTTTCTGTCTTGAACAAGAGAAGTGGCCAGCTGGGTCAGTGTCACCCAAATCAGCAGGGACCCCCCAGAGCAAGCGGATTTTGAGAGGAGACCACTCTAACTTCAGTTCTGCCCTAGAGGTATTCCCACTTCTGCTCACTTCTAAGTTCCAATCCTCAAAAACTGAGTGAAAAGTTTAATATTATTCTTAATATATTAATTTTCCAAGTGAGACTGATGAAATTTCAAACTAAAATAAAATTCCTGGCAAATGAAATGCCAGTTCTGTTCACCTCTTATTCTGTTACAATATTGGCTTCCTCATGACAGTAATTTGAACATGAAACCTGCTTTGTCACTAACCCTCCTGCAGGCTGTTTTTCTTTGATGGAAACCCAGCAGGGGTCCACACAGATCATCCAGCAGCACCCTGGGCTTGGCGATCAAAGAATCTCATTGCTGAGATTCTCAGTTCTGCAGAGAACAGTTATCTTGCAGTACAGATGCTTGAAACACTCAGCAAAGTGCCTTTTTGGAATTACAAAAGTCTTCTTAGAGAAGAGGACTTTAAAGACCAAATCACCTAGAAGTTTCTAAAAATGTCATAAAAGATTTAGAAAAACTCTAATAAAATATGCTTGTCTTGTGAAATAGAAGATTCAAAATGAAATTCCCTTGTAATTTTGTTAGTTTTTGAATGTCCTTCTGCATTTAGAATCTTGAATATCAATCTGAATAAGTAAATATCCATTTTGAAACATAATAGCAATCAATTTTCTTATATAAGGAAAATGTATCCATTTATTGTGCCTTTAAAGCATATAAACTTCTTTGTCAGCAAAGATAAGAAGTATTTTATGCTGTGTCAAGCACAAAAGAATATATTGTGAGAAATATTATAACTATTATAAAACTGGAGATAAATTGTCACTACAGCTCACAGATGCCTTTTTATGCTACCTGTACTCTGCTTAAAACAAGCACTGAGCTCTCATTTAGTTTTTACCCCTCAGAGCAAAGTGTGGCTTTTCAGCAGGGGGCTTTTTGGTGAAGTGACTTCTGTTTTAATAAAGATTGTGCTTTTATTTTTAAACTTGTGCTCAATCTAATGCCATAATCTACATTCCTTATAGATGGAAATAGAGAAGTATTGCAATGAATGTCACTATCAAAGTCTATTAATTCTAGTGTGAATGGTCATATATTACAATTCTATCTAGAGCAATACATTAAAAAAATGAAAAATGAAGGGAAATCACTTTATCTTGCTGTAGCATTCTTTTTAATATGTTATTTGTAACCTGTCTGTAACAGCAATGCAGTAGAAAGCAGGTATCTCCCCTCTAATTTTGTTTTAGGATAAGTTTTAAAAGACACAAAGCATAAGGTGCTAAATTTACTGGATTTGTAACTCCTCTGGCTTCAGTGTTTCACTCCACAGCTGAATTTGGTGCATTTGGGAAGCTTTGCGGTTTGTTACTGTAGAGCTGAATCTCCTTTCTTAAAAATTCTCCTGCAGCTGATACGCATACTAAGCAACACAGCTGCAGCCATCTGTAAAAGCTTGGAATTAATTTTCCTCTTTATTGCTACAGTTTATAACATTCTGCCTTACCCTTTATATTTATAATACAGAAAAATTTCTCATTCCTTGAGAAAGGATTGCAGTTAGTTTCCTTCCTTTTATTATTACTTGTCAGTAAAGTAATCAATGCAACTGTTATCATCCATACACACACTAACTACAGTATGAGCATTGTCAGAAAAAATTTACTGAAATGGTAAGTTAAATCAAGACATAAAACAAATCTTTTCTGTTTTGCTGATGACAATCTGAGCCTAGAAAATAAAAATAAAAGAGGCAGAAAATTACAGATGAGTATGTGGAGTAAAAGGATGAATAAGAAAAACAAGTTAAGGAAAATGAAAGCTGCTATATAGAACGAGCAGAAGTCTTTGGGAAAAAATGCATATTTTTTGTTATCCTATAATGTTTAAAATGCATGTGTGACTACTGGGCTAAACTCATCTTTTTAATGGAAAAAGTTACAGATGGGGAACATTTACGTTAAAGAAACCTGTGGAAAGATAAGGGAAATGTAAGATTTTTTTGTTTTGCTTTTTTAAATCCTGATTTAGGACTAACACACCTATGATCAAAATATCATTTCCCCCAGGTTTCAAAATAAGAATAACGCTAGAATAGGGAAGGGTCTTAGGTTTACAGTTTAAAGCTCTTTCTGAATCAAGTATTTAATTTTTATTGAATTTAGTGTGTTGACTGAGTGGAAGAACCATCTGTGGATCAAGCTGCGTTTTGGTGATCACATTAACCCCACAACTGAATTCCATGGAGGAGTCTTCCCTACATATGTATTTATACATACACACATACATTTCACAGGGAGGCAGATGAATGTCAGTCACCTGACTGAGGCTATGTTCTCCTTCTTCTCTGACACTCTTGCACTCTTTTATTTGGTGAAAGTGGGAGGAACAAGAATAATTAACCCTGTGCTTGATGATTGTCATTTGCGTTAGTTGTTCCTATTCATGTGCAGTTTTTATCACCATAATATATGAAAGACATTAAGCCGTTAGAGTGTCCAGTGGAGGGCAATGAGGATGGTGAAGGGCCTTGAGGGAAAGCCGCATGAGGAGCAGCTGAGGGCACTTGGTCTGTTCAGCTGGAGAAGAGGAGACTGAGAGGGGACCTCATTGCAGTTACAACTTCCTTGGGAGGGGCAGAGGAGAGGCAGGCGCTGATCCCTTCTCTGTGTGACCAGTGACAGGACCTGAGGAAATGGTCTGAAGTTGTGTCAGGGGAGGTTTAGGTTGGATATTAGAAAAAGGTTCTTCACTCCAGAGGGTGGTTGGGTACTGGAACAGGCTCCCCAGGGAAGTGGTTACAGCCCCGAGCCTGACAGTGTTCAACAAGCATTCGGACAATGCTCTCAGGCACATGGTGTAACTCTTGGGCATGGTCTTGTGTAGGGGCAGGAGTTTGACTCAGTGGTCCTTGTGGGTCCCTTTCAATTTGGCATATTCTATTATTCTGTAATTCTATGATACCTTGAGTCTTCATAGCATCATTGACCAAACTTTGCTGTATCAGCCTTATGGTCTACAGGGTATGGCTGTGGGTATTTTTTAGGTTCTTTGCCTAGCATGCTTCCATCACTGAATACCATTATTTAAGTGAATAATTCTTGCTTGTTATTGTATAAGGAGGCTTGGACTGGACTTACCCCTGAAATATGCAGAATGGTATTTAAAATGTGATTGATGCTGTGATGCTTATGAATGAGTCATAAGTGCCCTAATACATGAAGACTTTAACAAAGCAGAGAACTGAGTCCACTCTTTTCATCCTGTGTCTCCACCTCATCTCCATTTCCACAGGCACATTCTTGCAGCCTCATGCAGGCTGCTCAGCACTATGCAACACAGCCGCTGCGCTCCCCATTGCTGCACACGCTCCATTAAGTGAGCATTACCCTTCCTGGGCACAGATCTGAAAGAAGGTACTTTCTGTAACACAGCATATTTCTTTACCAAATTTAAACTTCATAGTAGTTTAGTGTTAAATATTTTAACACAAGTATGCTGGAAGAAGGAAATGTTTCCTTGGGGTAGTGTTTCAAAATCATATATAAACTGTTCTTCCTTTCTGAATTACGTAGAGAAGCTTTATTCTCATTTCATTCTCTACCTACTGTTTTTTTACACAACCAAGGGTGAGTGAATTACTGGTGACTACATTTTCTGGAGCAAATACATCCGCTCCTTGATCAGCAGATAATAATAAAACTAGTGAACATGATTGCATGTTGTCCTTCAAAGGAGAATGAAATTCACCTCTAGATTCTAATGCTGAAATATTTCAGAGTGCTTCTAGTGAAATAAAAGGTCATTTTTTTACAGATAATAGAGCTATCTTACAATTTAAATCTATCCAAGTCCTAAGAGATTTGAAATTAAATGTTCCTTCATTAAAATTATCATTACTATGTATATCACTGCATGTGCTGTACCTGCAATGATGCAGTAGGATGGTTTGTGGAGGCAGGGAAAAATATCATGGAAGAGATCAATAAATTGGATAAGGACAAAAACAAACCAGCCTCTGAACAAGCCTAATATAATTCAATGTTTCCATTGATGTTGTCATATTATGAAATCCCTGCAGACAGTAGTTGGCACAAGTGAGGTTCTGGGGTTTGGGTCTTAAGATAAAAAAAATCAGAGACTAATTACCAGACACTTTTCCCCAAAGATTATATGTAAGCCTATTCCTCAGCTCCACGCTAGTCTTTTCCAAGCTGATTGGTGCCTTCAGCAGTGCATTCTATTGCTTCAGCTATCACAAAATGAAAAGATATTTAATTCCCTCTTTATCCATCTCAAGCAAAAAGTGGCACTTGTATCTCACAGTTCAAGCTGATAATTATCCCCTCTCTCAGTTTCTGCTTGTCCCATAGGGGTAAGCAACCCAATCATCTCCCCTTTTGCTAAACTGCCCTTCTGCTCCTCACATGCTTGTCACATTTTTTTCTCAAATTGTCTCATATTGTCTCAAATTTAACATAATCAAGAGAAACTCTGAGCAGTTGTCTGGTAACTATTTAGCCTGAGGTGGTTGCATCTGTTCCATATCTGGAGCAGGCCTTGTAAGCTTGCAAGCTTGTTTGTTTCCTACCAGCTGTATCAGTTGGTCTAATAAAGATTATTGCAGCTCCTACAAATATAGATTCATTTATACACTCAGTCTTGGCAGCACCACAGCTACTCATCAATAAACATATACATAAATATGTGGAAAATCTGATGACACACACAAATGTATGTATGTAGCTGAACCATTTTCAACAATGGATCAAGCTAGAAAACAAATCATTAACTTGGAGTTGAAAGTATTTGCTTCACTTTCTGATTGAATATAATTTATTTAAAATATTATTTTAGTTTTCTTTGGAATGTTTTTACTCCTTTGAGATAAAATTAGCTAGAGTCTCCAAAAACTTCAACTGCTTTGAGGTAAAAAGTATCAATGTTTCAAAATGAACTGTGTCAGGAGTGTTTTGTGCCTGAAGCTGGCTGATGAATGTTATCCAAATTAGCTTATTTGAGCTAGGGTTTTCAAAAGAAACAAAACCTAGTTGCCGTCTAACAAAGACTTTTGGCAAACTTGCTGATGCTAAGAGAAAACTGAACTTCTGCTGATGCATGCATAAAAGATGTTATAAAAAAGTAGGGAAATTGCAAAACCTTGTCATCAACACAATATCTGGCTTGTAAGATGGGATTTTCCTGCTTCAGTACCCACCAGCTGAGCTTGAATGAAAGCTTTTTTTAAGAAAATAGATCTTCTTTTCCATTTTGTCAAGACAAAGGTTGGTTGTGGGTGTTTTTCTGCCATTGGCTTACAGCTGGAATTTGTTCTCGTATTTTGTAACTTCATCCTAAAATAAACAGTTATCAAATAAGTTAATGGTAGTTTTTGTTGGTTTTATGCACAAGTGCTAAAAAATCTTTGCTCTTCAGTCCCCAGTATGTAAAACTATCTATCAATGTTTTCATGTACGTTCTTGTGTCATATATACAGCCACAACAAAATGCATTGAAGAAGTGAGGAGTTGGGAAAAAATTAATTGCTGAGATCAGAGAAATCTGTTGTTAGATTTAAGCTGTAGTAATGAGGACATATCAGTGAAGAGCAATGACATTTGAAACTAATTTTTCAAGGAAAGGACTTTTTTTGAGTAAGATTTTAGTTAGAATCTCAATTAAAATTCTCTGTCCTAGTTAAATAGCAGGTTTGAATGACAGCCAATTCCCAAGGCATGCAAGACATAATCAGCTAGTTCTGTACCTGTGTTCATTCATGCCTGTTTTTCTGACCAAGCAAGCTTATATTACATATGCAGCCCTCAACTATTATACACAGTTTACTGTAATGAGCTTGGTAATTGAACAAACAGTCATTAAAATATATAATAGGTGAGTTTAAACAGTTTAGAACTCTTTAGAAGGCAGAAAAAAGTATAATTCATACTGTCTTTTGATCTTTGTTTTCTAGTGTCAGAGAAGCTATACGCAAAACAGTGACTGGATATCTGCCACTCAAAGGAAAGCAAGAAAGAGTTTGAAGAATGTATGTATTTAAATATTTGTATTACATTATGTTCTGCCATTTTTCAGGACAGCCCAGAAAGTCAAGTATGTGTGTATATGGTTCTTCAAAGGCACCTAGAATTTACAACAGTAGGGCATGTGAAGTACTCCATGCCAAACATCACAGTGTACATTTGCTAATTATTAGAAATATCCTTGAGTGAAATAAGGTACTCTGCTTTCAAAATATACTAATGGCATACAAGAGGTAGCTGAGTAAGGTGCTTGGCTTTTGGCACTGGAGCCATCATATTATCAGGAAGCTTCACTTCATCCCTTTAGACTACTTTTCCATAGACTAGAGCAGACTAGGCTAGAATATTTCAGTTGAAAGGGACTTATGACAATATTCTAGTCTGACTGCCTGACCACTTCAGAGCTGAGCAAAATTTAAACTCTGAAGTCATGGACATTGTCTGAGTGCCTCTTAAACACTTAATATGTTTGGGGCACCGACTACCTCTCGAGGAAGCCTGTTCCAGAGTTTGATCACACTCTTGGTAAAGAAATGCTTCCTGATGTTCAGCCTAAACCACTTCTGTCAAAACTCTGAGCCATTCCCATGTGTCCTGTCACTAGATCCCAGGGAGAAGAGATGGGCACCAGTTTTGCTGCCCTCCTCTGGATGTGTTCAGAGGCCGGAACACCCTTCTAAAATTGGGAAGTCCAACACAGCACACAGCAATCCAGGGGAGGCCACACCAGCACTGAGCACAGCAGGACAGTCACCTCTTTTGACCAGCTGGTGATGGTGTGTTTGATGTACCCCAGGATGAGGTTGGGCTTCAGGGCTACTGCTGGCTCTCACTGAGCTGCTGTTGGCCAGCATGCCTGGATCCTTCCTGCAGGGCTGCTCTTCAGCAACTCCTCTTCACATTTATACTTGTGTCAGGTGTTACTCTGTCCATTATAGACCCAGAATTTGGCATTTGGTCTTGTTACATTTTGTTGTTGCAATTGTCTGATGCATTACTTTGTTTTGATGTGACGTTGCATTGACGCCCTGCTTTGCTTTGATGCAAAGCACCTCAGTAATGTAAAGGCAGAATATTTGTGTCTGGCTTGCTGGTCACTCTCCTGGCTGCAAGTGTTACGTACCATGTACTGCACGTTCAAACCAGCAACCTTGACCAGTAGTGTATAACATGCCTAGAGAGACTAGCGGGAACAAAGTGGTAGACCTCTGCAAACAATGCCTGCCAAGTCTGGTGCCTAATGAGCACATAATGATGTGGCCCAGTATGGGCCCAAAATAAACATGCCATCTGACACGGAATCTACAGTTCCACAGCAAGCTTCAGGCTTGCAGCATGCACAGGTCTGAATCACTGTAGCAGCTATTAAGCTGACCTCCATCCAGACTGTGACTGACACTGTTCAGCCGAGAGTTGTGACTGCATTGTAAGAGAGGGTGTTCTTTTTCTTTGGGTGGCAAATTTTTCATGGGAGTGCTGTTATAAGGTCAATAAGTGGATGTAATTTTGAAAGGATATGAAAAGACAAATTAAAAATTGGAATGAAATCTGATGACTTGACATGAATTTCTCTAAGTCTTTGAATGAGCAGACCATAGTGTAAGGTTAGAAAACTTCCCGGGAAACATCATTCACAGTTTTCTCCTTTGTGTGTTGCACATTTAGACCTTTATTTAACAGTAAAGACAATGTTAAATTAAATGGAAAATGTTGTCCTTCCTCTTGAGAAAACAAAGTTAAATATAATTATACTAATCTTTTAAAGCCAAGAATGAATGTTGCACACATTAAAGGTAATTGTTTTGCATTACAGGAAAGGTCAGGCTTGTCTTCAGAAAGTATCAGCTGTCTTTCTCTTTCATTAATATAAAATATCTCTTTTACTTTTAAAATTTAGGATCAAATTTTCAGACTCCCAAACCCCATCTGGATTTCGTGAAAGTGCTTGTACACCATAAGTACTTTTATCAGCATTATGCTGGTTTGATAAGGACCAGCCACATAAATGGAAATGGGTTTTGGAAACAATACTACAACATATCACTGCCTTGCTGTAATATTTTTTTATTTCAGTCTATCACACATGTCATAAGGGAAGAAAAGAGAAAAAGAAAGTATTTCCTTTTTTCTGAATGTGTGGTCTCATCTGGCCATATTAGACTGACCACTTTTTAGCTGGATCGCTTGAGCTGCCTGAAAATCAAGATGTAAAAGTGCACAGCAATGTACTTTGTTGTTTGGAAACTTAAAGATGAAGATATTTTCACAATGGATGTTGCCCTTTCCAGAATATTATAGATCATCAAGTTGCCATCCAGAGCCATTTAATTCATGCTTCCCTGATGTCTGCAGCCCTGTCCTGACCCCCTGGATCAGGCCTGTTGGCAGGCTTGGCTTGTTGTGCAGGGTCTCCACATGTAACAGCACTGCTTCTGCGTGTGCTTTGGAAATGTTGACATGGTGTGAAAGACTGAGAACTGCCCAGACTATGAAGTACTGCATGGTGGTGACTTTGCTTTATAATGTGGATCAGTGTGTGAATTAAACTGTAAGATCCAAATCATCAAAATTGCTCACTGAAGGGGAAGAGGAAAAGGGTGCTATGAGAACCAGTTCCTCCCAAATTTCCTCTTGAGGTACTCTCAGGATTAGGAACCGGCCTCTCCAGTATAGGGGATGTTATAGCAGTAGACAGTATTTGCTGAGTTCCATCTTCTCCTGCAGGGAATATTAGTTCTTCCACAAGCAACATGAAATGTCATGGTGCACGTTAACTGTTCTGCCTTTGCAGTTATCCCTGCTTTCCTGGAGGTGGAGGTTTCAGTTTTCCAGAATTTTGTACTTTTCATTTGTAACAAATGCAATAGAGCAGCAGCACATAATTCTGGATGGAAGTATCCACACAAGTGTCAGTACCTGCAGAAGGTATAAATGTTCAGCTTAGTGTTCTTTTTAAATGAAAAATGCCGATATACTGATTCACAGTTGCTTGTTCTGAAATACAGGTTCATCATCAGTAAAAGTAGCTGAAGTAGTCAAATTAAAATATCACTTCTTTTAATTGATTTTAAAAGATTTTGTTTTGTTAGGATAGTTTTTGGTTTTAATCTTTTAAGATACTATGTTTCTTTCTGATTCACAAGAAAGTGTATTTCACTTTAAGGAAAACATGAGGTAACAAGAGAATATTTTCTGTTCTCCTGCAGCTTTGATGGTCTTCTGGAGTGACATTTTATTCACCACTGCATAACTACAGCTAGCATGGAAGTGCCTGAATTCAAATTTATGGGATTGCACAGGTATAAAACTGAATCACTCTAGCGACTAATTAAACCCACTGAATTACAATGAAATCCAAACCTAGGACTCTGGAAAGGACTTTTGTTAGGGAATTCTGGCAGAAGCACATTTCAAGTAAAGATAGGTTTCATCTTCTAAGTGCCTTATTTGAATTGATTGTGTCACACCCACAGAGGAGAAAGCACTTTAAATTTCAAGTTATCAGTGGCAATACTCGTAAGTTAAAAACCCATACTGAAATATACTTCCACCCCTATTGACTCATGTATGCTGTTCCTTATGACATGTTATATGACAATGTTCTGAATATTACATTCAGTCCTGCCAAGTTGGAATAAATTCACCCAAGTTGTTATTCTTTACTATAAGTTTTGAACAGCTTTTTCTGGGTGAGATTCCTCTTTTTTTTTTTTTTTTTTTCCACAGAGCTCTGCAATATTCTTAATTTCTTTCTTCTAACAACAGGAAATAATTACCTTCTTGCATTGCTAGAAGAATATTTTATTCACCAAAAACTGACATTTCTTTCTGTTTAAGCATCAGTTCATTGTGCAGAATTTTTTGTCATGCTTTAATTAACCTGGCATGATGATCTCAGTACAGCCCAAAATAAAATCAACATCAAACACTCATATGGAATTGTTCTATGAAATAACTTAGGTGATGAACATATACCATATGGTAGTCTTTAAAAATAAAACCTGCCAAGTAGCATATTTAATGTGACTATCTTGGCATTCTCATAAGGACTGTAAAAATAGAAAATAATTCTGAGCACTGCTCACTTCAGAGGATCACAAAATATTTTATACAAACTATCTATCTAACTAACTCACCTACCACTTAGAGCAGCCACTTCCGCAGAGAAATGCAGCAGCTATTGCAGTAAAGCACATCAAATTGGAACAGCAATTTTAGGGCAGGTAATGAAGACAAATGGTGTATCTTCTTTAAACTGCAGGGGCAGAAGGTAATTACCCAAATTTGGAGCCAGCTGGGATACCAGACCTAACACCTCTCTCGCAGAAAAGTGTCAGTCATGATTTTATAGCTGGGTAACATTAAACAGCACATGAGCAAAACCTGGTATTTAACACCAATAGAGTAAACAAGTTGGATTCTGGGAGAGAAGAGTTCCTGCTCACATTTATGAGTGCAATAAAATCAGCCATGTCTTTACTGTACCGCATTGCTGGTTAGATGAGAATTTAGAATTGATTTTATGGGTATAATCTAAAGTCCACTGAAATCAGTAGAAAAACACTGGCTGGATTTGGATCTGGTCTTCTGTGAGCTCTGGTTTGTTAGAGGAGGGAATTGTACTCTGGTTTATTACCTTATCGCAGTGAGTTGTACATTGAAATATAGGAATGGTAGATTTGCAACAGCAACATAGGCAATCAAGGCAGGATTTTTTTCTTTAATGATAGTCATTGTACTTTCCCAGCATCTTGCTGCACCAGCTGCTGGGCTGGATTATTCCGAGTGTTTTTGAGGCTGCTCTAGGTTAATGTACATAGCTCTCTGCAATGCATGTACTGTTAGACTTAGAAGATTCAACTTACAATGGTTTATACCCTTTCAAACCTCAGTAAAGAGGGAGGAAAGTTATTCATTCTACATAAGGTCTGAGTTACCCTTTGGAGCTGTTCGTTTGAAATGACAAAGAAAGGAGTCACCATTACCCACTGTCCTAAATTAGCAGTTCACTTAACTGCACGGTGTTTCACATGGTAGACACAGCCCTCAGATCTCTCAGCAGTCTCATGTAGAATATTGATCAGTCAAAGGTTGAACTCAGTGATCTTGAAGGTCTCTTCTCTAACCTAAATGCTCCTCTGATTCTGTGAAAAGAGATCATTCACTTAACCTTACTTTACAAGATAAGAAACTTGCATTATCTCACTTACCAGTTTAGCTTGCATTGTCTAGCACTGTGCTAGCATTAATAGTACTGTTGCCAGTTTACCGTCGAACATTTCACACATTTCTTCTATTCGGATTAAAACATGAGCACAATGATCTTCTTCCTTTCTGAAAGTATTCTTCTTTCTAGCTTTTTTAAAAAATATGCTTACCTGCGGGGAGGGGGGGTGGGGGAAGACACTGAGCCAATACAAAACTAGCTTCTATAGCACGATATTGTCCCCTTTATAGAGATTCTTGTTTATCTCAGTTACATATCATTGGAGTCACCTGCTTTAGCATCCTTCCATTTACCCTAAGCATATTTTTAACAAATCTTTTCAATTGTTGCAGTCAAGTTCCTGTCTGGATTTGAATAACAAAAGCAGGAGCAAAATTTAGTGGTAATTTATGATTATTTTCCATCTTAACTCACCTCTGAGTATAACTGAAGGAAAAAAGGATGGTAAAAAAGTAATCTCATTGATTTAACTTCAACAATTACAATTGTCCTCCTAAAGGAGAATACCCAGTCAGTAAGGGCGGAAAAACTCCTTATGTTCCCTGAGGTTAGCCTCATTAAAGTTGCTTTCCTGATTATTCAGGATTTCTGTAAGTACTTTCAACTTAAACATTTGAAGATCCCTGTAGCTGTCAAGAGTCTGAAAGCTTTACTGATTCTCACCCCTGTGGAGAACTTAAATGTTTTCCTTCTTTTCAAATTCAAATGGTATTTCTTAGCCAGACAGGATTCACCTTTAGCCATTCCCTTCTCTTATTTTAAAATCCAAGATACATAGACTGACACATAGATCTTCATGGAGCCTCAGTAAAACCATGAGGCCATTCTGATGTGTCGTTTGACTTGCAAGGAATTGGATCAGAATTGATCCATTGCTGTCTCTGACTGTTCTCATTTATATGCCAGAGCACATACCTTTTTGCCCCCTTGGTATAAATACCATCTCTTTGAGCTGGATTACACTGAGATTTTCCATCTGGTTCTGTCTCTACATGAATGTATGTACAATGCAAAGCAGACCACCCCTCTGAGGACAATATCCGTCTTTAATATTAACTAGAGCAGCTGATATTGTTATTAATTCATTCTCTAGCTATTTTAGCAAAGATTTTAGTAATTTAAACACACACATATATTTTCAAAGCATAGGGAAAGTAGGATCACCTGGCAGGAGGATATAGTGGCAGTGAACATCTCATCAAGCCACAAAAAAGCTTAGTTTTATTTTATTTTTTAAATAAATGACTATACTTTCAGCCCTTGCTAATGTCCAGGATGCATGACTGTCAATTTCTAATTTATATTTGTGGTTACATTCTAAGAATAACTTTTCAGGTATTATTTATGGTTTGCCACTTCTAAGCAGTATTACAAGCTTGGTTCTAAATCTCAACCATATAGAAGTTTGAAAGGGGACAGATTTGATTTACAATAAAAAGAACTGACATGAAAGTCTGGAAGGAGCTAGGATACATTAGCAGGGCTCTTCTCAAGTCTGAAATTTAGCACGTCTATAGTCTTCACCAAGTGGGACTTGAGCCTCAGCCTCTTTAGATGAATAGAATGTTCCTATTAATCAACAACTTACTTTCTTGAGTAAATTTGGGAACTTGAATATTTAATGTTTGTGAAAGATTTGAAATGTATTTTTTCAGAATTTAGTGGTAGAAGAAAGGATCAGGTGTAGTGAATATGCCTGGGAATCGTATCTTTCCTACTAATGTTATGTAACTGATATAAGTGTTCCAGATTAGATGATACAGGACATGTTGCTTCGCCTTATGATTCCCAAGAATCCCAGGAAACACTGGCTTCTGTAGGAGTCTAGTCAACATTGATTCCCCATTGTCCATTGCTCTTGACCCCAGCAGCAGGCCTGTGAGGCAAACCAGGGCTTGTAAACATCTGGTTGAAATTTATAGGCCAGATGTTTGAGCTTTGAACCTGCTGCAGCTTTTAAACTTCATATCTTTGCTGTGCATTCTTGTCTCAATAAATGTAAATATTCCACTCCCAGTGTATGTGAAGTATCTTCATACTTTCTTGTCTTTTTGTAGCAGATGAAAGAAGAGGAAAAAACGCCAAATATATAGTGGCAAAGAACAGAGAGTGTATATAAGCAGGCTTGCTAAAGAAAAATGTGAAACAAACAGGCTGAAGTACAAACAGAGCCTGTATCTGAGCACGAAAGGGACAGATACAGTCATAAAGAAAACAAAATTAAAGTTCTTTCATCCTTGTTCTTTACCTAACTATATCTAATCATGCTTTGGTTTGTTTTACAGAATGTCAAATTAATTCCATGTTATTTCAAGTGTTGGCTTTTTGCCATTTTTATATTTATTTCACAAGAACCTGTGTCTGTGACTAGAAATACAGTAACCCAGTTGGGACTTATTTTTAACTAGTTTTAGAGTGATAATGAATATGCTAACATATTCTAAGATTCTCTAGTTTTGATTTTCAACCTTAGCATAAGTATAAAGAGAAAGAACCCCACATACAGGGTCACTTACACTTCATTGTAACCAATGTAATTCTGATAGAAATTACATCTGGCATAATAAAAATTCAAACCTTAGGCAAGATGGTTGATGATTTACAGGTCAGCATAGACTGATCTCAATTAAGACTGCCATGGTCCAGCCTTATTGTTGGTGAGCTGGTTCTGGCAGCCGTGCCCCGTCAGTGGCCGAGGCAGTAGATTTGGCTAAGCACAGCCCTGCTGCAGCAGCACTGGTTCAGCACCTGTGGGACTGCCGTGTCAAACTGATCTTCTAAGGAATGTCCTCTGAAAAGGTCCAAGAAAACTGCTGACAGAACTTTTGAATTGCACATGGAGAAACACACCATTTTAGTGATGCCCCAAAGGAATTTTCTACATAGGTTTTCTATATGTTTGTCAAAAAGATATTTAAATGTGTGCTGAGGAAGGGACCAGGACCTTGGCCATCAGGTGTATTGAACACACCCTCGCCTCACAAAGCCCAGCTGCCACACACAAGCGATAGTGTGGCCTTCCGGAGTTTTCTGGGGTGGCTGCTGGTGAGGGAGATGCTGGAGCCTGAAGAGTTGGTGCCTCCTCCCAGGTCTGCTTTCGGGCACAGCAGTAAGGGACACTGGAAAATGAAGTTTTCAATGGCCCTCCTGTGTGGATGTTTTGTGAACTCCCATGGAAAATCAGTCCAACAAAAGCTGTCATCCTTGGAGAACTGTGCCAGCCTGGTCATGGTCTATTTTTTATGCAAGAGAACTGTGTTCATGCATTGCAAATAACTCTGAAACTGAGTAAATATAAACAAGCCGTTTATTTATCTTTGGGGATTTTTAACAACTAAGTGTTTTTTAAATGGCTGTGATTTTTTCTGACTTATAATAAAATTGGTTGATGGAATTTTTTTGCATGTTTGCTAGTAGACATCTAGTGAAGGAAGATGGGAAAAAGAAACCTCTCTGCCCTTCCATGAGGTTTCTGAAAATTATATCCCAGTTTATAAAACACTGATGGCCTCCAGTTCTCTCAGAGAAAGGGGTTGCAGGTTCAGCTGCATAAATACATAATATGCATATTAATCATAGTAATATAAAAATAATGGATCATTGAAAATTTTAAATATTACAGTTCTTATACACATAAAAATAAACATACATGTTTAATCTATGTTATACTATAAAATTAATCATCTAAATTTGCACATTAATTATATTATTAATAATATATATAGTATTAACATGAAATAAATAATATGCAGATATTCTCTGCACAAAGCAGGAAAATATAAATCTCTTTACTGGTTAGAAAATCACATTTTTTTCATAAAAATGTATTTGAGTTAAGAAAAATTCAGACAAGGAGATGAGCCCACAGGGAACAGAGATGAAACACAGTCAAAATACAGCTCCAGTGATAAACAGCAGCAGCCCAGTGGCATTGAAAAATCTTCATTTTTCTAACCAAACATTTTATCTGGGGATTTTAATTTTTTTTTGCCCAGCTCCTTACCAACACACACACTGTTTTCTGGGTTAAATAGGAAATTGTTTCAAAAAGTCACTCAACAGCATTCCAAACTTTCCTGTGAAAATCAGGTTAAATGACAAACTGCATAGTGTCCTTAATGCATCAGATATTAGAGAGCAACACACAGGGTGGTGAAGGCTTACTGAGGGGGACTGAGCCTGTTTTTGGTCTTCCATTTTGTAATTAGTCATGGAAAACAGAGACCAGAAGAAGGAAGAGAACATGTTGGACTGAGCATATTGAAGGAATATTGGTTGTGTCATGAAAAGTCTTTTACTTGAAGTGTTTCTCCACGTGGGTCTTTTGTGGATGAGGAATAGTTTCCAAAAGCCCCATATCCACACTAAGTGCAAAAGATAATTACTGTTAAACATCACTTCTTTAAACTGCCAGTGATTAGACATCATCAATGACAAGAAAATAAAAGGCCTCTATCCCAACCAAATGAAAGTGCAAGATCCGTCTTCTTTAAACAAAAAGAATATGGTAAAATATAGGGCTGTTCCCCATCTGCTTGGAAAAAACCACATGCCTTTGTACATGAGAACATCACAAAGTAAAAATTCAGTGCTATCACATTGGCCTGGTAAATGCATTGTCAACTTTGAAAAATTAAGACAAGACAACAGACACAAATCATGGCAAAGTCGAAATTGCCATGCAGCATTCTCAGTTTCATTTATATGTAAGCAAAACATTAAGTTTACTCCAGTGACATGTATATGCTCTAATTTAGAAAATGTTTTCATAAAATCTTTCAATAAATTTCCAGTCAATTAAATATTCAAACCACATGGAAGTTGATGTTATATTAATATACCGATTTTTTTTTTGTACAGCTTAACACAAAATATAACAAAAAATCTGAAGGAATAAAGGACTACCAAAGAATTTATTTAAACATCAGTCTGTGGGAGGACAGGGTCTTCAGTGTTTATATTAAAAGGTTGCTTATTGAACTGTAAGAAAGCTGTAACTAAAATGATAATGCAGTGCTTTCACTCAACCTGAATGGAAATTAAATGTTCTATTGAAGCACCTCTGAATAAAGATGAAATTACATTGGAACTTTATAGCATGCCTTATAAACCAGCTACTGAAGAATTTAATGTATTTATATTGGTGAGCTAGGCTCAGGACAGTCCTTAGCAAGCAGTAACAGTTCTGCATCAGTAACCCTCAGGACAGGAGGCTGTAGGTGCATAGCAGCCAGACAGACCACAGAGGAAGCATTGTTTGATCCCACATCCTTTTGCACACGGTCAAGGTACTGCCCTTTACAGCTGGCATGATTGCTGTCTGCACGCAAGACTTTTTGGTGTCCTTCAATGGAATTCCAGCTTTCTGAAGATGATGCTCTGTGGAAGAGATGGATTATCTGTGCACATGAAGAATGTGCTACTCATCCACTGCTGGCTGATAACTCCAAGCAGTTATGCTGATTGTTTATGGAGCCATCCAGCAAAAGGTGCTTGCTGGCTGAATGCCCTCAGTACTCGGCAGGTCTTTAGGGCACACTGGGGACAGCGAGGATTTCTGGGTGTACAGGGGCTAATGAGGAAAGTTTTGATACTGCTGAAGAAGCTGCAAAAAAATATGAAGTGGTGCTGGATGACTACCTGAATAGACTTTCTATGTGGCACCTATCAGAAGAAGCCTTACATCTGAAAAGCTTTTTATAGAGTTTCCTGGCAGCTCAGTTCTTAGAAAATATTTTCCCATCTTTTTTAATACCTTTTTCATATGCAATGCATTACTGGGCCCCAAGTGTGATCTTTAAATCTGTCAGTTCGTAATCTTGATAATTCAGAATAACAGCTTATCACAAGTTATGAAAGAATTAAACCTAAAAATTCTGCTGCTATTACACCAACTTGTCAATGCAAATGAAATGATGGATTTCTGTGCACTTCCTTGATAGAAACTTAAATACATAAAATTGGTATCAATTATCTCTGTTTGACACCATCATATTAATCTTCTTACTGACTACCAAAATAGGTCATCCTAGACAAGTTATACCTTTGTACTCCTTTCAAGTACACGTATTGTGCAAGAGCTTTCATTAACATTATCGTGCCCCTTCAGCCCACTTCTCAATAACTCAATACCACCCAATTACTGACATAAAAGTCTGTCACTTTATTTACAACTCAGGAGTCTCTGGAAAGGCAGTATTAGTTGTGCATAATGGAAACATTACCAGTTCTAAATTAATAAGAATGTTGAACTGACCTTGTGGACACACAATTCTCTCAAACTATTCATATACCTGTATTTCACCATTAAAGACTCTAATTACTCCATTCTTTTTTTTTTTTCTCATTTTGAGTCATAAAAATTTCCTGCTCAGTGAGTATAAAAAGTAACACTTACCTTTCACAGGTCTAACAATATTCTTTGTAAAGGTTTCTCTGCCCTTCCATTAATTTGAGGAGATCTGCTCCATTTCCTTTGAAATGTCAAAGGAAAATTAAATGAAAAGCCTTGCAAGTTCCCATTTACAAGATGACCACTTACTTCGTAGTTTGTCTATGACATGCACTTGCTTGATATGTAAAGTAAGTCTCTCAGGGAGCACAAGCAGCTGAATGAATTGCATTTTTATCCTTTTCAGATCAATAGGTAATGTTTGCATTGAATAAGCCAATGCAGTGCTATTACCATGGAGTTGCTTGAAAAGGAAAGGGAAATTGTATATCTGGATGGTTCTGAGAGAATAACAGATAACACTGATAAATGGGAGAATATGTTAAAAAAAGAAATTCTGAATGGATACAGAAATTTGGTAGAGTGCTCTTTTAAAGGTAGAAATAATTCTAGCAATACTCAGCACACTGACAGATTTGATTACGAGTTTCTGAAAACACTATATAAAAAGACCATATTTCAGGTCTTGACCTAAAAGGCCTTTATTTATTCAAGAGAACTGTTATCTCCATAATCCTTTTTTTCATTTATTTCTTATATCCAATCAAAAGTAGTGAACTTTCATTGTCTTTTCCCATATCCTGTCACATCTAATTTTTTCTGTAACTTGTGGAGCAAAACCACAAATTATGTGATATAATGATCCAACAGATTGTAGGTTTTGGTTGTTGCTATCTTAATTTTCTTCTACCCTCTCAGGGATCATACCTCTTGTTGCATTAAAAGATACAAAAATTGTACAAACTCCACCATCCCAGTTGCATCCAGGGCATGCTTAGTTTCTCTACACTTAGTGGCAGATCTAAGAATGGCTCATTTCTGTTTTGAGTCTTAATGTTTAATAATCCACTTTATAATAAGATAGCTTTAACACTTGGATGAATATACTCTGGTATGCTCATGATCTGCTATCCAGTGAGACATTTTGTACCCATTCCAAATAGAATTTCCTAATTTTTCCTTCTTTTTTGTGATAATGCCTGTGTAAGCCTTGGTATACTATCATTTGAGATGATCTTTACTCAAGCCACAACTAAGAAGCATTCTCTTGGTTTGTTTTGGTGGGTTTTTTTCTTTTCTTTCTGCTGTTTCGTCCAGCATAGGGAACTGTATCCTCTAGCCTGTCTATTGCAATCAGATTCCACCTGCTCATCACTTTTGTATTCGTAAAACTCACTAAATCTTGAGTTTTGATCCAAACCTCAGTAAAACCAATGATTAAGTGAATTTAAGTATATATAACCACCTCCCATTCTTCTTTCTCCTGAAGTAGGGAAAGGAACAAAATTTGTCTTAACTAATGACAGATTAATCAGTTTGTAACTCAGTGAAACTGGTCTGGGGTCTGTATATTTGGTAAAACCTGGATGTGCCTAGACTAGGGATTGTGTTTCCTTTTCAGATGGCTTTTTTTTCCTCAGTTGGATTTGTGTTCTTTATGCTTCATCAGCTTTACAGTTAAGTTACTAGTAAAAAGCATCTTCCCTTTAAATAGTGTAGTAAATGATTCAGGCATTTGCCAATAAAACCACAATAAATCAAAAGGAATCACCCTGAAAAAAAAAAGAAAGAAAAAAAAAAGAAAAAAAAAAGGCGCCTGGAGTAAAAACAGTGGGTAAGCAGGTTGTCTGATGACTGAAATGGAGATTCAGACTCCAGCCACCTCTACAGTCTGTATAAGGAAAGGCAATTGTAGTGCCTAGTGATTAGCTATAAGATACTGATCTGTGTTCAGAAGGGTATTTACAACTCTCCTGAATTCCTGGGTTTTTTTGGCAGCATCTCCTTTCACTCTTTTCTCAACGCACCAGGCAGTCAATACAGGCCAGTCAGACCCTGGAACCCTCCCAAAGTTTCTCAACAGCACAGGTCAACTAAATTTGATTTCACTTACCCCTCTCCCCCACGGCAGGGACTGAAGGTTTCATTCCTGTTCCAGAACAGAGAGAGACTGATGAAAAATTTGAAGATGGATGATGGGACCAAGCCAAGTATTTCTCTTTCTCATGGAGAAGGTGAGATCCATGACTGAGGCTGTTAAGAGGCTCTCCCCACCCTCTAGGACTAGTCACACACTACTGTTTAGCAGTAAAGCTGCTGAGCTCTTGTGTAGAGAGAAGGGTAAATAGCCTTCTAATCCTGCCTCCTCAGTACGTGGAAGACTCAAATTACTGCCTTGTAGCAGCCCACGGCCCATGTGGGAATGCAGATGACCTGATCACTTTCTCCATCTATAACCTTATTCCACGGAACATGCAAGAAAATAGGCATTTCCTAGAATTTATATCAAAGCCATGGTCTATCCCAGAAAAACCGTAGGGTTCAGTGTGCTGCTGCATTGGGCAGATGTGATGTCTCATGATGCCAGACAGATAAATGATCTAAGGGTCCTTTTGGCCTCAGCCTTTATGAGCTCATTATATCACACACTACACCATAATAGACCTAAAATATGTGAGTGCCCTACCATTGATAGATGTACTGAATGTTTTTATAACCTTGCACAAAGCATTTTGATTGCAGACAATTTGTGATTTTATTCCCTGTTAGATCTGTTTCCATCAAATTGACTTTGGTTTGACAAAATAGCTCTATTTATGTTGAAGGTCACCTCTTCATAAGCAGTGATTAGTGGAATCTTTTCCACAGTTAATCCTTCAATGATCTTTATTTACTATTTTCTTTACTTTGCATCTTCAAAACTATTTATTAGTTTGATCATTTAAAAGCACAGAACCAAATCCTGTTGTCCTTAATGCAGAAAAGATGCCGCTTAAAAGACTGAGCTCTTTTAGAACTCCAGGATTTGGTACTCAGTTTAATCCTTTCTCAGTAACCATTAAATCTGTAAATGTTTTCTTGCCAAATGGTAACGTGCATAGAAAAGAAAAATCAGCCTACTCTAGCTACTTTTAGTTCATACCTACTTCCTTACTTACATTACTACTTACAAAAGTTAATTGTAAAAAATGTTATCAACTTGACTGTTTACTGCTCTTGCATAACAAAAATAGTTGTATTGGCTTTTATCTTTCCAGTTCATTGCAGCATGATCACCATATCTGTCAATGCAGTAGGTTTTAATACCAGATAAACAAAGCACAGAGGGGTTAATCTCAGTATTTATATAATATCCAATAATACATTCAGCAAAGAATCCTTAATGCAAGAAGTCTCTTTTTCATTTACTTAATAAAAGGATGCATGAAAATATGTCCTTACAGTTTTGCGCAGGCATTGACATTTCAAAGATAATGCATGATAACAAGAACATAGTCTGTGTTTACATGTGATTTGAAAGTGATTCTAATTTATTTTTAATGATTTTAAGGACTAAAATGACTCCTCTGTCCTTGACGAATCTTGTGACTAAACGCAAAGATTTTGCTTCCCTGGCTAAGCCACCTGAGTCAAGGGTTATGTTCCTGGGGTCAAGGCAGCCAACCTTTTACATGGGACCAACGCTGGGAAAGGATTCCTGTGGGAGCAGCTATCAGGCAGGAATAGCTCAGGAATTGTGCACCAGAACAAAAACTGTCTCCATTCCCTGTGCCTCTGCAACAAGCACTGCTAGAGATGGAAGTACAACTTAGTGAATCCTGGGTCAATCTTGGTCTTTTCTGGGACAGAATCCCTAAATGCATCTCCTAATGCTAGGCCTGAGGTAATGCCACAAACCATCCCATAAATGTGTGAAATAATTCATTACTTTCACTTACAAAATGTATATTACCATGCTTATTACGTTACAGACTATTTAGATATGCAAATTACCAAGATTTCAGTGCCAGAAATTCAATGAAAGGAGTAAAAACTCTATGTTGTGATAAAATTTAGTATTTAAAATAGCTTCATAAATTGAGATTCATCTAAGAGGTGTTTCTTGCACTTTAATGTGTAACTTTTAATTATGTCATTCCGAATTAGCAGAACTTGTTAAAAATGTGTAATTGTGATTTAGAACAGGGTGAGTTGTCAGGGTTTCTGGACACTCTCAAGCACATTCAGCTTGATACAATAGCCTCTCCTTTGGATGGACTGAAGATGCTTTACAACTACTATTGCCTTACAGATGGTTGAACACTGAAGTGAATGCTTTGTTATTCAGAACTGCAGATTTTACTCAGCCAGCGGAAGTGAAAAATCACAGCAGCAGATGAGACAGCCTCCAGCCCCACTGTATCTGCCTTGTAAAAAATGTGCTCCTCAGGCCGTTCCAGCAAAACAAAAGCATGGGCTACCGGGTCACCTCACCTCTAGCAGCCCTTTAGTTTTCCTCTCGTAAATGTAAACATGATGAATGTTGTATAAAACAATTATTTTCAGTGACAGTATGAAAAATAAGATTTTTTTTTTTTTTTTTTTAGTTTGTTTGTTTGTTTGTTTTTACAGGAGGTGCAAATCCAGTGCTTAGATCCTTGGTTTTAGTACTGTCCTTAATGAGGAAGAAGTGGGGTGTAAGGTGGTGATTCATGTGCAGGATGAACCTCCCTGATCTACCGCTGAGATGATCTAAGACTTCAGCCATCTATTTCAATCCAGCCTCGAGCAGGGACAGACAGAATTCAGTTGCTCAGAGACTTGTCCATTCAAGTCCTTGTTATCTCCAGGGATCTCCTCCTAAACAGAGCCAGCCTGAAACCAAAGCTGTGTTTCCATTTCTCATATACATTCACTGCAGTTCTCCTGAAAATAGTCACATGTAAAGTGACATCTAGAGGATGGTGATTGATGGAGCAGGATGAAATGGATAAGAGAAGTGGCTGGTATAAATGTTAGAGCAAAGAAAGCCTGCCTCTGGTGTGAAAGCTGCACCTGCAGAGGATCATGCGACAGGACAGAGGCGCTCAGGAATAACCTCCACATTTCTCCTCTCTGAGCTCCCTGCCTTCCATCTCTGTGCTGTGCTAGTTTCTCCATGAGCATGGAGCTCATTTTCCTTGCCACTTTTGCCCAAGCGCTCTGATCACCTAACCAGAAGTGAAAGCGAGACCTTTATGCACCTATACACCTACTTTGTGCAGCTTTGGGTGCCACTAAACGAGGATATAAAGCTCCTAGAGAGTATCCAAAGAAGGACCACAGAGATAGTGAAGGGCCTCGAGGGGAAGCCATATGAGGAACAGCTGAGGTCAGCTTTATCAGCCTGGAGAAGAAGAGACTGAGAGGAGACCTCATAGCATTTTACAACTTCCTCACAGGGGGAAGTGATGGGTCAGGCACCAATCTCTTCTCTCTGGTGACCAGCAATAGGGCCCAAAGAAATGGCATGGAGCTGTATCAGGGAAGATTTAGGTTAGATATTAGGAAAATGTGTGACCCCAGCCAGGGAGCCGCAAGCTCAGCCAGGAGTCTTATTTTTAACAATATACCAGGCTCCTAAAATTCACCCACCAAAGTTTTGCAGAGCCTTCAGTTCTCTAATACCTTAGTAATCTGGCCAGGGTCAACGCGTTACAATAGCATAAAGAGAGAACTCAGCACATGTTTTCTCAGGATTTATTTTACTGATGAAACATGGGAGAAAATAAGGATCTTGGCAAAAGTTTAATATCATCAAAACAAAGCATTCCCCAAATCACTGACTTAGCACATGTTAGCCAATACAACTTAGCAAAATCCACCCACTTGGTTTTAAGCTTCTCAAAATATTAAGAAAGCAGTAAAGAAAGAAAGAGATTAAGAGAAGAAAAAGGAGTAAAGACAGAAGAAGAAAGAGTAACACAAGAGGAGAATAAGAGAAAAATAGTTTATTAAATAGCTACCACCAAAGACTCCTGTGGAAGTCTAGCTTCACGTGGTGGAGATGGGTCACTGGAGAGGGAGAGATAGAGACCATGTGCTGCTGCCTTTATGTGCTTTGCCGCTCTGCGGCCACCCTGAGGCTCCAGGCTGAGGTAAGGGGTGGTGTAGCCAGCCAGAGGCTGGGTTACATGTTCCAGGGATCATGGTATGGATGTGGTCCCAGGCTGCCCTTTTGATTGACAGCTGCTCTGGGACTTCCCCCTGTGGGTTCCAAGGCTGCCATGTGGGCTCCGTGAGCCCTTCTCCCCCCCACACACACATTTGAGTTGATTCCAACTCCATAATTAAATAATCCTCTGTGAGATTTGAATCCAGTGTCTCACAACCCACACGGTGGTTGGGCACTGGAACAGGTTCCCCAGGAATTGGTCACAGCACTAAGACTGACAGAGTTCAAGAAGCTTTTGGAAAACATTCTCAGGCATGTGGTGTGATTCTTGAGGATCGTCCTGGGCAGAACCAGGAGCTGGACTTGATGATCCTTGTGGTTCCCTTCCAACTCAGGATATTCTATGATTCTGTGATTATCTGCTGAAGTATATTTGCACAAATACGTGTCAGCATATATATCACTGCTTCCTCTGGGTTTTTGCACACCCATTCCCTGCTATTGAAATGCAATAGCACGCAGAATAGATTTTCTTTGTGCAGGTTGTGTCTGCCTCTTTCTGTCAACAGATTCTCCACCCCACACCTCCCAGACTGCTATTTTTGAGTCTGAGATTTTTTTTAATTGACTTTGAAAGTACATAGAGACATTTTGAAATATGCAGTCTTCAAACTATGCAATTTTTGAAAAGGCATCATTCTGAAGACTGCTTTTTTATTGTGAGTAGGAAAGAACAATATATGTTTGGTAGCGCTGGATTTTATTTTGCTTGATCTTTTTTTGCAGGGGGAATTTTTTTGGGGGGGTTGGCTGTTGCATTTTTGTCCAGATTCTTAGCTGTGTTGGCCTTGGGTCCATAGTACTTTCATTGGCCAGCCCTACCTGACAGGTTCAGGAGGAAAAACCTAATTCTGATCCATTTTCCCAGACTATTTCCATGCCTTATGATCTGTAGCTTTAAATTTATCATCTTTTTAATGGTCTAGTCCTCAGAGGCTGCAGAGAGAAGTTCAGGTCGTTCTCTGAAGACATGCAATAATCTGTTGTCAAATTTCTTATTGAAAATCCATGTGGAGCTCAGCAGAATACTATGCTTCAGAGGACAGTTATGTCATGCTCCAGTGGTGGTGGGAGAGATGCAAGGAAGCAGGCAACGAAGCTGTCAAAATGGCAATCCTTCTCTGTCTTCCAGTCTCCTTAGGAAAGACTGAGTAAAACTGTGTTTATTCTAAATGCAGATTCAGGTAGTCTTTGGTATTCTGTGCAAGTACTAAATGAACATGTCCCAGGACACAGCTGGGAACTAATCCTCACAGGCCGCATCAGCAGAGGAGATGGTGTTCAGGGCTCTGGGAGCTTGTGGGTGCTACACAGTGGCTGAACGTGCCATTTATGTGGCAATCTGAAAAGATCTTAGATGCATAAAAAGCCTTCATGTCTCTCTATCAGTTCTGTGTCTCAGACTCTGTGCTAATGTAAAAATGTAAATCCCCAGCAATTAACAGCTGCTTCTACATTAGCAAAGCTCCCAAAGTTCTGTTATCTCCATTTGTCTTTAAACATTTTATTAGTAATTTGACACCAGTGATGTTCTAATTAAAGTTCATTTCCTAGAATGAAGTACTTTTATATACAGCACTATGGATTTATTCTTTCAAGACTGCCTCCGATTTCAAGCTTGCTTACAGGAAGTGTTACAAATAGTGTTATTTTCATTGAGAGAATCATCATAGACATGGTACTTAGGCTGCATTTCTGAAACTTGTTGATTGTTGATTTCTCTTAAGATCTGGTAATTCTCAGTGGAGCTCATTTAGATACTGGTGTTAACTGTGTGTCCAAATTTATTTCTGACTTTGGGTAGAGAAGTTAGGGTCACATATGTGGACAGACACTGAAATCCAGCTGCTGGGGCTTAAAGATAATTTGCTATAAAATGAAACTAGAAAGCAGCTTGTATCTCTTGCATAGCAAGAGAAAAAAAAACCAGACCAACAAACCAAGCAAACAAAAAACCCCAACGTTATTTAAATGGATTGTGTATTGCTGTCTATCAGAAGAAATAATATGATTTAAGTGAAGTAAAAAGGAATATCTTGCTTTTAAAAATGCTTTCACAGCTGAAGGTAATTTTTTTATATTCTAGCTTTCTGTGTTCTGAACTACATTAGAAAATAATGAGGCATTCTTGACTGGATTTGTAATTAAAACAGTTTAGGAGCAGACTTTCTATTCATCTAACTCTGGGACACAAACTTTCTGTCAGAGAAGTATTGTCTATACATTTCAGTGAATTTGAAGTTATATGCTGTGTCTGAAAACAATTCTTCATGAGTTTGTTAACTGTAAATAATTTAAGATGGAAAAAAAGGTACCATCTTTTATAAACTACTTAAGTAACAGCAACAGCCCTTGAGATCTATAGTTCATGGTCCCTAATCCAGAACTAAAGATATTCAGTTTTCCAGTAAATAAATTTGAAAGACATTATATCTCAGTTTATATCTCTTATTAAATTTAGCTATAATTCATCTCAGAGCTCCTCTATAATGAGGCTGCTGTGTGTGTTTTTTCAGCACGATGTTTCACAACAAAAAGTCTCAGTAGTCCACCAACCACTTATACACGCTGCACTGAGCTCTAAATGGATGCCAGATACTGCAAGATATCACTGTGGTATAATTCCTCAAATTGTTTTTGGCTCAAACGCGATTTTGTTTTTTGATCATATCTTCATCATTAGGAATGTCTGAGATACTGACAAAATCATTATGTCCATTGTGTTCAGGAGTTTGCACTGGTCCATGTTTTGGTAATGGCTGGGTTTCCCCAGCATTTTAACAGTCAATCCATGAAGTCAGACTGAGAATTAAACATACAAGTAATGTCACTGTAATGCTCCCCTGTGTATTTTACTTCCCTACTGGGATGACCAAATTAAACATATTGTTTCAGGTCTGGTAGATATCTAGCTGCATGATTTCAAGTTCTGTGTGGTGGGTTGAGGTCTTTGCCTGCATGATAACTCTGATGTATGATGCAGATTCCCCCATGGAAATAACACTGCTAAGTGTCAGGACAGCCTTCCGTGGTCCTTATAGTGAGAGTTCATTTATGTATATTGCAAAAAAATACGTGGATATCTTGGAGAATTCTTCTGTCTCAGCCCTTTGGTATTGTAATCATTTTAATTATGGGAGTTTCCTTGATCCCAGCCTTGCCCACTCTGTGGGTTATCTACTTCTGGACTTTTTCATGAGTGAACAGTTGTTTTTCTTTATACTTTGCTGGGATTTTGATAAATATGTGGATACCACAAGACATTCAGTCTTCCTTTGCACACAGACATTAGTTCAGAGTACTGTCTTGAGCAATGAAGTTCTTCCAAGTTCATTGGAGTAATATCCTAACTCATGTTAATGAAAATATTCTACCATATTCTAAGTTTCATTTCAGATAAGAATATGAATGAAGTGTTTTTCACAGTTAGAAGTGTGAAGGGCTTTTATTCCTTCCCCCCCACCCTTGCCTCCTGTAAAATTTGAATACCGAATAATAAAATAGTGCTGGACAGGTTTTTATTTAACTTAGTCTACCCCAGCAGATGGAGTATGTGACTGCTTTAATCATTTTTGTTTATTTTGGTGTACTATCTGATTTGAGAAATTCCCTTTGTTTATATCGTTGTGGGATTTGTGTAGTCTTCTTTTACCAGAAAAGTGCATCTTTGAGCTTCCAAAATGAAGCTCCTTTGGAATGTAAAACACAACTTGTGCAAATTTTGTGTAGCCAGTAATATATGATTTGAAAAAAAATATTTCTGTAGATAAATATTAAGCAGACAAAAAAATTGCTATATTATTTCTTGTTGAGCATTTATTCTTTACTTGCATTCATTTTCTTCATGCATAGCTGAGCTTCTGCAAATATATTTCCTTTCAGGTTAGCTGTTATTACTTAGTGCATTGATTTCTTGAAGATGAATGCTGATTTGAGCACACAGATTTCTGTACTTGGCGTTTTCTGTAACATCATCTGTAACACTGAATGATGAATGACATTTCATTATATCAGTATTCCATTTTACCACATTTGTTTATCCAGAGGAGTTGAAATATTGGACAACTGAAATGCTGCTGTGTGTAGAGAACCTCTAAATATATCTATTGTGTACTCTACCAGCATGATATTAATGATATACTCCCCTCAGAAAAATCAAAATGTTTAAGTGATTTTTTTCAGAACATTACAGCAAAGGATAAGATATTGGCTCTACTGCATTCGACATGAGCTTTGTTGTTACCTCAAATGAGCCTGTCATTTCAGTCCAGAGGAAGAGTGGGATGAGTGGATAGGATAGAACATAGAGACTTTCTGTAAGTCCCTGCTGTGATCCAGAGCCATGTGCCCTCTGCAGAACAGCGGACTGTGAGGGATAATACAATCCACAGTGCCTAGTGTTGCAGTGTCTGATTAAATATTTGATGTGCTAGGGAGAGAAAACAAGCCCCCTTCTTTTCCTGGGGCGTGAGTGAGCCGCGGAGCTTCCGTTTGTCAGTCATTGCATTGTGGTGCCTTGGAGCTGATGAGCTGCTTTGAGGTGCAACAGTGGAAGACACTAACTTTTACATTTTAATGATAATTCACTTTCCAATTTTTCTTAAATTCTACATGAATTTTGTCAATTTTAATCCTACTTTGAAATGTGAAATCATGAAAATTATGAAACATTAGTTTTAAGTTCTCCATATTAAGCTTTTTAGGTGGGCAGGGTTTGATTTCCTACGAAATTTAAGTGTTTGTGGTCAAGATCCTGGACTATTATAAGAAGGCAAAGAACAATTATCTCATGGGTGATAAATGGTTTCTTGCTATTCTCTGTGCTTTATGCTTTGCAAAGTACCAAAGATAAGTCTGGAAGTATTCTCTTATTAGACATTTTCGGCTATCTGTCTTCTCTATCAGGAAGCTTAACATGCCCAGAATTCAGTCTTACACAAATTGTTTTATTTTAAATTGCTATCTGACTACAAGAAATGTAAGGCTGCCCACACGCCTGGTCTAGACTATTTTAATTTAGAGGGTTATTTTTCATTATAATGATTGTGGATACACTCAAACAAAGCAGAAAGCTCCATATTCTTACTTGTATGTTAATCCTAGACTGTTCTTGTCCTCATAGTTATTTCTCACTTGTGTTGAAAATTAATATTGGAGGAATGACTGGTGGGGGGGTTGTTTGTTTTGTTTTAATGCAGTGTTATTGTTTTTTTTATTATTTTTAATTTTATGCTAAAGTAGTTCTCTAAGAAAAAAATGTCACCAGCCTTGATTGCTTTGACCTTTTGAGATTTATTCTTACAGTTTTGTCTGAATATTACTTGTAGGTGTTGCTGCAAAATTAGGTAAACCACTTCTGAAACTAAGACCTGTAACTGTCCAGTGCAGATCATATGCAAAAGAATTAAGGTCTGTTATGACATCAGACACCAAACAACAGCAGTTTTCCTCCAAAACGCATTACTACTAAAAAGGCACAAGTGAATAGATTTTGCTTGGCTGAGAAAGGAGTAACAGACTGTACCAATGTATTGGGTAGCATCAAAACTAGCTATCTAAGATGATCTAGACAAAACATTATGGTCTTTTTCTCCTTAAGTCAAGGTATTCTGGTAAGCATCAGCTGTTACAATAGGACAAAAAAGTACAGCCATAAGAAAATAATGTATTCAAGATTTTCATGCTAAAGACTCATAGGCTGAGCCAAACAAGGAGATCAGACAAGAAACAATGCTTTCTTCAGATATTTTGACCAAAAGTTAAATTTCTTGGAGATAACCCAGTGCCTTAGCACTGACCATTCTACTGAAGTTCCCCATTAGCTTGAAGCTTCCCCCCTACAGGTTAAAAACTCTGGCATAATGATGACCAGTTTTCTTCTGGCATGTGAAAGTCTTCTGAGGGGAAGAAAAGTCTGCCAGTAAGATATGGGCAACTGGCTGTGTTTGGCCCAGAGTGAGAGAGGTAACGGAGTGGCTGTCTGGTGGAGAGGGACAGACGAGATATCTGAAAACTGATATTACTAAATATGTTGTGGGCAGAATAACAATCCTGGGTCCTAGACCTGGGCAGTCATTTGGTTCTAAGATTTTTATTAAAATTTACACTGAAATTAATGTTTTTGTTTGAGAAATTTTAACTTATTCGTACTAATACATGCTGAAAAAAAATCATTATAAAATTTTGGACTCATTTAATATATATTTTTCACTCCCATCCACCTTTAAGTCACTAGAAAATGTTATTAAAAATGTTGAGAAGGAATATGCTTATAATAGGTCACAAATATATCTGTTAAAAAACACTGACAGGTCATAAAGTGTTATTTAGAAATAATATGTAATTACATGTAGACATATTAGTATTTTCCCATCCTTTTCTCTTCCTATGTAAGTTCTTTTTTCAGTCAGTGATAAATGTGGAGGTAGTAATAGCTCACACAGCTAATAACAGGGTTGTCTGCCTGCCCAGTCCCTCTTGCAAACATACTCTGCCTATCCTGGCAGCCCTCACACAAGGCTCAAGGTAACTACTTACCTCTCTTCACCTACCACAGATAAGGTTATTTGGTTCTTGTTTATATTCAAGCTTTATAGAAATAATTTCTGCAAATGGTTATATTGTGTGTGGGGTTTGACCCTGTAGCCTAAATGTTTTCAGTTTTCTTTCTGGAAGAAAGCAGGTTAGAACAAATGAGAAAAAAACCTGCTGTTTTCCTGATGTATTGAAAATATTGTTGGAAAACCACATAATAAATATACTACAACCCAGAATCAGATTGATCTTTATTAGGACTACTCTAAACTACTCTAACCTCAGGAGTCACGCACAGAAAACAGTCAGTTCTGCTGTTTAGAGATTTTTTTTTTTTTTTTTTACACAGAGAAACAGACTGTTAGTAATGATGGCAGCAAAAGCAGTGCTTAAACACAGCAAAGGCAGAGGGCTGTGGCACTACGTGGCAGTTCTAACACCACCAGTGTGACTACACAGGTGTGGTTACACTGTGCCAGTGGTTACAGCCACCATCTCAGTATGGCTGTGATTACATATTCAAGTTCATAATTAGAACTGAAGTAGTAGTGGGAGAAAATTTTGTTTATTTTATTTGCTTGGTTGTGATCCTGTTAAGTCCCCTTTCCATATGTACTCAAGTGTTCAACCTAGTACCAATACTCAGAACAAGCAAATGTTACAGCCCGGTATACTTTTGTAGAACATTTTTGAGTATTTAATTTAAAAGAGCAATTTCTGATTTAAAGTTCTAATTTAACCTTTCTTAGACAGGTTTCCCATTAAGGAAACAAAACCAAAGTCGTGCTTGCCATAACTAACGCAGTGTAACAATATACTCCACAGTGGAAATCTTCACTGTTGTCTCTTTACATGGTCTTCAGACCAAGAGTTCTTAAAAACTGACTTGGAGTCTGGATCTCAGAATGGCATGAGCTGCACAAACAAACCAGAAAAGTTCCTAATTACGAATTGTTAATTTGTTCCATGCTACTACTCCCTTCAGATATTATTTCCCCATTCCTCTTCTGCTTCAATTTTTTTTTTTTTTTCAATGAACAGAAATTATGGGTAAAGGCAAAGCCGACTTGTCTGTATGCAATGACTACAATGGGAACTCCTCTGACTTCATGTTTTGAATTTAATCTCTCCACTCATGAGTCATAGCTTAATACTCAGATCCTCCTAGATGACAACCTTAGACACCTTTTTCCTCATGTTATTAGCACTGATAATAAAGGTCTACAGTATTTCATTTCTTGTTACTGTTGTTTATTTTTATTACACTGAGCAAAGAAGCCCGGGCTGCACAAAGGCATCTGTATCTTGTTATATGACCATATGTGAAAGATAATCTCTGTGTCAAAGAACTTGTGCCTTAAAGAAAGACGGAAACAACAAGTTAAAAGGAAATACAAGTGACAAAGCCAAGGTCAAAAATATTTCTGTAGGCCTCACTGTTTCTCTTCTTGAGTCTTATCTAAGGCAATTACTATATAAAATCTGGAATAGTGTGCTACACATTACAGTTGCTACATTACAATTACTTTGAAAACAGAGGACGTTTCCACCCACACAGTAATGAAACATCCTTTCAGAGAGACTAATGAGATTGCGTATGAACCATCTGCTGCTTGCCTTCCATTAGATCAAACACTGGTGAAAATGGGGAAACCCCTGTTAGCAAAATAGAATTATAATAACAATGGTCATCTGTGAAAGAGAAGCCAAAAGCTGATGTGGTAGAAAAGTCCAATGCTGTTTTAAACATCAGCCACTGAAAAGGCACAGAAAAACTTGTTGCACCAAAAAAATAGTCCAAAGTTAAAGGAAGTTGTCTATTATGAAAGATGGACTTGATATGAAGTTGATTTCCCTTGTCAACAGGATTTGTTACACTCTTCTTATTGGAGAAAACTTTGCTCCAGCTTCATGGTGAATTTCCCAAAAGCTGAATGAAAGTACAAACAGCTGCCCCTGCCCTGCAGACCCATGGGACTAAGACTGTTTGGGTAATGCCTGCGGCAGTGATGTGGCAAAGATGGGATGAGTGCAGCATTCTGGATAACTGATGAGCAGGCACCCCTTTGCAGAGGCACTGGATGGGCAATGCCTTTGGCACAAGCTTTGTTCAGGGCTGGAGTTCATGTCCAGAATCTGTCACAGGATCTGATAACAACATCAGCTCTGTTCCTAAAAAAATATGTTATTGTTCCATTGATTCTTATTGTCTCTTAAATTCTTCCACTTTATTTTCTCTTAGAGGAATGTAGGAATGTTTTTGCTGAAATAGCCTGTGTAATCAAATAATATTAATGATATTTCATATTAGCTAACTGATTCTTACATAGCAGTTTATACCCCTGAGATATTTTTGAAAATGTCTGGGACCCTAATTTAGCAATGTGTTTGTTTGTTTGTTTTTTCAATAAATATCCAAGCAACATATTTTATTTTTATGAAATTCACTCTTTCGGAATATTTCTTATAAACTATCCTTAAAAATAATGCTAGCATTAAAATTATGTCTTTCAGCTGCTTTCTGATTAGTTCCCTACTTTGTTCAATAATTATTGCTGAAATGGTTGTGATCTTAGGAACCCTTGTTCCTGTCTGACATTCTTTCCCTATGACTAATTATTTTACAGACTATGCTTTAATTGCAGGGTGTAGGAGGTATTTTCTATAACTGCTAAGTATTAGAAAGGGACATGCTCTGCAGATCATTAAAAGTGCTACTAGGAATAAGTATGCTCCTGAGACCAATGACATTTGTCAAAATTAGTCAGTGTTTGTTGAGAGCAAGAGGCCAACTCCATGAGAAGTCTCCCAAAAATCACTAACATGGTGAATGCTGTTAATTATTAAACATGATAGGGAGACCATAGGTCCTCTCAGGAGAAATGGCTTCCTTTTTTCTTTTATTTACAAACAGGATACATTAAGAACCTTGAGTTAATCACATTTGTTTTTAAAACAAACCCAGACTGACAATTTTCTTGGCAGTCTGCAAGCATTGCTAAAGAGGAGACATGTTACAGACACCAAAATATTATACATATTTCATGGCTTCCTATCAGAACAGAAAGTAATGTAAAATAAAACTTAACAGTTTTGAAAATCTATGCTCAGCTTAAACTAGGCCAACATCACTGTCTCCTTTCAAAGTCATTCGCTAATGAGACTACCTATAGAACTTAGGTCAGAGGTATGACTTTGCAATGCTGTCTCTTAATGCTTTTGTTTTCATTCTATCTGATTTTGCCAAAGCAAAGGCTCTTGTTCTCCACATGAGTGCCCTAAGCCCCAGGTGACAAGAGGATGTCAGGAGTGATCAGGGGTCTGAAAACCTATGAGCAAAGATTGAAAGAATTGGGACTTGTAGCCTAAAGAAAAGAAGATTGAAGAAGGGACAAGGTAGCAACATTTCTAGGTAAAAGGTAGCCCTGGAGAGAGCTACTTCCCTGTGTCCAGGTTAGATAGGACAAGAAATAATGGGATTATGTTACATAAAACAAGGTTCTGTTCAGAAATAAAGAAAAGATTTCTAAGAAACCCAGACCGATCAAAACAATACCCTGGAATGGAGGCTGTCTGGTGTAATTTGAACTGTTTCTTATCAAGGGTAATTTAGACATAATAGTTCTTGCCTTGAGGGATGTGGCTTCATCCAGGTCTATTCTAGACCTTTTTTTTTTTCACAAGATGTTTGCAAGAAAATCCACCCAGTTAAAAAAAAAAAAAAAAAGCCTTTCCCGATGAAAGTTTAATCAAACCCCGTCTGATTCCAGTGGACAGTTTCTTTTTTTGTCACTTTTCGGATTTTTAAGGACGGGGCTCCGGGCAGGCGGGCGGTGCCGCGCAGTGCCCGGGCCGGGTGCTAGATGGCGCTGGAGCCCGCCCCGAACTGCGGCGGCTCCCGCTGCCGCCGAGCCCGGCAGGGGGGAAAACTGCGGAGGTCTTTTGTCAGCCCCGTTTTCTGCATCACCTCCGATGGAAAGAACACCTCAGCTGCCTTGGTTACTCAAAGGATGGCTTATTCAGATTTGTCCCAGATTACTAAGCTCACATATTTAACGTATTTTTACGGTGTTTTCCGTTTAAAGCAAGACTGATTAAACACATTTTGATCAGCACACAATTTACCAGAAACTGACATTTTGGGAATACTGAAATTATTCATAGGGGAAAAAAAAGAGTACTGTTAAAATACTTTATTTAAGCATTTCTAGAGGGCGGTGGTTGTTTTTATTTCAAGGAGCATATTCACTTGGAAATTTCTACTTGCTTGTTTGCATGTCTAAAATTTTTCTCAATGGAGAAGGGAGAAATAAAGTGAATAATATCTAAAAGTGTAAAGTGAGTGTTACAGCAAAAATGGATTTGAACAGTTCAGGTAAAGTGAAAAAGGATTGATTTGTACTTTTCCTGGTTTAACAAGCAAATAGTATAATTAAGATAACACATATTTTGTGGAAAGTATTATAACCCAAAGCTCACTTTCCTTTGGTCTTGGTTCTATCATGTTCTTTATTTGCATAGCTACAGTAACTACAATTTCCCACATGGTTTGGTGTTGTTTAAGTTCATCCCTTGGTGTCTGCTGAGGGTTTTTTTAAGAGACCAATGTACCTTGTATGACATATTGAAGAGAAAATATTTTCTCAAGAGACTATATTAAAAAGTCATACAAAGCCTATGAAAAATAAAAGATAAAATGTATTGCATTTCCTACAGGAAAAGTTGTGGTGTCAGATAACAGGTAGGGGTACTCAAGACATAAAATTTATTCTTAGATGAAGAATTGAAGTATTTAAAATAATACGAGAATTATTTTCAGAATGATTACTTATTGCTTGTGTATTATGCAATTTTGAGAACTACTTAAAATTATAAAATGCTAAAATCTAATTTGTTTGATGCCAATAAATACTGGGAATGACAACATTTCTCTGAGCAGCTTGAAAGAATTTAACATTAATCAGATTTTTAATTAGGAAAACAAAAAGATTGTCTGTAATTCTGTGGAGACAAGTTGTAACAAAGCACCTTGTAGGTCAGATTTAATTAACTTACAGCCAAAAGAGCATGAAACACTATTATTTAACAAGCCCAAAATATGCCCAAGTTTCATTCATAAAAGAAATTGATCACACTGCTTCCATCATCAGCATTATTAGCTAGCATCAGTTGTGTTCTGAACTCTTTATTGATTAATTGCTTCCTTTTTCTGGGCATGTATCTAGATGGTCATTTTCATCATGTCTGTATGTCTCCTGCACCACTGAAGTTATCGTTGCTTTCCCTCTATGTGGAGTATGAGTCAAAGTTGGGGCAATCTAAATAGTCACTAGAAGAAAACTGCTCAGATAAATTTCTATGATGAATGAACATTTACTGATATGACACTTTATCTTGGCCTGGTGTTTCCTATCATCATGATATCTGAGAGAACAAAGAGTTAAACTCTGCCCCTGCTAGAACCTCATCAAACATCAGTTATCAATGGTTACCATGGTTCCAAGCCCAAATAAGGCTAACAAAGTCATATTGGTTTTAGATTGGAATTGAACTGCATGGCAGCATCAAGTCACACTGGAGATACGTCTTCTAACAAACAAAGGGTTTAATCCCTTTGTGTTTAATGAATTCTCATTACACTGTCTTTAGCTGTAGTCATATTCCATTAATTGTGTCAGGAAACATGACTGCTCACCTAAGGGTCATTGTATTCTGGTAAGGTCAATGAAAACTTTTCCTCTATTTGATCACCACTTCAGTCAAAAGACAGTGCTCAGATAAGCAGAGAGGACTTCAAAGTGAATCTTGATTACTTAAATTCCATAACAAAATCAATTTTAACATTTAACCAGCAAAAATCTGTGGGTTTTAATTTGTTCTGTTGCTAATAAAAAAAGCGTGTTATTTCTATCTTATGTATTTGAGAAACCACAGCATGTTAACCTGAGCTCCTCAATACTCCTCAGTCCCTGCTTTTGGCATGCTTTGCACCTTCAAAGCGAGTTTTCACCTGAATCACTTGGTTATCTCCTGCTGATTGGAAAACCTCTCCTGAAGCAATCGCTTAAACCACTCTTGAAAAGGCCTGTGGTAAAAAAGAATAACTTCCCAGTACGGACTTCTTTCTCACTGAGTATTTACAGATTTTACAGAAGGAATGTACATACCCTGAGATTAGCCCAGCTGGCTAGAGTCTGGTGCTAATAACACCAAGGCCGTGGTATAAACCCTGTATGTGCCATTCACTTAATAGTTCGACACAATCATTCTCGTGGGTCCCTTCCAACTGAGAATATTCTCTGATTCTGTAATATTCTGAGATAAGCAAACATCTAGTAGGACCAGGACATGGTTCTCATTTACTGCTGGCAAGCTTACTACTCTTAGACAAATGTAGTTATCATTTAAACACTAAATTTCTGTGTCAGACACTTTGGGAAAAGGAGTCAAGCGCTGTGCTCACCCCTTTCCTTTTCCACCCAAGCAGCAGATATATGGGGTATTAGGATGTTTCCTCTGGTGTCTAGTCATGAAGTGAGTCAAGTTCTTAAGAAACCCATCTCAGAAGCAGAGGAAGAGATTACACCCAGGTCTGTCTCTTCCTGCACAACCACACTGACTCCTGAGCTATTTCCCACTGGGATCACAGAGGGTTGGCCAGCGGTGGTTGGTGTGGTCCACATGCGCAACCCTGAGCCAACAGCCCCTCCGCAGAGCTTTAGCAAGAGCCAGGCACTGGCTGCTCATAATGGGCAGATAAAGGTGCTCCTGAGCAATTTTCCATGCAGTTACTTTAATAATAGGGAGTTGTTAGGCAGAGATGCCTGTGGCCTTTGGCTCTTTCACAGTCAGTATAGTACCTAAACTGGCATTCTTAGAACCACAGTTTTAGACTGAAGAACTTCAGGTGTGTGTGGCGTTGTATGTACCATCTGAGCTCACAAATCTACTCAAATGGTAATTCCACAGTGTGAGGAAAAAACTTACTGGCTAAAGATGATCTAGCTCTGGGTAGTCTGGGCCTTTATCAAGAAAGGTCTTGACTGACCTCAGAAAAGGTTAGTGTTTACAGACTTTCTTCTCAGTTGAGAAATTTTCTGTAATGGCCTTTAGGGGTATGTGTTTATCAGTCACTCCTTTGTTAGGTGTCAATGTGAGCCTTTGTGAAAAGGCCACATAATGACTCTTGATATTTACTGTTTCACAAAGGTTTCTGTGAACTCTGTATTTGAAAAGTAAGAGTTCTCATGATAATCATTACTATAAAAGACTCTGTATTCAGAGAATCATGCGTATGAAGAAAGGAGATAAATTCTCTATTTGGTATCCATAAAAATTCAAAATATATCCACTGATAAAAAGTGCCATAGATAATAAAAATCAAACATTGAAGAAATTTCCAGGTAAATGTATATATGCCAGAAGTCAGGCTAGGTTACATATTATCCACTTTAAATGTTTTACAGTAATGCTGTCCATCTCATCCTGTGAGAAAATTTGTGGTTTGTTTTGTTTTGGGGTGGTTTTTTTTGTGCGTGGGCGCCATTTCCGCTACCAGTGCATTGCAGATGTGCAAGTAATAATCAAGACCTCTGTGAGTTTAACTTTCATTGCACAAGTTGATGCCTGGAGCACATGCATTGACACATCCCTCCTGAAAAATGATCACATAGAATTGAAATCCACTCATCTCATTCCTGTTCCAACATGTATTTTAGCCCCATACTAAACATGAAACCACTAAAAGGAGAGGTTTGCTTGGTACAGTTTTAGGTATTTTCTGTAGCAGGAAATAATAGTGCTTTTAAAATGCAGTGAGCTGTCTGCAGAGCACACAGTCTACTTGAAGAGCATTATATTAGAGCACTAACATGCCTCATTTCAAAGCTAAATCTATCAAGCTCTGCAGAAATAGTGTTACAAAGTCCTTCCTTGGTAGAAAATGTAATCACCTCTGAAAGTGTGAGCCCCCAGAGCTGCTGAGACTGGGGAATTTCAGACCTTGATTGTAATCTCATTATGAATAAGACACATTATTTTCAGTATTTGGAAAGTGAGCCCACTGACATGCATTTGGTTGCAAGATTGCCTCTTTCGTCCTGTCAGAGAAAAAGGAACCAAAAGAGGCACATAAGAGTTCAGCTCCAAACCATAACAGAGAAAACTGCAAAAACTCACAGCTTATTTACATTAAAATATTTTTTGAATAAGATATAAAAACAGCAGTAAAAGGTGAAGAAAGTAAATGGTGAGCAGAAGGTGAGCAGTATGTTTGAGAGCTGTGAAGGAACTGAAGGAATGCCAGGGTTCACTACATTTTTGAGCTTAAGAATAGAATAAAAATAGAAAACACATACATCTCTTTTAAAAAATAGAGCCTGGAAAGTAAAATAAAAGCAATCAGTCTAAACATTAATGTCTGAGAAACAGTAAAAGGAACTAGTCCACAGAAGGAAAGCATCCTGCAGATGACCTTAGACTTGCTTGTGGAGGCCAGAATGGGATGGGGATAGGGAGAGAGAGAGAGTTGGAAATGGGGAGGAATTATGATTTTTCTCCTACAATTTATTCAGTGTAAAGTAAGAGTGTTACATTAGAGTCCACTCGTGCAAAGTACTCCCTTCAAAGGGCCAGTCAATGGCAAGGACAAATCTTGTAAGATGCTAAGCTTCTTGCAGCTTCTGTTGGCTGCACAGTAGCTGGGCATGCTGCAGCCCTTTTTTGCAGCAGGTCCTAGGAGAACTATAGAAAAAAACCAAAATCCACACCAAAAACCAACCAACCAAACAAACAAACAAAACCACCAAAAAACCCCACACCAAACAATATCATAATGAAACAGGGCAAATGCAAGACAGGACACGACTGAGCAGACAGTGCATAGCCCTTTCACAGGTAGATATTCTATCTGCTGCCAGCCTGTCCTGAAGAAATCAAGCTCATTAAATAACCAGAGAGATCCTCAAAAGCAGGAATACTTGAATTTGACTCACAGCCATAAGAAGTCAAGTCAAATTTTCTGTGTACTATAACTTGCATTAGAACTCCAGCACGAAAAAAGGAAGAAAATCCTTCATCACATTAATCATCTTAGGAACCTCCTGGTCCCTGAGGATATTTTTAGAAAACATGTGGTTGAACCAAGAAGTTCATAATCAGGTGAGTAGTTTTAGTGAAATCAGAACGGCTATTTTTAGAAATGCTTAGCAACTGGAGTAAGGAAAAATCTTGCCCCAAACAAATTGATGATATTTTTCAGAAAAAACACTGGTGGCTTTTTTATTTGTAAGAACTACATGAGTCTTTAGGTGGGGGCACAGAGGGATACAAGGGCATTTTTACAAATAAATGCACAGTTTGTAAATAACTTTTTATCCGGGTATTGCCTGTATGACTGAATCGTTTAATTGTGCCATTACTCATGATGCCCATAGAAGATCAGGGAAGAGTCTGTCTTCTCAGAAACGTTAGTCATGGTGGAAGTCTAAGGGACACTGAATTTCTGCCTGTAAGTTATTTCCACATTCAGTTCACACCAGTGGAACTCGTTTATAGTTTATATCTAGAGAGTTCTGGCACCAGAAGTTTGGATAACTGAATTAAATGTGTAAGAAGCCAACTGCACTATTCATTTGTGATTCCCCAAGCACTTCCAAGAAGTCATGACATCCCCAATAAAAAATTGCAAAACGGTTCTGAGAATCAACAACTGGTATTTCAGACGTGAGTTCTTGCTTTGTATTGGACTGAAGAGCAATACACTAAAAATGTTCACAGAAAAGCAGAAGTGAGTTGAGATGTCTGGTATAAAGGTTCCTCATTTCAATATGTGTAACTGTACAAGGCACAGAGCTGTGGGAGGGAGAACTAATTTGCTCCTCATAAAAAGTGCTTTTGTTCAAGGTAACTGATTGCAAATGTCCCAAATTAAAATCTAGTGTCCATAGACAACTTTACATGGGTTGCCCAAGGCCACACCACCAACAATGCATGCAGACTTCTGGCATTTAAAACAATGTTTAGATTAAAAACTGCAAAACAAGAAACAACAACAAACAAACAAGTCCCATAAAATCTGATGAAAGTTCCTCTAGTGAAACATTTCAAAACAAAGTATGCCTTTATATGTTGTAGTTTTTGTTTCACTGGAAGTATTCCCACTGTGTCATTGGTGGTCATGCGGGTGAAGGACTTAAACCTTTTCTGCCCATGTACAGGAACAGAGCTGATACACGAACTGGCCTCCCCCAGGCTTATTTTTTATTGTCTTAGTGCTTGGCTGACTGGAAGATTTCCAGTTTCAGATTTAGCAAAATTGTTAGTCAAATTAATTTCATCTAAAAGAACCTAGTCAGCTTTAACAACCATGAAATTTCTTCACTGTCTCCACTGTACATTATTGTTTGTAAGAAATGTAACTATACTTCAACATATTTTAACTTCACTTTTCAATATATAATTATTTTAGTTTGAATATGTAAAATCAATGGCAGTGCTGAAAACAATTCTCATTGATTCAAAGGTAATATGTAGTAGCCAATCATTAAAATGTGAGCAGCAGCTAAAAAGGGTGCCTACAAGATGCAATGAGCAATAAAACGTGTTTTATTTTTGTGTTAGCTCATGGCATTAATTATGATTTTTAGAGAAGTCTTTTCTAATATGAAATTTGTTGCCTGAATATGACCATGACATATTCGATTTAATAAGAGTAAAAACAGTTTATTTTTTTAATATATGTAACAAAATACATCATGAGGAAACAGCACTAGATTTATCTTCCCTTCATATCCTGTTTCACTGACTTCTACTTTTCTCCAGCAATGCCTTATAGCCAATTGGGGTTTTTTCACCTCCTTTATAAACAGAGAAGGAACCACATTTACATTTTGAACTTCCTGGAAATAAGTTTTATAACAAAATCAAGTTTGATGGCAAAGTCCATTTCAGGAATGCATTATAAATTAACTAATCTCTCTTGGTTCCATGTACAGGTTAGGGCTTCTGTCTAAAATGCATTATTTGTTGGTTAAGAGAATTGTAGGCAGCTGATGGAAAAGGCTTTGGAGTTCAATTTATTTGGAGTTCAAGTTTTGCTTGCAGATTTGACTTTTGAAATCAAGGATCCTGTCTGGGAAAGTCACTGAAATTCAGAGGACTGAAAATAAGAATCTTTGAGTTCTCTGAAACAGCCCTCTGTTTTCTCAACCATACAGCATGATGCCATTAAGCAATGTTTTTGATCTGCAATAAGCATATCTAATTTGAATTCACTTGAAATTACTGCTAGTATCAGCTAAGCCTTTGTGCATCTTTCAGACTGCAGGAATATTATAATATAAGGAATATTTTCATCCCAAGCAGGGATGAATCATATGCTTTTTCTCTTCAAAAAATGTTGTTGACAGCACTTCAGTCACGTGGCTAGAGGATTACCAATAAACCAAAAATAAAATCTGTCATTCACTCACCTGTTTTAGGTAAAAAAAACCTGAAAAAACAACAAAAAGAAAACCATCAAAAAACCAAAACCAACCAAACAAAAAAAAAAAAAACAAACTGCCCCAAACCCCCAAACTGTTTTAAGGGCCCTATCTCCTATGGTAAGAAATTTGCACAAAGCAAAATATTGTATCATTAAAATTTCCGCTAGAGGAAATGACCCAAACGTAGTTTTTCCTCAACCTTTACATATAAAATATTACTGCATATATTACCTTACCAATACACCCAGATTATCAGGCTTACTTCAAGGTAGTTATGCAACTTAGTAAGTGACATGGAAGAGAAAGAAGTACCCAACAGAAATCTCCATATTTTTCTATTATTTTATCAGACAATCTTTAAAAATCTTTCAGATTCATGTCACACTTTTCTGTCTCAATAATATTAATAGGCAAGGTTTATTATTCCCCATCTCTTTTTTCTTCCAGTAAGGAGAGTCTTACTGAGAACTTTGCTTCTTGATCTTGCTGTGATCTGCCATAATCATCTCAAAGAAATTCATTTCCATCTGTCACTGCATTAAGGATTTGTTTCAAGCTTACTTACCCTTGAAAACAGTGATAACTCTTCGGTGCTCATGTGTAAGGGACACACACTATAATGTGGGCCTGATCCAAAGTCTGTCACTGGTCCACCAAAGTCTTTTCAAGCTCTTCAAAGGATTCCAATTGGATCTCAGAACTTTTACCTCTGTAAAAGCCTGTGCAACACCAAGGAGTAGCCTTTGATAATATTACTAATACGCACATTACCTTACAGCAAACAGTTCCAGAGAGGTGACTATGGTGGAACAGTTTATGTTGGTCAAGAATGGAGAGGACTATCTGTGTACCCCTTCCTTACTTTTGTGAGAAAATTAAGGATGAACCTTTAACACTACAAAGCTTTGGCCATGACCTTTGGACTTGACTGGGAAGCCAGCATGCAAACAGCTCATGCAAGCTCATGGTGTCAATTACCACCACAGAGTTTTCCTAAAAGTCCTTCCAGTTGTTTGTAATGCAGCAGCTTAATGTCACAGAGGATCTCCTTACTTGTTGGCTTCTTTGGGGAGCAGAAAACACCTGCAGTCACATCATTTGACAGAGAAACAGGGGTAGTCTCCCCAAGATCGATCAGTATTCCTACTCCGAAATCCACCTTGAAAACAGGCACTCCTTCCTTAGATGACAGAATAATATGTAATAGGGATATTATACGTCCAGCCTTAACAGGCATTCCAGATGGATGTGAATACTTGCCTGAAACATTCCTAGTATATAGTGCAAAATCATAAGAATGTTTTTAAAGAGTAATATTGTGCTGGACGGAAGTATGGGATCCTGATTGTGAAAAGGTTTTCTACTATGATAGAAGAAGAAATGTTAAATCTTCTCAGTTTCCTAAATAGAGTTTCACAAGAAAGATAAAGAGGACTTTTCTATGGAACCAATTTTTTTCTATATACAACCATTTTGCAGGTCATTAACTGGCTAACTGAGCACCAAGCAGCAGCCTCCCGTTAACTGTATTATTCAGAATGGGATATATCAGGATTGGGAACTTCCTTTAAAAACACAGACAGGGCAATGGAAACTAGCAAGAAGCAATGTCTAAGGAGTTGTCTACTGTGGCTTCAGGCAGGGTTAGAGGCTACATATGGGCATTGAAAAAGCACTGTTAGCTCATTTACAAGGCACAGGCCTTCAGAAGGACTCAAGATTTCATAAACTAGAGAGTTCTTGTGGTGATAAATTTTTATAGTATCCACAACAGAAAAAGAGAACAAGCTCTTTTCTTAAGAAATCTGCAATAATTATTATTTCATTTTATTTTTTTAAGATATTTTTAACACAAAATGTCACATGCTCATTCTGCAAGGACTGCAGGGAGTAGAGGAGAGGGGTAGACTAAGTTTTAGTGCCTAAATTCTGGTTGTGGTTCAAGCTGATTTAAGATTGCATACTTATGAAAAGTAATGTTTTTCAATTTACTTACTGGGGGAATCCATGCACAGAGATTTTATATTCTTCATTTCCCCAAAATGTCCTTTTAATTTTTTTTTAAATTGTTTTCTTTTTTCATTTTTTTTCCCCACTGGGACAAGTTATACCATCCTCTGGAACCAATGACAGCACTTTCCTCTTTCTAGACCTGATTGAAGACTTTCTCACAGCAGTTGCTGTGCTTTAACACAGAAGAGGTTTTTGGGTACTTTTTCAATGTTATTCCTCTTCTAAGCCCCCATGAAAACAGGTTCCTTCTACCCGGTGATTATCCAGCAGGAGGGCAGGGAAAGGAGAAAAAAGTACTGGGGTGACATATAATGCCCTTTCCTGTCACTGTCAAGACTCCACAGGAAAAAGAAACTGCAAGCAGCATATTCCATATGCAGTATGGTGTAGACCACCAGTGACTAGAGCTAAGAAAATTTTCAGGGTATTTGTCTTACCATGGTGGTGGTAGGGTTTTAGGTACAGCTCACTGCTCTTCTTCTTCCCAGTGCAGGGAAGATGGGTTTTCACAGCAAAATTTGCCCTTCCCCACACAGACTTCAACAGACATTTCCAAGAGCAAATCATTTGATTTGCTCAGAAGATTTGCTTCACCTTTGAAATGTGGTCAACAACAAGACAAAGACAATGGAATATCATTACAAGTAGTGAAGCATGTAAGGTAAGGGAAAGAAGTGCAAATGATGTGGAGGTTTTTTTCTAAATATCAGTCTTGGCAAAGTAGTTTGGTTTTTTGTTTGTTTTTTTACACAAGAGGTATAGTGAGAGATACTAAATAGGTTCTGGTGCCTGTTTGGTGTTTTAGAAAGGCAGAAAGAGGTGAATAAATTCACTACTGGAGATGTGTACATTGAGTTCAGGCTGGAGATGGACATACACCATTCACCTATTAACTACAGTGTTCCTCTCTCAGTGAGGCCCCAGACTGGCACAAATCAGTGTAAAGAATAAAAAAGAACTACGAGTAGGTGTGTTGTAAAGTCAAAGCCCTCTTCCTGGTTAAAAACAGAACCAGAGACACAATTTGGCACAAACTCAACTTAGGACATTGTAAAAGTTTGGGTTGGCTCCCAGTCAAACCCTCAGCAGCCCGGGACAGCCTTCCCCCCACACACACCAGAAAAAAACAGAGAAAAGGGAAAAAAAGTAGCAGAGGAAAATTGCAGCAAAAATATATTTTTATATANCGACTCGGACAGAGCCCTCGGTCCAGGCCTCCAGCCCACAGAGATAAGCAAGGCCCAAACACTGAGAGCTGCTGCCACAGAGCTGCGAGCGGGAGGAACGCTGGAACCCAAGAGAAAGAGAGCGAACCTCCCCCCGTCACCTATCTTATATACACCTGATTACGTGAGGGAATAGGATGGAATACTTCCTTAGTTTTTGACCCCAGTTGTTAAAGAGCAACAAACCTCACCAAAGCCTAAAATCTAAACTACCACAGACATCTTAATCAGAGATCTGACTGTGTTCTGCTTTACTTAGAAGCTGGTCAAAGCTTTTTACCTGACAGATGGGGGCTCTGGCACAGCAAAGCAATGTGAGGCTTGTATGGAGCTGGATGAAGAGTTAACAGTGCCAGGTCTATGGCAGGGACCCGGCACCATCCCTCTGCCATCTCCTTTCCCCATGTTGCAGCTGGGCAGTCCTGGAGGGAATCCCTCACCTCAGTCAGTCCCCCTTTCCTGTCACCTGCCTGCAGGCTCCAGCTTCATCCCAGCACTGCCCTGGCTCTGGCACCCACCGTGCTGGCTGCTGCAGCTCCCCTTGGCAGGAGCAGCCCACCCAGTGCTGTCAGCTTGTGGCTCCCCGCAGCAGTGTGGGGACTGGCAGCAAACACAGTGCATCGTGAGTACTGCAAGACATTTCTCTATCTGTACCTCACTATCTATAACTGCTCATTATCACTAAGAATATTTGGGCATAAAATACAGATTTATTTTTTTTGTTGTTCCATTGAAACAAAAGGTAGAAATAAATGCTTTGTCAGAATTCCTTCCCAAAACAAACAAACAAACAAACAAACAAACAAACAAACAATAATAGAGAAACCGATGACCTAAACAGACCTGGGTAGAGTGAAGTATATATAATTGTTTGCCTTCATTTCTCCCACAAAGAATAGCTAAATCTGCAACAACTAATCTTCCATAGCATTATGAACTGAAAAAGAGGAGGAGAATCCCCAGATGACATCAGCAAGACAAATCTACCTGTACAATTGGACACTTCTGTCATTTTTGCAAAAAAAAAGAACAGCAGTATATGCTCATATAGATGTGATTTGTGACACTTGAAACTATGCTAACAAGAACTCCATTGCACATAGAGTTCCAATATTTGTTTGAAACTGGAGATGTTTCGATTTCAGATGAAAACTCAGGTGCTGAGAATAGACTCTAAAGTGGATGAAAATTTCCAGCCAGCTTTAATAATACATAGTGAATCTATATATATTCTTAGCTATACATCAGATCGACAGCATACTATGCACTGTACTTTACAAGATCTTCTTTGCTTCCTAATACTTGCTATAGGAAAATTTAAAACACAATCAATTCCTTCTTCTTAGAATGCAGAACCTCAGCAAGAATTGCAAGGATCTCTTCTTCATGATGGTGAAATTGAATTTAAGGAAACAAATGAATAGTTATATTTTCACCAAAGAGAGAGAACAACTTTGAAGTACAGAGGCTCCTATACTAAGAATAGGAGACAAACCCTTGAGTTCCTGCAACTTTTAATTCCTGACATGTAAGTAAATAATATAGTTGTTTATACATAACATTATACATATATACTGTACATAAATAATGATTCAATGACATCCCAGAGGAAGCAGGCACTGAAGGAAGAAATCCCTGAGGCAAGAAAGAAGCAGTGCACTGAAGCTCCCATTTAATTATCCTCTCTGCTGGAGTCCATCACAAAATTTAGCCAAAGAAGTTCCTCCACCTTGAATGACTTTCCTCTACCAGCAATATCAAAAATTGCTAATAGGCAGAAAAATGTCTATATGAGTAAGAGAGAAGTAAAATTTAGTGGAGAAAGTTCCTGTGTCAGATTACTACTAATAAAAAATGTATAGAAATATCAAAATAAGAAATAAATAGACAATATTAAGGAGGGTCTTGATTCTTCAGAAAAAAATATTTATAAAAAGGTGACTTTTGGCTTCTACATATTGCTTATTTCCTCTTTTTCTTATTCAGTCTTGTCTGAGCCTTGCTGAATGTAAGACAACTACAGCTCATGAAAAGTGTGAGTTATTACAGCACCTACTTGTTGGAAGCATTATTTATGCTTTTAAGTCAGATACAAAATTATTATTTTTCTGATGCAGATGAAACTTACTTCATCAAAGAAATACTTATACAGTAGTCCAGCAACTTCTCTGGAAGAGACAGGTTATTTATAAATAGTCCAGTTTGGTTCAAAGAGAGATCTTTCACCTGTAGGTAAATGCTTCCTCTAGTATCTACCTGAAAAATAAATGTAGAGATAACTCACTCCTAAGACTTTCCTAGATACACTTGACAAAGACACTTTTGGGAAGGCACTGTTATGAACACTGATGTAAGTAACCTAAGCATATATAAAGAGCGCTTTTCTCTGTGGCATTAACTTCTCTGTGTGCCCTGGGGATGCGAGAGTTCCCCAAAGGGCTCAGCACTGGATCCTGACCACCTGTCTTCCCTTCCAGGTGTAAAATTGCCCAGGGACTTCCACTTTAGCCCCTGTTAACAGGTGCGTGTCAGCGAAGTGCCAGAAACCACCTTCAGCAAGGCTGCTCTCTGTTTGCAGGTGAACAGGAGCTCAGTGCCAGCCGTGCAAACCAGGAGATGTGATGAGCTCAGGAGCAGCAGCCCGAGCCCTGCAGCAATCGCTGCAGATGCTGCTCTTCGGGTGGCCCTGGGACTAAAATCTGTGTGTCTTTATGCAGGCAGAAGCACGATAGCACAACCTGAAGAGATGTTTCCAGTCCTGGGATATATTGATGCCTAGAAATCACAGTGGTGAAGGGGGAAATTAGAAAGAGACTTGAAACTGGGTATTACATATTCAGGTGAGTGCTTTGAGAAGGATAAAAATCATGGGCACAAATGTGACCTTTTCTTATGTGCGGCACAAATGAGTCCAGAGAATACTTACTGAGTGAATCCCTGTTGGACTTATCAAGAGTATCTCTCCCAATTCATGAGTTTATGCAAGGTATAAAGTGCTGCCAAGACTTTTGCTCTTTCACATGCACTCTGGAGCAAAAATACAGAGGCAAAATGCAATTGGGCACTTTCAAATTTGAATAGGAAATAAACAAGACTTTTAAAGATATAAAATGCACCTAAAATCAGATTTCAATGTCCTAAGTGGGAATTAGGCAAGCAAAACACTGTGCAGACATATATTTAAACAGTTAAAGCAGAAGAACCCCTTCTTCTAATACAGCATATGCTGGCTAAATGAGCACATGAACTTCCCAAATTGAGACCCTGCATAATTCCTTTAAAATGTTGCTAACAGAAGGCAACAAGACACTTCAGAGCACCACTAGTGATAGTGAAAGCCCTCCCAGGCTGTCCTGCTAACCTTCTTTGCTTTGTTCTGGAGGCTGTTGTAGGAGAGTGAGAGCCATGAACCCTCACAGAAAAACAAGTGAGGATGTGAATGCCTGTCTCACCACAGCGGTTGTGTCCAGGCTCTTCTGCAGAGGCAATGCCAAGCAGAAGACTCTCCAGAAACAGGCACCCCATTTCACATTTTGCATGTGGGGTAGCTGTGAGCTTCCCTTAGGCTTTCCCCAGCTCAGGGCCTGCAGCATTACCAGGATCTCCATGAGGGACCTTCATTGTGCAGAAGAGACGCGAGTTTACACGGAGAAAAGTTAGAGGGCGCAGAGCTTCATTATTTTCAATCATGTCACCTGTACTACACTGTCTGTTATATTTTCTGATCTCTGAGTGACATCCAGAAGCTTGGACTAGATTTACTCCTTCCAACTGACACTGAAATCATTTCCATAGTGCTACTGTGTCTTTAAACTTATGCAAGTGGCTGAAAATAAAGCCTTAGGGCTTGAGCTCTAGTGTGTTTACTTCCATGTCCCATCAGTAACTAGCAGTCTTCCTGAATAGCTGCAGGTTGCAGGACTGCCACAAGTGTTCTGTTCTTCTCAATGGGCAATCCATTAACAATGCTGTCGAGCCACAGTTACAGTCTGGCAGCAGTGAAAGGCCTGAGATGGTAGCCACAACCATCTGCTTCATATTTATGAATGTGAAGTCCAGTAAGGAAATGTGAGTTTGTAAGATTAATGAAGTTTTCAAGTTCCCGTGAGCTCCACAGGTAGGATAAATCTTGCTATTGAATCACAGAAAAGTTTTAATTGACTAGGTAGACTAATACATTTTATATAAAATGCCAATAACTGGAACAAAGCGCCACACAGAGCAGGCTGGGGATGAAGATAAGCCTTTGCTTCCTATTCATTTCTTATCTTTTTAAATATTTCTAAACTAAATATAGTGTTATAATAGAGCTTGATTATCATTGTGCTTTCCATACTCTGTTTACATTAAAAATGTAAAAAAGATATCAATATAAAAGAATTTCAAATACAGTGCACTAGAAGAAAAAATAAAAACCCCTTTGTGAAGAAGTTATGTTCTTCCTGAAGAAATGACTTTGCATGCTGTGAATAGAAGCCTTTCAGTAAGCCACCTAACAGACTTTGATAGAATTATAATTTGCGATGCATTAGTTGTACAAAGCAATATTAATATTTTGTCCCAGAAAAGGTTGCCCTAAGTTAGTGTGTATTTCAACCTTTCATTTTCTCCATTCCCAGGAAAAGAAGTGTTTATATTGTCAGTTGGAGAACAGCTCCTGCCTAGTGAGTTTTCATAGTACATTTCATTTCTTGGGAGAGTTTAAACTCCTCCACTTTGAAATATATTTGTTGACTGTGCGTTCTTAGAGAAAATATTTACTATTACATCATTAACTGAAACAGCCTTTCAACTTGTATAATACAAGGATTCTGTTTATAACCTTCTAGCAGTTTTATGAGAGATCAGTTTTGAAAGCGTATTTAATTTTTTAGTGTATTTCCACTTACAACAGTTGAGAAAAAATAATGACATCATTACTAAAATTTACTTAGCCATTCACACACCACATTAAATGTCACTTTTTGCATTCCAAAATGTTATACAGATCATCATATGTACCTCACCAGTTTTTTTACCAAGTATTGGAAAATGTCTTTGTTCCTTATCATTAAAAAAAACACCAGCCTATATTTCTTTTTCTTTAAATCATCAAAATGCTATCAAGTGAAAAAGTCCTATAAACAAACAAAATCAGACAGATTCCTTTATATATACACAGATCTGATAAAACAGGTAAAGAAAACTACTAAAAGCATTCCACGGAATGCTTTAAGAGAGGTTGTCATTATTCTTAAATCCTGATAATGAAATGAGCAGCATTCAAGTCAGTTTCTCTACAATTTGTAAGAACCTGTTTATATTCTAGAAATAGCCTGTGATAAGGTTCTTTGCAATTAAGTTCATTAGTGGTGTTCATAGGACACAAGCCTTTTCAAAGAGAGTATATCCCAGGCATAGACTTATTTTCTTTTTGCTATGGCTGTGAATGGAACTTAAGTATTCAGCCTTATGTACTGTGCATACTCAAAAATATAGAGTCAGACCCTGTGAGTATCATAAGGAAGGACTAAAAATGTATTTTAAAGACCCACACACATTTTCAGATTTTGCGTTTGCCTTTTGGGGTTTGACCTTTTAGAATTCATGAAGTTTTCACTGTACCTCCAAGGACAAAGAACTTACTAAAGCTACAAAAAGGGAGTTATAATCACACGACTTCAGAAGCTTTGGATTTTAAAAATACACCAAACATTTTTACTTTGCAGTGTAATTAGATTGATGGCAATGCCATCAGTACAGCAGAGACCACAAGTACAGATAAAAATACCAGGAATGACCTGACTTCTTGTTTTGCTCTTTTCTATTTTAAAGCTCTAATATATCAGATCGGAGAGTTACTAGACTCAGGTGGATCTTCACTCCCTGCCATAGACATATTTCTTTTCACCAACACTTACTTCAGTTATGTCCTAAAAATTTAAGGTTATGCACGATAATAAAATCTTAATTATACTATTTACAGTTTGGTGAAATTATTTGCTTCTCCTTGCACTAATACCTGAAACAAAGCAATTAATCAATCAAACCCAAAACCAACAGATCACAGATGAGTAATAAAGCCATCTGTCTTCAATTTGCCCATTGCAGTGTGAAATTGAACAATTGCAGTTTTTTGAGGAGGAGCTATGTTCTGTGAAAAAACCTTTTGTATTAACATATTAAGTGTTCAGGAATCACGCAGAGAAGAGAGTGTCTTTTTCTCCTGTGATATCACAGGTATCCATCATGTTTGCAAACACTAGTGGTGCATAGCCACTTTCTGTAACTGAGGAATTGATGAAAACACCTGGTAACATTTAAGGTCCAGGACATTATTTTCTTTAAAGTGCACCATGAAGGTACAGAATTGCTTTTGTGGTTTGTCACCTATCAAGTTTTAAAAGGGCATGGTTTGTTGTTCCTTTAATGTAGCTCCCTATTGTGTAAGGCTTTTACCCCTGGAAATTTACCTGCTTTCTGATGGCAGATTTTTCTCTCACAACTGTAGGAATCAATTAACCCCCGCAGATTCTACATCAGTGTTTGCAGGGTGGATGAGAAGGGGCAGTCAAGTACTAGGCTTTACGTCCTTTGTATGTCACTTGTCTTCTAATCTAGTTCAGACAAACTAACTGTGGTAATTTAATTAGGATTTACTGATGCCACATGATAAAATCTCCTCCTCCACTTTTGCTTTTCCTTCTTTAAAATGGTCATAGCTGAAATATATATATTTATATTTGCTCTAAAATCAGCAGAAGCATTGAAGCATTCTTCTCAAGCCAGTTGTTAGCACGTCCTGCCCTGCTCTGCCTAGAGCTTAGGGTCAGGAAAGTTTCTATAGTACAAGTGAAAAAAACCCACTCCATGTGAGCTGTAGTGAGGTCAGCAAATGGAAACCTTAGAGCACAGGCAATGGCTTGCCAAACCCTTGGTCTCAGTTCCAGAATGATGTGACTGTCATGGGTGGGAGTGGAAGGCTTAGACAAAATTTCTTTAAAAGCCCTGCCATTGAGTCACAAGAAGCAAAAACTACCCCCTTGCTTTCTAAACCCCTTCTCGGTGAGCTGTCTCGGTGTGTCTGCATCCAGTCTTAGCCTCAGATTGTGTCAATCGTTTAAATTTAAGTGATTACGGAGGTGTGATTGAACCTCTTTTGTCCCACAGGTTTTAATGATTGGCAAAATGAGAATATTTGTATAAAATGAATCATTTATTATCACAAATGATCAGACAAGTATCTTAATCAGAATTATTTACTACGTAATATAAAAAGCTAAAACTACTAGTAGTATGATATAAGATAGGATAGTGCACTGTATCGATGTAAGCATTGAAGCAATTATAGTAAAGTTAGCAAAAAGAAATAATTATTAGGTAGAGATTTGATGTAACTCACCCAATACCTACACTCATGGGGAGATCTCTTTCTCTCAGCCTCCAGGAGTATCCTTGGAGGGCATCCCCACCTAAGGGAGGAAACCCCACACATACACCTCAAGAGTGGTGATGCCAGAAGAACCTGACTGTATGAAAGGGGACTGGACTGGTGAACCAGGATGGGTTTAGCACAATTTAACACCAAGACAGCACCCTGGCACCAGCAGTGGAACTTGCATGATAGCTTGCATGGTATGCATCCTCTGATTGGATTTTAGGTCTTATCAGGGTGGGCTATCCTGCCACAGTGATTTCAACACTTTATTGACAGCTCAAGGTAGGAGAAATCAACTTGTTCCAGGCATTTACATCTTTATATTCTTCAGTCAATGGGATGGAAGACAGAGGTAGGCAAAAGACTTATGTGTCATTTAAGCATTGCCTTTAGCCTTTGGCTTGTGAACAACTGAAAGTACAGTTCATTGATCAGACATTAGTGGGAACGAAAGACCATATTTACCTAATAAATGGCATTGAGGAGAAATAAGTAGAGACTTCTCCAAACCCTCAGTTTCTATATTTCATGTAGAGGAAATATTATGATCCTTGGGGTATATTTACCTAGAGATAGCTAAGTATCTTTTATACGGTGTTGCTTTCTTCTATTTTGTACAAAAATTTTATTCAATTCTTTGTAGTCTAACCAATTTCCTCCACCACAGAATTTTATTATTTGCTGATTGTCTCTAGGTAGCTTAATTACTGGTAAGAGGATAATGAAGTAAACCTGAAGCCAATATTTAAGTAGAGTGGAACTACTTGAGTGTAATTAGCATTTTAAATTTTCCTTTTAGTACTTTATAAAGACCTATAACAAAATGCTGCCTTCCCTCCTGCCTTGCCTATTAAAAGGCTGTCAGGAGTTGGTACACTGCAATTAACACTGAGGGGCAATGTGCCTGCCAGGAGGTGGGGGGGCAGAAGGGAAAGGGGGAAGTTTGCTGCTGGGAAGGCTCTTCTGGGGCTCCATTTGCATCAGACTCTCATAGCATCTTCACTAAAATAGAAAAACAAGAACACTGGGGTCTTAAAAGGTCTCCTGGTGCTTCTTTTTTCTTCAAGGAGAGCATTATGAGTTAGTATTGATGTCCTCATACGTTCTAGCAAAGTTCATTATTTTCCATCTACTGAAGTACATTCCGTAATTTCTATTATATCAGCTAGGCTTCACTCTTGAAAGTTTTGGTTTTCTTGCTTCTTTTGCAAGCAGGCTTCAAAACAAATCTGACTTCGTTTCTAGTGACAAGAAAATTCCCTGTACTCTCTCACACATGTCCTGAGCGATGTCAGCCCCATCAGAGAAGGAATGGCCCAGGCACTGGTGTGCCCTTGCTCATGGCTGGATCAAGGGTGGCTCCTTGATGTGTACCCAGGCTGCTCATAGGTGGTTCTTATGCTAGGGTCAGGAGGCAGAACAAGTCAAGAGGGATAAGGTTTTCCCAGTTTAGACATGTTCAGGGTAGAGAGTTGGGAATTTAGTTCTGTGTATTTAGCTGTGTTTGCCTATTACAGTCTGATTCAGAAAATGAGTCCTGACCTGTTTCTTTGACTGGCACAGCTGTAGCCCAAAGGATTATACTGAAACTTGAGTGATAATATCTCTTCTGCAAATTCTCTCCTTCGGGGTTTGCATGGGGTGACTTAATCAGCTATCGCCCAGTAGATGACAGCAAATGGTGCTTCATTTCTAGTTGATCACATCCTATGTAATATGCATAACAAAGGCTGGAGCCTCAAACCATACTTATTGGTCTGAGTCTCACAGACTCCTCATGGGGCCTATAAAGATGTTATGTCCTCAGCCACATTTCTTGAGTGTTTGAAGTGTTATCATTTTACAGCTCAGGGATTTGGTACGTGAAAGTGCTCTATAAGGTATTACTTAGGGGTAGTCTTGTATGAACTAGATTTGTAATCTGCTCTTTTAAGCCATCAAATTCATTTCGATGCAATTTAAAAATTATGTAGTATTTCAGTCATGAAGGATTTTATTTCAATAAAAGTAATAAGGGTGCTTCAGGGGTGTGATTATTACTGAATACCCACATCCTTGGGGAATTAAAACCATTTAGATACTCTTTCTGTTCAATTAAAGTATGATACCATGGGATTAAATGTTAGGATGTACACTACAAGTAATGACTTCATGCCTTATTAGGTGCAAATAAATGTTAACGGAACAAGAAAGATAACAGGCCAAATTGACTCTCGGGGCATGTGGAACAAGGATCTGTTGAATTCTGCACACTTTCTGTGCCTGATATGCCATGACTGTATTCACCCAAGTATGCCAAGTATGCTTTTATGGCTGTGATATTTATGGTGCATACTGATTATGTTCTAGATGTATATTGCGCCATCATTCAAGAAGATTTAACTCACAAACTAAAGATCTATCTGGTGCTGACAAAATTCATCTTGTTTTTACAGGAGTTGGCTGAGCAGCATAGTCAGAGCTAATGGTCCCTTTGCTGTGGATATGAGGCTCAGCATCAGAGACATCTAATGCACCTTTGTCTTAATGGCCCAGCGGCAGTGGGTTAAATCCACTATAATTAGCACTGCAGCATGTCATTTTAGTCACCTTGCTTTCTATCAATCTTGAGACTCCTTTCCAAGGAAAGGGAAGAACTAAAACTGCACCAAGTGTCACTAGGTGACAAAGCACCTAATTACCTGGTAGTAAAGACTGAGGAGAGGAACTGGAACCCATTCTTACCCCGCTGAGGCGGTTCAGCTCCAACATCTGGTGTTGTTTGGGGAGATACAATGAGCCATCAGCAGTCAGGAACTCACACTTAAAACCCGTGGTTGTCTGAACTTCACAATGATGCCAATGGCTGCAAGGCCGTGATCTTCTCCAGCCCTACTTCAGCCACTGCTCACAATATCTCTATATGGCAAGGGTAACAGAGATTGTCCTCTTCTCTCCAAAAGGGTTTAAACTCACAAATGACCCCAAATATTTCTTTGTCTATATTGTGAATAAGTTTATTTCAGTTCCCTTAGTTGACAGTTTTACTTTACATGGAACAAGTAAATAGTTGCTGATGAAAAGCATGGAGGAAGACTAGCTGTGTAGCCCAGGACACATTCGCTTGCGTAGAAGAGGAAGATCAGCCTTTTGGACTAAAGACTTGAATTCAGCCTTTCCTTCCACAGAAACATCAAAAAGTCATAGAGTCATGGAATAGTTTGGGTTTGAAGGGATCTTAAATATCATCCAGTTCCAATCCCTCTGTCGTGAGCAGGGGTACAGGGATACCTTCCACTAGACCAGATTGCTCAAAATTCCATCCAACCTGGCCTTGAACAGTTCCAGGGATGGGGCATCCATAACTTCTATTGGCAACCTGTTTCAGTGCCTCACTAGCCTCACAGTAAAGAATTTCTTCCTAATACTCAGTTTAAACATACCCTCTTTCAGTTTAAAGACATTCCCCCTTGTCTTATCATTACATACCCTTGTTAAAAGTCATTCTCCGTTTTTCATGTAAGCCCCCTTTAGATACTGGAAGGCCACAATTAGGTCACCCCAAAGCCTTCTCTTCTCCAGGCTGAACAACCCCCATAGTCTTAGCTTTTCCTCATAGTGCTCCATACTTCTAAACAGGCTGTAGCACCAAGCTCCCTACTTCTCTTTGGACAAATTAATATTGCTTGCACCTTTCACAGATTCCACAGATACTCTCCAGTTCAACAGAACTATGTGTATGCTTAAAGAAAAGCATGTAATTAAGCGGATTACCTCATTTATAGACCTATTTATATGACTGTCCTTTATCTGAACTAAATTTTCCACACCTTTGAATAAGAAACCATTGTCATCATCCTCAGACTACCTTCCCCTAAGGTGTATATTTTATAGATATATAAAAAAGATATATATGTAATATACATATTATATATCAGAATATAATAATTTCTAAAGTTTGGAATCGGTATGTCATGTTACACATCCTCAAATTTTATAATGTTACTCCCTAGATTATATATGCATAAAAAATCAGCTGGAGGCAAATTGTTAAGCAACTTTGCTTTCCTTCAGACCTGCTCAAACCTTTTGGCCTCTCTCAAAGAAGGTGAAAATGGCGACCAATACATATTATTTCTCAAAATTGGTGCAGCTAGGAAAAGAGAGGATAAGCAAAGGCTACTAATCAAATCTCTCAAATGTAGACCACCGTTTATCTACCGGACAGCAGTCCCTGGTTATGCAAAAAGATATTGAATTTAAAATATAAACCTCTGTAAATAAGAAAATGTTGCTATTTAAAAAAAAATAAAAACAACTTCTTGATTCTGCTATTTAATGAAAGAATGTGCCGTATGATTTATATCTCAGTCTGGTCACATTTCTAACTCTGCATTTTTATTAAGTAGTTACAAATTTCACTATATACCAACTCAAAAGGCATACGTATGCTGATCATGTTGGGCAAAATCCCTCTGCAGATTTTCCTTAAGTGACTGTTGTGACATTTCATAGTTCAGATGGATCACAACCGTGGGTTTAAAGCAAGCTGTGAAAGACTTGAAGCAGTTTTCACTGCTTCACAAATCAATGCTGTCAAGAGCAAATCTTGACCTTTATGCAATTTTAATTAATTTGATAAAAACCTTTGGCATGGTGAGGTAATTTGGAGATGTATGGGAAAAGCTTGGCTGTCTAAATAGCTTCTGTCACTTTTGACAAGCATCCATGATGGAAAGCAAGTAAAGGTCCGTGAGAGTCTATCAGACTTGCCTACAGCAGTCAGAAGGTTTTTAAGTTCTATCCTGTTTATCCTATTTTATACATCAAAGTCAGGCAAGGTGAACTGCAACCTAAAGACTAGCATCACAGTTTACTTTCAGACTGACTGAAGATGATTTAACATTTAGCAGACTATATACGCAGTCTAAAGTTAATGAATGGATTTGCTGGACCTCTGCTGTGTGAGCGACTTTGTACTGTCAGGGTACTAGAGTAGGAATTTTTGGTGCTTGCAGGACTTTTCTGCTTCTGCAAACCTACTTGGACTGACCTGAAATGTAAGAAGAAGAAAAAAACTCTGCCAAGCTACTCCCTTCAAGAAATAGCTATCCATAGAAACTAACTTATAGCATAAATTTGTATAGCCTCAGAGTATTTTGAATAATATGTTGTTTCTGGTTAGTTTCTATGCCTATGAGTTAGTATGGTCTCCAACCGATTCATGAAATACACCAGTAAGGTACCCTGGTCAGATCACCTGACTAGGTCATATGTCTCACTTTTTGTTTCTCCTTCTCATCACTCGCTGACCAAAGTGGTATGACCAAGTCTCAAGTGGTAAGATCCTATAGTATGATGACTGTCTGTCCTAAGTATTAATAGTGATAGGAAAAGGGAGAGTGAGTTTAAGATGAGAAAGGAGAGATTTAGATTAGATATTAGGAAGAAATTCTTTACCGAGTGTGGTAATGCACTGGAATAGGTTGCCCAGATAAATTGTGGGTGTCCCATCCCTGGAAGTGTTCAAAGCCAGGTCAGACGGTGTAAGGCCCCAGTCTTGCTTGGTGAGTTTCTTAAAGGGGCTTTGGCTTTTTATACCCTGAGAGGGCACAAGGGAAAAGTACAACAACATTTTTGAGGAGGTTAAACAATAAACTTTTGCTGGAAAGCTTTAGAAGATAAGGGAACTTTGCAAATATTAAAGGCAACACTCAATCACAATAAAGCATTTCATGAAGAATTGACTTAGCAAACTCCAGTTCATCCAACTGCAAGTTACACAGATTTCAAGAGGGGGAATTTATGAGAAGGAAAAGAGAGATAGAAAGAGAGAGAAAACAGAAATACGGCTACTGCCTTAGTTTCAGCATGTTCTTAGCCAACGCAGGGATGTTACAAATGTATGCCTCATGCCATAATTTTTATCAGCTCTGGTCTCCTGTGGCTACCCCAGCGTAGGTGAAACTTTAGGTGTGCCAGCCATTGTGGGGCTGAGTAAGGGGCTCCCAGGATGTGGTGTGGGGCAGTGCTCCTGGTATACCAGTGACTGATAGCTGCACTAGAGGCTCCCAAGGAGGCAGGGTATGGGGGCAGAGCACCATTTCACCTTTGCAGAGCTTCATCTGCCCCTTCCACCACACACACTTCAGTTGTTTTGATCCCATAATAATTTTTTCCAGTCTCTCACAGATGGGCCTTTGAATAACCTGGTCTATGGGAAGGTGTTCCTGCCCATGAAGGGGGACTGGAATTAGGCGGTCTTTAAGATCCTTTCCATCCCAAAACATTCTGAGATTCTATGATTAGTGACACAGGTGTGATAGGCCTGCTCTGTGATTTGGACACAAAAGACATGAATAGCAGATTTATGTGTTATGACTAAAATTTATGTGCTCTTAAGCTACATACCTTTCTTCCTAAAAAAGTCTCAAATGTGGATATGACTAAGTAACATTCAGAATAGAAATGCTGGGTTCTTTGTTGCTGGTATGGATCATCTTTATAAAGTGCATGATGCAGATGACTGGAAGTACTGTATGCAAAGGACACGGAGCTGAATCAAAGAGAAAGCATCACTACTTGCATATAGAATAGGACACACTTAGGTTTGAGTTGGGAGAGCTAACAGTGATTTAATGTGCTTACCTGCTCAAGTTTAACACAGAGTTTTATAAGAAGTAGGATATCAGATGGCATTTGACAACTAATAATCCAGACTCCAGGCCAGTGACCACAAATCTTGCCGTTGCATTAGTTAAGAAGGAAGTGAAGGCCTGAGGAGACATGAACCTCATTCTTGGGGCAAAAGCATGTCTGAGCATGGGATTATTCAAGACTATCTATTCCATATTAAATTTCCATTTTACCTTGCTGAAATGTTAGGCATTGGCATGCCCTTATTTAAAGAATAACAAGTAAAGACTGGTGTTCTTTATAATGGAGCCACTCAGTGAGCAAAATCAAGAAACTGAAAGTCCAGGACACCTAATTTGGCATGTATTCTGAGACCTGAGTTTCACTCAGAAATTTACAAGGAGGCATTTTGCTGAGAAAACTGATGCTAATCAAAATACAGGTTTGGGAGGGTTTTTTGTTTTTTTTTTAAATCACTCTGTGAAATCTCTGAATTCTCCTTGGCTGCATATCGCAATATAACTGTCTAATAAAAGCAAGGTTAGATTTTAGCTTAGATTGCATATCTCCAGATCAAGAATTTCGCAGTACTTTGAGAAGTCTGATTGCATGTTATTTGGTCCTAGGCTCATAGATACATACCACAGCAGCTGCCATGGCACTGGTCATGGGAATGGGCTGTGGCTTCTGTCACTCACCTGAGAGCTCTGTGCTCCACACATACAGAAGCAAAAGCCATTCTTCAAATTGGAATGGTTTTACCTTACATCTTCAGGCACTGAAAGAGATCACCTGGGTTGGGGATTCTTTTGGATTCTTCAGAGTGAGAAAGGAGGTTTTTTTTAGAAATCCGTTCAAAGTAATCTTTAAAAATCTACTTAGAAACTGGAGTTTATATTAGACTCTCAAATTTGAAAATACCAAGGGCTAATGGCTAGTAAGAACTTTAGGGCAAGAAAATTTGCTTTCCTGTGTTCACTGGCACATCTCTCACCTGCATGGATGTGCGTACCTCTGCTCAATTCAGAAGTAAAATCCAGCGTGGAAACTGGCAGCCTCAGAAAAGGCTAGAACATCTCCTGAAAGGAGTTTTTGAACCTATTACAGCTGACCTGAAAGGAAGAAAACCAGCATGTAATTTTAAAAAATGCTTTTACTTTACAGCTGGAGCCTTAAACTAAATTTCAGAATCAAGATAGGATAAAGGTGCTGATTCTGTTCTAATATATAACTATACAAGACTGCCGTGATTCTATTGCAGCCTGCAGAGTGACATATGTTAGACTAATAAGACACATGAAAGAGTAATACCTATCAGAATGCAGACTTCACTGAGGCTGCTTGGCACTACCAAAATGCTAATATGAAGTAAGGATATAATTGTCTCCTTAGGAAAAAGACAGTATGATGTGTACCGAATAATATTCTGGCTCTGCTTGAAACAGTGAAAACTTCTCTCTGAAACTTCAGTGGGTCCAGGTTTTCATCCATTTTATTCAACAACAACATAATGCAATGTTTTTATTCTGATTTGCACTCTTTTGTATTAAAATTCCTCAGTTGTAATAGGAATTTATAGCTAACTTAGAAATACTGTAACTTACGATTTTTTCAACCATGAACTACTCTTATAAATGAGTACTGCTACTTTAAAGCATGTAGGCATTTTAATTGGATTGTATAAACTGAGTACACAGCACAGCTTCCCAGTAAGATGAGAAGAATGAATATGAAATGGTAATCCTTTATGTAATCATACACTTGATAGATTATATCTGGGTTTCTGGGAAGACAAAAGCTGTTGTATACGGCTACTGGAGCTGAACATATTCTTTTCCCAACTCTGCAATATTTTTTTTTATTTTTAGCAAAGCACAGTACAAATTGAGGGAGTCAAAAATCTGAAAAATTCTCATGAATAAAATATGTGAAGAAAAATAAAAACCCTGGGCCTGCCAAAACTTTTTTTTAAAACACTAATTCAAAATTCTTATAACTGACAAACTAGCTGAAATGTTGAAATTAAAGAGCATGTTGATCTAAGCATACCATATTTCTCTAAATGTCAAACTTTAAAATGTCATATGTTTCCTTAAAATAAGGAAGAAATTCAGCAAACTTCTCAAAATTATTCTCTTTGAAAAATTAGTCAATAAGAAAAAGAGATTAAAAACTTCATGGATATATCTAAGGGGCTCCTTGGCAAGACCACTTGAAAATTAAATAAAAAGCAAGGCTTTGGACACTTTCTCACATTAAAACCTCATTGAAAATCTGTTGAAGTACACACCAGCTAAATAAAGGACAAAACAGAAACGTGGACAGCGAGGTGGATTGAAAACTGGCTGAACAGCCAGCCCAGAGGTTTGTGATCAGCTGTGTGGCTTCCAGCTGGAGGCCAGTCCCCAGTGGTGAGCTCCGGGGGTCAGTACTGGTCCTAATGATGTTTAGCATCCTCATAAATCACATGGACACTGGGACAGAGTGCACCATCAGCGAGTTTGCTAACGATACAGCACAGGGAGGAGCAGCTGATACACTGCTTGGGTGTGCTGCCATCCAGAGGGACCTTGATGAGCCAGGGGAACGGAAAGGGAGTAACTTCCTGAAACTCAGCAGGGAAGGAATAACCCTAGGCTCCAGCCTTCACTGGGGCAGGAATGCAGCTTGACAGAGAAGGACTTCGGTGTCCTGGTGAGCAAAAAGTTGACTGTGAGCCAGCCATGCATCCTCGCAGCAAAGATGGCCAACTGCATCCTGGGCTGTGTTAGGAGGAGAGCTGCCTCCAGGTTGAATGGGTTGACAATTCTCCTCTCCTCCACATTAGTGAATATACACCTGGGGTGTGGAGCTTTGTAAAAGAAAATGGACTTGCTAGAGTGAGTCCAATGAAGGGCCACAAATATGAATAAAGGACTGAAGTATCTTTCATCTGAGCAGAGCCTGAGAGAGTTGGCACTATTCAGCGTGGAGATGAGAGTGCTCAGAGGAACCTTGTCCATGTATATAAATAACTGAAAGTGAGAGTAAAGAAATGGGAGATGGATTTTTCTCAGTGCTGTGCAGTGACAGGACAAGAGGTAAGAGGACAAACTGAAATATAGGAAATTTTGCTTAAAGATAAGAAAGCACCTTTTTATTGTAAGGGTGGTTGAACAGGTTGGAGTAAGATGTTGTGGAATGTCTGTCCTAGGAGATATTCAAAACATGACTGGAAACATCTCAGAGCAACCAGCTCTCACTAATCTTGCTTTTAGCTAAGGATTAGGCCACAGAATTCTCAGAGGGGCCCTCCCTCCCTCTGTGATGCTGTTCCATGCCTTGCTTTCAAGGCTTAAGCGCTACTCTTTAACTGTCCCATGACTGAGGTCCAAATTCAGCAGCTCTCCTGGGCAAGGTAATAATTTGTGAGTTCACAGTACCAGGACCATGTTAGTGACAGGCAGCTGTGTAGGAAGAAGACCCATTTTCTGTGCATGTGAAAGTAAGGTGTTTTTTCTTTCAACAGCTTGAGAGCAAAGTGTTGAGACAAGCAAATATGCCTGTAAGGAACACCTGCAAACACCAGTGCTTGTCAACAACACATTCAGGTTGGGTGCACCTGGAAAAATGAACGAGAGGTAGCATCAAGTTCAAAAGCTTAAAGCCAGAAGGTTTATTAAGTGTTTTCTAAACCAGTCTCAGACAATGAAGTACAGCCAAAGGATATTCATGAGAATTAGAATGGCCACATATTTCGCAGCAGAAACTGTTTTCTTCCCATGTTTTTGTGGGAGGCTGATGAATTTCAATGATAATGTTATCATTGGACTGATTTTTCCACATGAAATTGAGATTTAGACTTAATTCCTTTGTCATGAGTATATTTTATATCTCTAAGTTTGATCCTGGTATTATGTGAAGTTTTAATGGAGACAGCCACGCCAATGAGAAAACTATGTCATTACTTTTTACAAATTCCTCTTTGGAAAATTGGACTAGGTTCTGAATAAACTTTGCAGCAAAACTAGTTTGCTTTTTGTAAGAATGTTTTTCAAGTTTGATTTTTAGGCAGAACAATACAAATCTCCATAACTCCAAGAAGCACAAAAAGAACTGCTAGGGATTTGTCTGTACATACACACTAGCCAAAATTCACCAAACAGAGTATTGAATGAGCTACAGTTAAATACTCCTTGAAAACTTCATGACTACAGGAAGAAACATGTGTACCTATATGCTAATCTGAACACTTTGTTACATTTTTACAGATATTTTGTAAAGAAAAAAAGAAAAATAAAATATCTTCCTGAGCATTTGCAGTGAAAGGTCAGAGCACCTGATGTCTCTGTTCCTTCCATGTTACTCACCAGGAGTGGCAGATACGTAAGAAGCTGAACATACCATAAATTAAATTCCATTATGAATACCACAATTCTTTACAGCATCAAGATTCTTGATAGTGTCAAGATTAACTGATTCAAGGGTTTTGTATTTGACAAGAGAACAAAGGAAAGACCACTTCAGTTGGTGCCATCCTGCCTGGACTGTACAAACATTCTTGGACTGTAAAAAATTTCTAAAGCTACTTCTACCAATACTGGGCATAATGTGCGACCAGAAAGTACAGTTCATGTATATACTGAGTTTAGACTTGTGTACTTCATAATCTTGAACTATAAATGTTGGATTTACAGTAAAGAAATAGATGTTGCTATCAAAAGAGCAGGTTTTAATTTGAAGAAAAAAGCACAAAATACAGCCTGAGGGAAATAAAAAGTGAAAAGAACTATGCGTATCCCAAAGTCAGGAGTAGATCAGAAAGGAGGGAAAGTACTAGAATACTAAGAATTTTTAGTAGGATCTTCTGTCTTCCTGCAGCACTCCTTGTGCTGCTTAGATGTCAATGGTAATGTTAGGCTTATACTGCTGTCTTCAAGAGAGGTCCAAATGTATTCAGCCAAGAATATATTTTACAATGATTTAGCTACAGTTATGAAGTTAAATTCAGAATAGGATATGTTGTAAAGACTAACTCTTCAGTATAATTAGGATCATGCCATCAAGTGGTAAAACAGATTTTAAAAAACTGAGGCCCTTACTACTCTTATTTTCAACATAAATCATCACAATATGAGCTTTAAACTGTGACCTCATCCTAAACACTGTTTAGCAGGGCACTGTTCCACTGACCAAGGAAGCAAACTAAGCTATGAATAGCCTTTAAAGGTTAACCTTCCCATGGGACAAAATATCCAACCAACTACTAGTAGCCTTTAAAGAGTAAGCTTTAATTTATTTAGTATATTGTTCATGAATATTTTATTTAGATATTTCTTTTCTGCCAAGGATCTCACACCCTCCTGAAATCTGATTTTTATTAAACAAAATTAACACAAAAAGGCATTACTCGCAAATCTATCTGGAAACAAACAAACAAAAAATCCACATGAGGATGATAATCTTTTTATGTTTGTATTTGTGTCATGTGCAAAATTCTGTAGGCAGCCGTGTGAGAAAACAACCTCTGAGGAGTCACAACCTATTTATCCCATAGAGCGCAAAGATGTTCTGATGGCAACCTTCAAGCAAGCAAAGGCACGCTGTGTGGTGATGGCAAATGGTGGCAGTTGCCTGCAACTGTGACACACTCAGGTTTCACCAGGCATTTGAGGGGCACCTGTCCCAAGGGTTGTCTCTGGGAAAGGAAGGGGACCAGGATCAGTTTGTCTGAGCGGAGCCATCAAGATCTGGCCCGGAATGGCAGACAGCAGGGAGAGCGCTGTGCTTGCTTCCACTGAATGGACCTGCCCTCCTGGTGGCATCATGACCTGCATTTGAACCCTTCCAAAATGGCAGCATTTGTCTTCCTCTAAATCCTCCAAGGGATGAAACATAAAAAACATTTCACTTGTCAGGACTGTTTACTAGTTGTTGAAGTAAATATAAGTCTGATGTTTCTCTAACAGTAGCTGACGGCTTTATTTTGCAATGACATATCCATAGACTTTTTGGCATTTCTTATTACTATTTTGACACTAGAAGCTCTTTCCTGTGATTTAGTGTCAAAGCAGTAAGGTCATCTTGAGCTGTTTAAACACCTTCTAAATATCAGACTTGAAAATAAGAAGCAATAATGCTATAAGAAAAAAGTGTTAAGATATATCTCATCACAAGTACCTGTGACTATTTCTCTACAGTTTCTCCACATTAATATTTATAAAAGAAATATATTGCTAGTGATAGTGAGGCTCCTATAGTGAAACTGTGAATTTTATTAAGCAACAGCAGCTTCTGTTAATGAATTTACAATTTGAATAGGTCAAACATGTAAAATCAAAGCACACAAAATATCAGAGAAAGAAGAATAGCAAATACTGATCCTTCCTTGAGCAATCTCTATGGGTTTTTAATATACACTCCTCTGACTTGAGTGGCTGCTCTTCTGACTCCAACAGCTCCATATGGAAAGTTGCGGACTGCCAGAAAGATCAGAAGGTTTCCACAGTCCATAACAGTTCTGCCTCTGGAAGGACTGTCCTAGTTACCCTGCGCAACAGTCCTGCATCTGCTGATTGAAGACTGCCTTTAATAATTCTGTTTGGTTTTTTGACTGATAGGGAATTGATTCAGTTTAATTACATGGTCATTTATCTATTAACATTTTAATTATGAGGTAATTGTGAGTTGTCCTTAAGAAATTATGCCCTATGAAGACAATCATGCTTTAAGAGATATTTCATCCCCACAATTGCTGAGGAAAGAAAGAGGAAAACAAAATCTGTAGTGAGGACTGTTTTGCCTAAAAGAAAATAAAAAGATATCATAGGATCATGGGTTAGCTTCCTGATTCTGCTAAACTATCCCTTCAATGTGCTTTCCAAAGGTTAAGGCTGACTAAGGCACTTTGGACCTCTGGAACAGCCAAGATAAACTTCAGAGTAGGTCTAATCTGTATTTGGCTGTGGAAAGGTTTGTTGTAGCTCAGTTACAATGTTTTAGTCAATAAATGTCAAAGCTATGTGACTGCTGTTGAAAGCACAAAAGTTGTCATAGACATTCATGTCCTGATTGATTTGAGATGTGGAGTTATTTTAAATGATTCAGAGTGTCACAAGGACATCAGTCTTGGAACTTCTTTGTTGCTGAGAGTTTATATATTTTATTCCTAATGGGCTCCTTAGAGTCTCTGCAGTATCTCATTTACATCTGGTTTAACTCAAATGACTGTCACGTTAACTGGAAAAGCAATGTAAAAAATCAATAATTGCTACAACTCTTTATCACCCTCACAAACTTTTAAGGTTTGCTCTCAAAACTTTTTTTCTGTGTGCAGTTTTATGCATCAGTTGATACGGATTTTACTTTAAATCTTGTAATGTATACCACAAAGTCTTCATCTGAAGTGTACATTTGAGGAATATTTGCAGCATATAAATGAATTTTATGACATTCAGATGTTCCAGCACCGTATTTATGTGTGTGCATTCTTCACGATTGATATTTAACATTTACATTCACCTGCTAAGCTACTGACTTCTATGTTGGCACAATTCTGTCACCTGCAGCTTCTAGTCCTCCTTTTCTCCATCTCAGTTGGCAAGTGCTTTAACTGTCTTTATGTCTCTGTGCACTTTTTTTTTCCATTAATATTGTTCTGATAGTGCTAAGGGTTGTAGGTTTATAGCAAACAGTTTCTGTTGACAATGACAGCTGTTGCATCAACTTGAGAAGAAAACTCCTTCCAAGTGTGGCTATGTTGTGTGATCAGCTCTACCCTGGTGGCTTGAACAGTAATATGGCACTGCTAATGCAGTCGTAGAAACACTCAGGGTTCATTCTCTGTAAATATTTCCGATAATACTGTAAGGCATATGTTGCACAAGTACAGAACCTTTTTTATCCTCCTCTCCAAGAAAAAATGAAATGGCCTCATTACTGTTTGGAGATTCAGTGATATGTGAGTATGTTGCTCAGGTTTAGCAGACTAGAAATTCTAGTCACCATATTTGTCAAATGAGGTGGAAAACTCTTAAATTTTCCAAGCTAATGAGTGCTGAAATGCCCCATATCCTTGCATACACAACAGAAGTCAGTATGACTAAACTTCTCTTTTCCCTTGTTTGAAAATGTCCTTTTCCCTCTCCACTGTCGAAGGATTTTCTTCCAAAGTGCTTTCACTAACTGTTAGATGATTGCTATGATTTTTGCTGATTAAAAATTCTTAGGTACAAAAGTTATTAAATGATAATAAAAAAAGGAAGCCATACTTGCTACCAATTGCTAGTTACTTGGTATATTATGAACACCCTTCATATCCTTTCAAGACCTCTGCCCGGAGTGTGGTATGTCCTGGAAGAGTCTCTGAAAGCCTCTATCATATGAAGAGAGCACACAATATCAAGCCTTAACACATTTTAAACTGTTAACTGATGTAGAGAATAATCTTGTTTGATGCATAGTCTCTGAAAGTCATATTGATGTTGGGCCATAAAGTATTGATATCCATCAAGAACTTCAATAAGAACATCAGAGAGATCACATCACGATGCAAGGTTCACTTTATTTCCAAGGTATTTTATCAGAGTGGTTATCTTGCCTGATGATAGCTTGTTATTTTTAGAGAGAGATGGAGGATAACATTGGTTTTCATGATGAAAGAAGTCTTCTAAGTCACCTTCTTTCTTCTGACAGGCAGTGAATAATTATGGGAATAAGAGAAACCAATTTTTAGAAGGGTTACATGCTGGGTGTTTTGTGATGCAATCTTGAAGAAATCATATATGAAGAAATATTTCTGTATATGAGTTCAGGTCGTGTTTGTCATCACAATTGTTTTTGTCACAGAATCATTGTATAGTGTGAGGTCAGCATAATTGATGATATTTATGTTTTCTGAAAACATGCAACATAGTCTCATATTTTCCTGTCACATAATTAGCATACGTATGTGTGCACAGAACAACTTTGGACCATTGCACTGTGTGACCTGAAGCAGGTGCTAACCAAATATGGTCTTCTCATCCCAATCCCATTAGTCTCTGTCCCAAAACTGTGTCTCTGCTGAATCACTTTCATTATCTGTCTCTCACAGAGGGGGTTTATTAGCTACACTGGATCACTTCAACTTTCTTCTTTCTTTGCACACTTCCATGCCTTCCTCCCTGCTGTCTGATTATCCTCAGCTTCCTAAGCATCATCATAATCTTGTGATCAAGCGGCTGTGGGCCATGTGTATAGGGCTATAAAAATTGTTGTACATATATTAACAGTAACCTATTATATGTTCATTATTTTAATTTAAGGAGGAATGAGGGGAACATTCATTACAACAAAAGTTTGCAGCATAATTAAGAAATTCCTTTTACATGTTTTCTTTATATTTTTCTCCCTTCATTTTTTTACATTATTAATTCATCGTAATCTTATGGATGTGGGTGCAAGCAGAAAAAAATGAGGACACATTTCTTTCTCTATAAGTTTGTTCCTGTGTAAGTTTTCCAAAATTTGCCTACTTCTATAGATGACAGTCAGTGTTATTCATGTCAAAACTTGTTCTATCTCTTTCAAAATTCAGCACCCTTTTGTTACAGGATAGCAGTAATTTTTACTAAGCTTGTCTCTTTCTCTTGGTGACATTTTGTTTAAATAAGAAAATCTGTATAAAGTGGCTTTGTGCCTATGGGTGAATTTATTTGAAGTATAAAATGTCAAACTGGCAACAGTAATAATCCTGTAAATTAGGTATGTCAAATAAGATACATGTAGACTTGTGATTCATCTAAAAGTGGAAGAATTTCTATTTCAAGAAACCTGAGTCATGAGTTCCCATTTCTTAATTGGTACTCTTGACAAAAGTGAGGAATATGCCATCATAAAAATTTTATAAATCAGAAAATATTGAGTCTAGGATAAAACTAATATCTCACAGTTTAGCAATTCTCAGACAGAGAAAAGATGTCTCTATACATGGAACAGAGTTCATCATCAGAAAATAGTTTTCTAATTGGCAAACTGTGGAGGTGCTACTAAACAATGTCTAGGAGATTTCACAGAGAGGTGTATATATGCATATACACACTGTTACATACTGTACAGTATGAGCCAGTCTAGAACAGTCACAGACTCTGAGATGATCTCATCACAGACCATCACCTTTGAGACAAGGCATATTCTCACTAGTAAGACTGAAAACGCATGCAGAGACACTGGACCCAGAAAGAAAACTGGGTGGAGCATCTATGGACAAAACACACATTGCCACATGGCTGCAGCTGTTGTAGCTGAAAGATCACCATCATCTCACCCAAGCTGGTCCCTTCCCCCTAAACTTTCCCCCCCCTTCATGCTGGCTAGTGCTGCCCCTAGGGCTCTCCAAGTTCAGGCAGGAAGTTTCTACTCTTTTTTGGGGAACATGAGACAGAATACTAAAAATCAGTTTGAACTATTTAAGTTTGGTTTGAAGGAACTAGGTTACAAAGCACTCACATAAACAGTTTCCCAGCAAATCTGAAGGGCAGTAAGTAGTATTAGTAAATACAGAAGATCATGATTTTTTCTAACTCTATGACTTCAGCTAGGACATTCTAAAATTAGAGATTTTCACTGTGAAAGAAGTAATTTTGTCTAAGTAATGAATTTAATTTCAGCTATTTGCTCCAAGTACAGTGCCAACAATTTCCCTTCTTCAGAGTAGATTTAACATTTTCCTGCAATGCTAAAATGGAGTAGGGCACCACTCTATTCCTATTGGAGCATTGCCTCTTCTCCTCATTATTTGGTAGAGTCTTCTCATTGGTGTAACAGTGTCAACATGCATTTATTATATCTACCATGCACTCTATTATTTGCAAATATAGTATATAGAATAGTATTGTAATTTTGGTACATTGACTATGCAACGTTTTGCAGTGCTTTACCTGCCACTCTTTCTGTGCTGAAGTGGGATAATCAGCAGTAATTATTCTCTCTTATAGAAAAAGAAAAGGCTTTGTTGAATTTATAGGACACAAGGTAAATTAAAAATGTTACCATTCAGAAAGAGAGAAGAAAAACGATAAATAAATTAAATGATTGCTTTCTATATGCACACACTGTTAATCATGTGGTATATACAGCAAATAGGGGTTTTCTCCTTCTTACAAGTTCTTGTGCTTCCTGAGGAATAATACTGCTCTCAGGTATTAAGTAGCTATTGCATAGTGAGGTCTGCCACTGCTTCTCCATGAACTTTCTCACAAATTCATATAACTATTGTCATTCTCTGTGTTTGAGAGGGCAGATTAATTATAGTAGGTGTGTACACCTAAACTAGTTGGGAATTAGTTACACTGGTACCATTTGTTAACTTTACACGGTAATGTCACTTCATATAGATTAAAAGAAACTATGGAGGAATATTTCATCCTGAACTAACTGAACACTGGCCATACAATAAGTATCCAGCCTCAAAATAGCTTAGTGATCCTTTAAAGGATGGGACAGAGAGGATCAGCCCCCAAAACACCAGCACTAGAAATCCATAACCAAGCATTATTAATCAGTTTTCTCTTTCATTCATCATTTCCTGATGGAAGTTCCAGAGGTAGAACAAGTCTGTAGTTCAAACATGCTAGTAGAAGAGTTCTGGAAAGGAGACCTGATAGAGTTTTGTGCCATCCCCAACCACCAGCCCAAAAGAGGGACATGCAGGTGCCAAAAGGATCCATCAAAGGAATCAGCATAAAGGTGCTATACCTGATTGCTTGTTGGGCACAATGCAACTATTTTTCTTATCAACTTATTAATCTGTTAAGAAATTGTTTTATAATATACTTTTTATTCATAAAAAGAAATTAAAATACAAGGAAAAGAAAAAAAACACTTTGATGTCTGGAAACCTACCAAGTAAGCTTTTCTGGTGAAGGAAGCTGTCCCAGTGTGTGGTTTTCCTCTTACCTTATAATGAATTAATTGCTTTGCACAGGCTTGTTTCTGTTTACTTTCAGTGTCAGTGTAAGTTTTCCAACACCTGTTAAAAACAAAATATTATCAACAGCAGAACTAGAGACTAAGTATATCTTTAAGTGACGCTGCTTGCCTACCCTCTTTCTTACGCATTAAGAAGATGAAGCATTATTGAGAGTTGGCTATTCGCCACACTGCATTCATATACCCCTCTGAATTTATTACTCAGACATTCCTCAATGTTGAATGGTATAATGTACATCACGTTGTTTGTGAAGAAATCTCACCTTTATGATCCCTTTCATTTCTGCCTAATTGTCTAAGATAAGAATAGCTTGCTGTGCCTGAGGGGGAAATTTTCCATTACTTCTGAAAAGATAAATGGTAGAAAGCAAAATGAACTTGGCTCATTACAACGTTCTGAAAAAAAGGCAAATTGGTCTTCAGAAATGATATAATAGAGCTGACGGTTTTAATAGTCTGGAGTTCAAATGTGGCATTTTATATATTTTTTCCATAAAGTATAATGCAAACAATTACAGATGCTGGAAATAATGAATGGTACTTAGTTTCTTTTACTAGTTTTATTCTGTAGGTTCCAGGGGGAAGAAAATGGATTTATGAAGGACCATTTTAATGAGGATAGAAAGGTTACTTTTAAAGAAACATAACATACATTTCAGTGTGTTTCTAGTCTTGATCTCTATAATAATTGTACTAATGCATTTTGATCTACTATGAAAGTGCAGGAGTTGTTTAGACTGGTGATAGCCAGACAGCTTATTTGAGATTTTAAATATCTGATGAGCTTTGGAAGATAGAGCTGGAAAAAGATTGCTTTCTTAGTGCAAAACATGTTTCATAGTAATGGTCAGGTTTTTTACTTGGGATTCATTTATATCAGATATTTCTAAACATATTTTCATTAAGTTGGTTGTGTATCATTAATGCTTAACAGACAGACCTTGATTTGCTGGAGTACTGAGTAATATCACAGATTTACATCTGAGAGTGGAAGGGTTTGAGTATCTGAAGAGCAGAACTGTGGATCATTTAATTGAGGTAATGGATGTGGTTAATCTTAAATAAAAAAAGGAGCATTTATCTATTACCTGTTTACTTTGTTGTATTGTTCTGGACTAATGGAAAGAAGCTTGCAAATATATGTGTGTGCGTCTGTGTGTCTGTGTATGTATATATAAAGACATGCATATGGCTGTCAATTCATGCACCAGTTCAGGAGCATCCCTAAATATTTACATGAACAATCTTGACTTCAGTAGGATTTAAAGTCTGGTTTAGGCAGGTTTTTAAACCAATGCTGGGCAGAGATCTTGACTTGAGGGCATAAGATTAAGATGATTTTTCTGACAGTTTAATTCCATTTGCTCACAGGTCTGTATCTGACAGTCATTTTTTATCAACCTCACTTTCCAAAAATAAACAAACTAAAACATCTGTAAAGCGTTGTTTGCACGCAATGCTCTTGTGCATACAGCCAGACTTTTTGTTTTTTCAATGAAGAACAAGTTCACAGATCAACATTTGCCATGAACATTTTGATTGTACTGATTAGTACAATTTAAACTTTGGGAAATGCCTTCATTTGTGTACAGGCTGAGGAGAGCTTAATACATTGCAGGTACTACCTAAGCAGAATGCAGTAGAATGAAAACAATAATAGTAATTCACAGATATTCAATTATTGCCTAACACGACATTACACCCAGTTTTATGGATACTTATAACTAGAATAACATAAGCTCATTAGCAATGGGAGAAGTATTTTAAATTATTTTATCAAAATGATTACTTCTACATTTCCAATTTTATTGAGGTCAAATGTGCACATGCATTTACATGAATAAAACAATAGATGAATTCTGTACAAATAAACTTGTGTAAGTCACCTCACTTATTCAATTCTCCCTCTTACCCACAAGCATCTCTGTGCCGTAGGAGGAACAAGATCATACCCATGGAGTTTTAAAAACACAATTTTCAGTCCTTCTATATACATAGCTCTAATGATAAGGGGAAGAAGGTCCTGAGGACTGTGGAGTCCATTTCTGCTTTCCTGTTGTGCCAGGTCTCCAAACAAAGTGATCCTGGGTTTCTCATATTACAAACTTCTGACCTTTGACCTCAGGCTCCTTCCTTCCTTCCTTCCTTCCTTCCTTCCTTCCTTCCTTCCTTCCTTCCTTCC
>VWZG01006760.1:118068-139667 GCA_013396735.1 Grallaria varia | reverse complement strand
TCCCTGCCTCCCTGCCTCCCTGCCTCCCTGCCTCCCTCCCTCTTTCCTTCCTTCCTCCTTTCCTTCCTCCCTCCCTCCTTCTTTCCTTCCTCCTTCTTTCCTTCCTCCTTTCCTTCCTTTCCTTTCTCCCTACTTTTTCCATTTTTTTTCTACCCCAGAATTGTACATAATTTCTCTAGTTTCTGTGTCCTTGCTACTGTCAGCAGATTTCCATTTTTTCAAGGTGAATTGTAACGTTGTCCTGCAGGCAGAAACTTGGAGACACGGGAGCCAGAATAAGAAAAGCAAACACCACAAGAAACAGTGACTCCTATGTATATTAAGGGGGGAGGTTATACATGCTCCACTCTAAAGGCTGTGTTAACAAATCCCATTTCTTTCAAACACTTCTTGAATTCCTGCTCCCTTCAGCAGCAGTGGTTCAGTTATTTAGTGAATATCTACAGCAGCAAGTCAGAAGTCCTTACTACAGCCCCTGACTGATAACTGCAGCATAAATGCTAAGTAACTACAGATATCAACCAGCACTTTGATCTAGGCATGTTAAAATCTGGAGGTTTTCTTTCAATAGCATATTTTTTGCACTTACTTGACAAACCTAATTGACATAGATTTTTCCCCACACTACTGCGAGATTTCTGGAGCTCCAAAACAGTATGTTTCTTTTAAGTCAGAAATCAGTTCCTGAGTATTTATGTGCAAAGTGTCCACACTGCAGTGAGATGTGTGACTGCAGCCAGCTTGCATGCCTGCAAGCCATCTTTCAGTGAACCACTTTCAACTCAAGCAGCTGTGTAGCTGAAGGACGGTTCTTCCTCTCTCATTCTCCTGACCAGCTGGACACCGGTCAGCTTTGAGCTGACTAATACAGCACTGTTGGCTCTGTACTGTGCTTAAATCCTAAACTCTCCTGAGAGAGAGACTCTGTGTAATTAGTACAGAATCAATCTTGTGCTGATGTTGTCCTGTACATGAACTAATACAGCTATCCAGTCTTCAGTTCTAAGCTCGCTCCTTACAGCCAAGTGCCTCTCAAGGTTTCCACCTACACCTGCCCTAAATGTTTACTCAGTGTCACTGGCAGGTTCTGCATGCTCCATGTGGAACCCTGTACTGCCAGCAGCTGCACTGGTATCAGACTGAACTAGCCGACAGGTACCCGGGGTGCAGCTGCAGGCTGACAGTCACACCTCTGGGTTTCAGTGTAAGCACGCCCTGTGCCAACACCGGTGAGAGCAGGTGGCAAATAGCAGAGGCAAAGGGTATTATCCCCTCCAGCTTTTACAGTGTGTGAAACTGGCCTAAAATAAAGTTTATTTTTCAAGGTGAGAGGCATATAAAGCGAACTTTTATGCTGATTCTACAATACCTGCAGTCTTCCTTAAGGCATAGGCTTCAGTTCAAATGGTTTGGTGATACTATCCATCAGAGGAATACCTTTGCAATGCATTTCACAGTAGTCCCTGTGACTCTGGTTGGCTCAGGCACAATGTATCATTTTGGTATTGCTTTACTGCCTGTTGTCAGATGTATATTTTTAATATTTATTTATTGGGAAGTAATGTGCATAATTTCTAATAATTAATAATTTATTGAATGTAGGAAATAGGAATTGAAACAAACAGGCACATCAATGAAAGGAATATCATCAAAGTAGTCACTATAATTGCTAAAATTAGCTGTCAATCTGAACTCCAATTAACTTCAAACTAAGTGACAGTCAGAAATTGCTCATACACTCACTGATACTCCTAAAACTGGAAGTGCTACCAACACCCTGGGCAGAGAAACTGCCCACTATTTCCATAACCTTTGGGATCAAGGATCTGCATGACAGACTCCCATTTTTCTTTTTGAAATTTAAATCCTTAGCGGTATATGCACTGCAGTCAAAACTGTGCAGACACATCTGAGCCAGCTTTAAAATAACCTGTTAAAGGACCTGCAGTAGATCAGCTGTAGCAGAGAGTAGATGCAGCTGGACCTCTGTGTGCATTACAAGGCTATAGGATCAACAAAGTAAATTAGCAAGAAACCTGGTCCATACTGATGTCACACCGTGTATCCACAGCAGGACACTGCCAGTACTGAAACTTTGCTGGAATAAATGTGTCTTGGGTTGGCCACAGTGCGACCAGCAATCCTAATCTCTGCCCCTTCACCTCTTCCTCCCTTGGGTCAGCATCCTGTAGAGGACGATGGGCAAGTTTGTGTTCATATGGTATAAACAGGATGGAGCAAATCCACACCCTTAAAAATTGTTTCTTCTGGGGAAACAGCTTCTCACAGATTAAAACTCAGATTTCTATGTAAAATAACCTATATTAATGTTTAAAAATATTGAATAGGTCTCCTTTATTACTAAAGAGATGAAAAATACTACAGTTTCTTTTAATATTGTTATTGCATGTAATAAATAACTCAAACTAATTCTAGAAATGTAGTAAATACGTAATTTGTTTACATAACCACGAATGCATGAAAAACCCCTTAAAAGTTAAATATGAATTGTGACCCTTAATTAAAAAGTACCTTGCATATTATTCCAGAAAGTCCTTTTTATTTAACATTTTAAAGTTATTGTCCCTCCTTTTCCTTATTCTTAACAGCAAAGTCCATCCATCTAAAACTGTTTTATAACTCTTGTCTTCCTGCATTAATTACAAGAAAATCTAGTTTTAATTTCTTCCCATTCCAGTAAGCTCTTCTGAAAACTGTGATTTGAGGTAATCTCAAATGGAATGTTCCTTTAGAAATCAGATTCCTTCTCTTGCAAAATCCCCTGATGGAGTGTTTCTGTTGATGAAAGATGAAAGTAAGTAGTAAAGCTGACTGATTTTCTTTCTTCTTGCTAAACAATAAATTTCCAGAATTTCAGTTTTGTTTCAGTTGGCCTGAAATCTTCACAAGACAGGTTCTATTTTGAAGGGCCAGGGTGGGAGAAATTCTAAATTCTTTGTTCTGAAATGGGGTTCTCACTGTTAGGAACACTCATGGATGCTCAGGTGTGGAGCTCCCTGCGGAGATGAAGAACGTGTACCCAGTTCTGTTGCCTCAGTGCGCAGCATTTGAACGTTGGTTTTCCAGTCATGTATCGAAGTCTCATGTCTGGAGCATTTGGAATCCTTTAAAATGTTTGGACCTCTTTGTTCCACTTTGTTCCATTTTCCATAAAACACAAACAATTGTCAGTAAAGAAGTGTGGCTGAAGAGCTTTGGGTTTGGAATAGCCATCCAAGACAGATGAACTTCTCGCCAGCACTCATTCTGCCAAACACCCTGACCTAGAGTGCTACAGTACCATGGTGCTTCTGGCAAAATAAATGTTTAACTACTTCTAGCTAAATGGAACAGTTTCAGCAGCAGTATCTGCCTCAGTCCCAGGATATTTAGCTTTGAAAAAGTGTGTGACTGTGTTTTCTTGTGGGAGGGAGCACACCTCAGGGAAAAGAGGAAACAAAACAGGTTCTGATTTCTTTGAGTGACTGCTGTCATGTTTCAGCACTGAGATAGCAGAGAAACATCTCTGCTACATTTTTTTACTTGTCCCATCATTTTATTTGACTATACATGCTGAAGAAGGAACACTTCTGCCATGTTGAACTACGACTGCTTGCTGTGGTTTAAAGCAAATCAACATATTTTAAAAGCATTTTCTTCTCCACTGGTCTAAACCGTTGAACTAAAGAATTAAATATTCACACAGCCCTAGTAGACAGGTAGGCGGATCTAAAAAAAAATTACCAGCCTTTTATTATTTGTCAAATTGTAAAATTTTAAAAATATTTTGTTCCAACATCTGTTTTTCTCCTTTTGTGCGTGTGTTCTCTAGGTGCCTTTTTCCAATTTCCATTCATTTTTCTACTTCTTCAATCACACATATTCGTACGCTTTTAATTTTTTACTTCTTAATACAACACTAGCATATTAACATATTTCTACATTCTAATTCACTTGAGTTCTATTTTGTCCCAACACTAATTTTACCCTCTTCCTTTATTTTACAGAAAATGCTAATTCTGACTTTATTCATAATTGTTACAATGGCACAGTTCTTTGGTGTGGATAAATGTGGGTAAAACTGTGGATAATCAGGTTCTAAGCAAGGGCAGCTCCTGCAAAGCTAAAGCTGTAGCAAATTTGAAATACATTTCATGAGAGTGGAATGGAAAAAGTCATCTCAAGAACAATAGTAAGATGAATCTGATTTTTATACAAAGGTAGGTAGTGACACTGTGCAAGGTGAAAACCTGGTTCCATGAAGAAAATACCAAAATTATTTACTGCATGCCCATACAGAGATGAACAGTGTCTTTAATTTTTTCAGTTTAGATATGAATCAGGTTCACTGTTACTCTTCAAATACAGCTGCATCCTGCAGATCCTTTGACACTGCAAGACAGTTTTCAAATACCGAAGCTAAACCAAACCCCCCAAGGTCAATACATAAGCAGCAGAGGGCCAGATGTCCCCTATGTTTCTCCTTCATTTCTCCACTGCTTTATTTGTTCATGATGTGTTTGCTGTATACACACCAGATTGGGATCCATGAAAATGAATGCCTATTAGTCATCAAAAATAAGACTAGATTTTGTGCTACACACACCTTGAGATGAAATTTCATCTGGATAAGAGCCAGTAGAATTTGGTCCCGGGGACTGTTTCCAAGAGAAACAATGGTGTGAGATTTCCATACAGAAATCCTTTAGTCTGACTTTTGTACCCCAGAGAGGTAGGACTAGCCCATTTATGCATTAGTTAGTATATTTTTTCTTTTCCTTCTGATTTTTTTGGTTGGTTTTTTATTTTTGGTACTTTTATTCCCCTGTAATATAGGCTAAGATTTAAAACCTTAGCTCTGCTTAGAAAACATGGGGTGTTAACATCTCCCCAGTGCAACTGAATGCACTCCAACCACAGGTCTTCATGTCCTGGTTTTCCTTCTAAGTTAAATATGGTTACAAAAATGTGACATGACTGTTTTTACACATGCCATGTATTCATACTATGCAGAATCAGTCTCAGCTGGCCACTTCAGCACCTTCACATTTCCAGAGAGTTCAGAGGGACTTTACTGTTATTCTATTCTATTCTATTCTATTCTATTCTATTCTATTCTATTCTATTCTATTCTATTCTATTCTTCTATTCTATTCTATTCTAACAATTGGAGTCCATCGGTAACTTGGGAAAGCATCAGAAAGGAATTTCTGTTGCTGTAGAAAGGATGGGTCACATTTTAAAGACCAAGATCAGCAAAGGTAAGTAAGTGGCAGATTTCATCTCAAATGATTCTGTATTCAGGTAAGTTGTTAGATCTGTGTAGTTATCTTAGTTACAATATTTATGTAACTCCTTTTGCAGTTCAAACCCCTGTAGGAGGAATCAAAAGCAAGAAGGAAAAAACAACTACCCTTATTTCTCGGAGAGCTCTGTAACTAAATTCTCCTACAACGACACATAAGCAGTGTGTACTTCTGTATAGCATGTTTTCTTAGCAAACCTTGAGACTACCACAAAATGGCTGAAGAGGCAATGTGTTAATGGCAATTTGACCTCCAGAAAGGGCTTTCTATCACCTGGGACCATTTTTTTTTCATCAGTACAATAGGATACTTACATTGGGAGACTATAGCTGTTTCTTCAGTTTTGAATTTCCCCTCATTAATTTCCATGGGAAAGTCTCAGCTTCTTTCAGTGGGTTGTTGACATTTCTGTTTCCAGAGGTAATAACTCTGTGCTCAGTTTTGAACACATGAGATTAGGGTGAAAGCTGTAGTTGTTTTAAGAGTAAATAATTGAGCAACAAGTAGATATTTTCTATGTATTTCAGCCTTGAATACCACCTGATTACCCTTCTAAAGACAGAATACACCAGACTTTGTACTGGAGCCCAGCCCAGGAGTCCTCGTGTACCCTGAAAGGCTGCAGGTGTTCCTGCCTCAGCTTGTCAGCGTTACAGCACTGGCTTAGTCAAAAGAGGACTCTTTTAGAGGCATTATTCTGAACACTAGGTTACATCTGACTTAGTTTCATCATTAGTCAGAGAACACCTGCTTATTGTTCATTTTTGGCAGTCTTAACCTCCAACAAAGAGCAAGAACCAATAGCCTTGTATTTACTTTTTACTCCTTCCAGAATTAAGAAGCTTGGAGTTGATACTGTTAAAATTTCTTACTTTGGGGGTTTTTGTTTGGTTTTTTGTTTGCTTTTAATAGAATAAAGAAATCACATGAATTCATAGAAAAATATGTGTATGTATCTTCTGGAATAAAAGTAGTGCTCAAAAGACTTTTTCACTTAACTGAGTGGTATTCAAACAAAAACAACAAACAAACAAAGATGACTTGTCTTTGTATTTATAAGGCAAAACAATGTTACTGAAATCTCAAACTATTATATTCCCTGCCTTATCTTCTTCCAATATGAAAAATAGATTGACACTGATTAAGAGTGTTCTTGAAGATGAGAATGTAAGTCATTGGATGCAGTTAACAAGCTTTGATGGATGATGCAATGCATAATTTTCTTACTAAAATGCAGCTAGAAATAGTCTCCAGGTTTAGTATACCAAAATGGTAGATCATGGGGAATCCGTTTCCTCACATTAATTTCAAGCTGACAGACTTCCATTATATAATGTTGACTTTGGAGTGAACTTCTCCTAGAGCTCTCTTGAAGGGATTAACATTGAATTTCAAAGCTGCAGTAGAGGAAAAGAGATATTTGATCTCCTTGGAATATTTAGGCTCTGAGGGAAATGCTGTTATTGCTCCTGGGCTAGAAACTATGCTGAGAAGGCTCACAGCCTGTTGGGAACATCTCGCATTTGGACTGAGCTGGCAGTATTCTCCATTTGGAAATTGTCATAGAAAATGATTGGTGTGCCAAATATCTTCATCACTAATAATCTATCTACAGAACTAAAAGTATGTGAGGGGAAAAACCTGAATCTGTTTACTACAAATAAGTCAGTAATTAGAAGCAGAAGTGGCAGATTTTTGCTTAAAAAAATTTACACAATATAATGATGAGATGGCTATATCTTAATTTTTTTAATCATTTTAAGAAACCTTGATATAACTGCTAAAGGAAGACCCCAAAAGTAAGTAATCTTGAAACTCATATACTGTATTTCAAACTTTTTACTTGGCTTATTTAGGGTTTTGTAAAATGAAGACTGAAGATAGCACTAATGACACCAGGCAGAGCAGCACTCGGAACACGTGGGTTCAGCACTGGCCTTACTGCAGTTCCTGGACTCTGCAATATCTCCTCAGAACTACCTCTGGTACATCAGCGCTGGGATGAAAGGCTGTGCAGAGTTCCCGAGGCTGATGTCTACTGAACTGGCTGTAGACCAAGAGGCAGTAAGAACACACTGCTATCACCTTGAAAACTGCTAATTAGACCTCCTGAGAAAGAGTTTCTTGGCTTGGGCTCAGTCCTGGGCTGCACACCTGGGCTGCTGGAGCAAACCTGAGATACCGATACTCATGTATGGCACTGCACTACACACTCCACAAGTGCTGGTCTTGCTTGAAGGTTTCTTCATTGTGCTTCATGATATAAAGGGGATATATTCTCAGATCTCTCTGATTTAAAAGGAGGCTGTCAATGCTAGTCTTCCTGTGGAAAGTGCTTTGGGATGTGTGGGTGAGCATACCATGTGGCAGAATAACCCACATAGCAGTTATTATTGCAGGAAACTGTGGAGTCAGAAATAGTGTTGTTGTGGTTAGAAACTGAGAATATTTTATTATAACCATGGTAAAAATATATATAAATATCAGGCTCACAATTTTTTTCTTATTCTCGAAGCCGCTGAAGAGATCCAGTTTTTACTTGAAATTAACCAGTACTTGTGAAATTTTGAATGAATATAGTTCAACTCTCACTTATGACATTCTGCTGCCTTATAAACTCATTTCATTTGCACATGATGTTTTTCTGGTAAGTTCTATCGATTTCCTAAACTTTTTTGGTTGACAGGATTTTAGCTGAAATAGAAATGTTGAATTTGCAGCTTTGATTCTGATAATCTGTTATTGCTGTTGGATCTTGCAGGTCAGTACATTTGGATTACACAGCTGTTTACTTGGTTATTTAATACTAAGAATAATTAAATAAATTGTTTGTGTATAGTAGACAGATAAAACAAGCTTTGATGACATCTTACTTATAATTGGCATAGGTAGAGACACCAGTATAAGGGCAATGATAGCAAAGCTCTAGCAAATCTTACTGCATCATTTTGAGACACTGTCTCTTTCTTCTGCCTCTGTTGAAGTTCTGCCCTTAGTAAAGTCAGCAGAAGAGAAAATGGTCCTCATCCTACTCTGATTTTATATGTAATCAATTAAATAATTAAATTAAATTAATAAGATTAAAATAAACAAATTTCATTTATTCATTTTCACCAGAACAGGCTATTTTGCCAATGTCAGTAATTGGTGAGTGTTCTATCCCTGTCTTTATTTCAACTTACAAGCCAGTTGCTGTGTTTCCTCTCTCCCATCCAGATGAGGGGACCAGTAGAGAAATTTTGGTGGGCATCTGGAGCCCAGACTGGTTTAACTCACCACAGCCCTTTAGACCTCTTTGTGTCAAACATTAGCATCTATAAAATGTTGAATAACTCTTGAAATATCATTACACTTATATTTTCCAAATTCAAGTTTCCAAATAAGCTTTTTTTTCCCATTACAAGAAATACTGTAAGAGGGTTCCCATACAATCCCAAGTGACCTGCTACTGGTTGAAGCAATGCTATATCACTTCCAACAGGACATTGTAAACCTTGGGGCTTAAAAACAGTAATGATGGGTACTATAATCTTCTATAATCCTCCTGAAAATTATTCTCTTCTGTGTTATTGAACTACCTGACAATTAAATACTTTAACAATATCATATGCTACTTCAAGGTGTTACTAACAGTATGGGAGTCTACAGACATTCTTTGCCCCTGAAGTTTGTCAGAGACTGAGGCTTTCTATCACAAATGCAGAAACTGAGAACAGGCCTGCTGGAGCTTGCCAGAAGACAAGTATCTACAGCCTGCAGGAAACCGACTGTGTGGATTCAGCGCTGCAGAGGAGGGATGCTGAGGCTGTGATGAAGAAGGAGACAAGGAATAGATTCTTACAGAGACACAGAAAAAACCAGTTTTCTAAATATATACTGTAATAAATGGGAACACAGAAAGAAAGAAAAAACAATCCAGTAGGGCATATATAAGAAACCTAGCACATATTTTAGACACAATCTGGCTGGAAAGGGAATACAAATGTGCCAAAATGAATATACTGCAGCAGAATGCCAGTTTTATTCTGCCCATTCATCACTACATATGATTTCATATTCTTTTGATAAAAAATTATACTTTTGTGGGTTCAGTGATATTCCTTGAGAGAAAGTACTTTGCACTGGGGACAGGGAAGGCTGACTAATCAAAACATGGGAGATGGGAAACTTATGCCAAACACATTTCCCTTGTGCTTGGGGGGACACAACAAAAGAGCCAATTCAACTGAAGAAGTCCATGAGCCATAGTCTCCTCAGCTAGCATAGAGACAGAACAGTGTCTTGAACTACGTAAGCCCAAGAATTTCCCACCCAGTCAGTCCTTTCGGTCAAGCCAGTTCAATTTTTGTGCACAGCACAGACAACTCCCCTTCAGCTTCACTATGACACATAATTTGTGTCATGTATCCATTGCTCAGTAATGCCAACCGTGTCAAGATTAAAAGTAAGATTTTTTTTTTCAATCCCTTACCCTGCCTTTATTACCAAAGAGTGTAGTGTGTAACAAACTTAATTTTGTTGTTTAGAAGCAATTGCAGAAAATAATTTGTAGATGAGAGTGCCAATCTGAGAGGTCAAACTTAGTGATACACCAGGATTTAATTTCAAAATGGAGAATCTCCAGACTTAAAACAAAAACTAAAACCTGATCTTTTGGAAGGCAGGATTGAAGATCTTGTCTGAGAAATAGTTTTCTATCAGAATTACTCATAACAGTCACAAGCTCACTTTGAACAAAAGTCTCTAGAAAAGAGTGAAAGCCTTTCTATTTGTCTGATTGGCTGCAAGGCAGCCTAAATCTGAGGCAGCCTACTACCAGGCTGTCCCTGCAGCAAGAAAGCTCAGTTTTCATTCTTGTGGAGAAACGGATGCACACTCGGAAGTGAGTGTGTCTCAATCAGAATAAAACCAAATTTCAGAAAATTGTTCATATACAATGAAATTATTTTTCTTAAGATTCCTTTGGTATGGAAACTCAGATGTCAAGATTCAAAGAGTTCTGTGTGAGCTGACTAAGACCTTGACACGAGAAATGGAGCGAGGGGAACCTCTTATGACACAAGTGTGGTGGCAAGTGTCAGAAATTGGTAATGGCTACTCTGGGCACATCCTATGTTCCTGTCTCCTTAGAACTCATTACCAGGATAGAGATGCAGCATGTTTCTGTACTGCCCATGTATACAAACATAGGTGTAATATTTTATACAAAAATTTTGCATTAATTTTGCATTGCAGAAATTCTAACTTCTTTTTAGGGCATTCTCTGACATTACTTATACTCTGTATAACAATGACTCACACATCTTTAGGAAGAAAATTATTAAATGCAAACTCCAGACCACAATTCTGTCCTGAAAATATAACATATTTAATATTATTTTAATATTTTTGTAAACATCAAATATATGACAAAAAAAAAGAAAAAAATTTCTGAAACAACCTATGTTATCTCCTTTAGAAACAAAAGCAGCGTTTTAAAGTTCCTGATGGTGTCAAATCTATCTTGTCTAAGCTACACTACAATTTGGAAGACATTAAACTGAAGATGTCTTTTAACCATGATTTTGAAACAAAATAACCTCAACTTAGATATGTCTTAAATCAACATTTACTTTAATAGTGAAGGATTTATATTTTTTAAGTGTCTCAAAACTTCATACATTCTTAATGGAATTCTGTAAATTAGAAAAATGAATTAGTAAAACAAAGTTTTAATTCAAGGTTCATGATAATTCCAAGTTTAGCTGTCATGACTGGCAGGTGATCCATTGTGGTCCAGAGGTCTGAGAGGTCTGACCACTTGGCCCATACTTTAAAATATTACCCACAGGTTTTGCTAGTTGTCAGACCCTTTCTACTCTAGTACTATTCATTTCAGTAACCTTCTGGTGTTCTTACTATGTTACTAAGCATATGTGCATTTTAATTCCACTGAAAAGCTAAGGTATCTATATGAATCTGATTGGCATTCAGCTAGTCTTTAATAACCTCATTAGCATTCCTTTTTTCCCCGTTCAACAGTGACTATTTAAATCAGAAACTTCTGTTTTAACGGAGTGCTGTCAAAGAGATGGAAGGTCTTTGAGTTACCTGTCCAGAAGTACTTTGGGAAAAAAGGTCGCTGCTACTGTAGCCTTGTTGCAAAATTAGATATCCGTCAGCTTCTTAACCACCCCAGCTGATAGCTTAGCATTATCTACTGCTGCTGAAGTAATTTTTTCAGCTACTTCTTCCATCAAGGCAATAGCCTCTAAAGTATGACAGTGGAGCAGTGAAGTGTGCAACGCACGAGTTTAAATCATCTCAGCCTGCCTGTTACAACATGAATGAAATGCAAAAAACTAAGCAGTGGACCACAATGGTTCAGTTCAGCACGGTCTCTTAAACAGATACAAATGCTCTAAGTGGTTCTCTGTAAACTGCCAATCTCTAATCCAAATTTTGGACCCCTAAAACTTTTACTCAGCTTCTGACTAGCATACTCTAGAGAGGAACAGCTTTCCCTCTGTGAAACTGTATATAGGCGCCCAAATGGAAGCTCCTTTGCACAGTGATGTTGACCAGAGAGCTGCCAAAATCCAGCAGAATGCACATAGCAGATGTTCCTCTCCCAGTGAAACTTAACTACCAAACTTCCTTGCGCAATTCTTGCACTGATCTTGGCAGCACTCTCTCCTCTTTGTCCCTATTTGGTGGCTAGATATTTGTCCCATAAATGAAGAACCAGAATCGATTCTGTCTGATGGCAGGTATATCTACAAGTTTACTTCCAGAGTGACTTACCACACCACCAAACATTACAGGTCTGTTCTAGTCTTTATGGTCCTGTCGTAGAACAACCCAGTGTGAGCTGAGGGAAAGAGCAGAATGACTAGAACACAAAAATGTACCTTGCATACTACCCTAGGAACTTAGTCCTACTTTTTTAAGGTTTGTTCAAAGCACTGAATATATTAGGAGAATATGCTGTCAGAAGTACTTCCCAGATTTATTCAAATGCTTGTCCAAATGTTCAACCAGTTGTGATTTTGGTTATCATCCCTAGTGCAGCAGGCAGCATCAAGCTGAGACCAGAAATAAGGGAAGGAACATTTTGCATCCATATAAGGTTGTCAGGCGGCTGGGTAACTATTAATTGCTCTGGTTCACCCAGAGTGCTGTGACTTCTGTTTGCCTCGGGAAAAACTATAGTCTCCTTCAGGCTGTAAAACAGTCCAAACCTCTTTGTTATGTCCTTGCTTGCAGTTATTTTGCAGGACATAAAAGGCAGTGCTCCCTACCACAAGCTCCCTGCAATGTTTGTTAGCTCGAGGGTTGCAATGTGTCCTGGCTGAAATGTATTAGCTGAAGTTACAGTTCCAAGGAAGACTGCCATCTCTGCATAAATTTACAGCATTTTTTCCTAAATGTTCTGTACAGAGAGATTTCAATATTATGGTCTGTTTTCGATATTCACCTTTTTTTTTTGTTTTGTTTTGTTGGGTGTTTTTTGTTTTTTGTTTTTTGTGTTTTTTTTTGTTTTCCTAAATATCAAAGAGAAGGCAAACCTTCATGGTAAAGATTTCAGCTACATTCAGACTGATTTTAAATGAATAATGGAGAGTACGTTTCATGTTGTCTGGGAAAAACGTTAGAGCTACGGAAAACTAGGGCTTCTGGCTCACAAGATTTTAATCTTATTATTTAGTAACGGAGTGCCAGGAAGACAAAGAATATCTTCCAGCTGAATCTGGGTGACTGCAAAGTCAGGCATGAAAGCAGCTGAAGCTAGCAAAGACAGCTCAGAGCAGCACAGGGCTTTAATCTATCTTTTACAACATTCACTAGAGAACCCTCAGTCTGTATCAGCACATCATTCCTGGATTTTTTATTCTGAGAACTACCTAAAACACACTGGCAGCCTAGACTACAGGGATCATTGATTTTTGCTAACCTAGCTGAGGGCTAACCTCCCTCTAGGCTACAGAATTAGACTTCTAAATCAGAGAGCACTAAGCTCTATACCTGCAAGTCACTTCACTTCTTTTATATAAGAATTTTCTAGGTTTTCTAAGTCAGAACATCTTGGGCAGGGATAACAATTATTTTTTGCCTGAAGAAGGACCACAACAAGGTATTTTGATGACAGTTATTGTACAGATTCTTTGGAAGAGAGACTGATCTAGCAAGTTAGCAATATTGTTTCTTGATTTGAAAAAATATTTGAGATTTTGGAATAAATGTGAAAATAGTGAGTCTTATTTTGAAAATGGATCTGTTCGGTTCATCATACATCATAGTAGTTTCGAGAATTACATTTTTATTTTGAATTTTAAATATGTTATTAATATTTCAGTTACTAATATGTTGAAACCCAGGTCATTTTCCCATAAAGAATAGTATCATTATATTGGAATATGTCAGCATGGGACTTCTCAAACTTTTAGCAACATTTTCCTATAGTTTATGAGTCTGGACATTTAACAACATTAAAACTGTTTTCCAATCACTGTGGAAAGCTGCAAACTACCTGTATTTCAATACAGTGAATACTTGTATCTAATCAAGAAACTATCTCATCAAGGGCTTATCAGGCCACTACTAATTCTTACAAAACCGTGTATTCTTGAAAGAAGTATCTATAAGCTTTTCCATGACACAAAGAAGAATAAAAACCAAGAAGTGGATCTTAAAACAACTGGGAAATTTTCTAGATCTGATGGCAGAGCCGCATCTGAGACTGCTCAAGGGAATTCAGAGTCATTAACATCAGTAATGAAGCACCAGTTTGAGAAACAAATGCTTTGTTGATAATTTTCACTTAAAAACCCAACACTTGAGAATGAGCTTTATTTACAACAGCTGCCCCCTAAATTTATAGAACAGGCTTGCTAGGGTGATCAGCATTTTTAATCTTTCCTGAATAAACATTGCTAAATATCACTGACTGTTTCTACAGACTGTAGAGGGGCCTTGATTTTTCAGGATATTAAATTGGATTGATAAACTCTGTTGCACGTACCTAGGAGAAAGATTGATAAGTCACAGCATTTGTTTAAGAGTGAACTACTGCCTTCATAGCTTGACCAAAACCATTATACAAAAAGCAAAAGTGAATTACATATTTGGGGTAATTGATAAAAAATACACCATTACCACTTATACTCTGTTCCAGTTGTATCTCAATTGACTAGGGTTGGGAAATTATAGCTCCAAAATGCCTATAAAATTCTATGGTGATCTTAGTGCACCTCCCAGTGTCAGTGTGGTGATCAGAGAGTCCGCCGTGCCTCCAGGCAGGTGTGGCACTGTCTTGGTGTGGCAGTGTCTTGGTGTGGCACAGTTCCTCAAGGTGGAACAGGTCCCAAGGGCCACTGATGGCTGACAAGATAATGCATAAATTATTACCTTTCATAGCCTTTGTTTGTTTTTAATTTAATGGTATTTTAGTAATATCATACCAGTTCTCTGGATAAATATAGGGGATATGTATTTTAAGGAAAGGTTCCTCTCCTTCCAAAACATAGTTTTTTTTAATTGTGCAGTCTAACCCCATACTCATTGAATTTTACAAAATTAATTCTACTCAAAATGTGTATTTTCAAATACAAACTACACCAGAATTTAGACAACAATCTCATGCTATTCCTTCTTCACTATATTTAGAAGATTCAGAAATAATTTCTGTTATAAATCCTTACTTTATGAGGGTTTTATTTACTGTCAAAGTAAATATTTCTGAAAGGAGTTCAAATTTGACAAACTTTCTTACCTTGAGATTGCTGGTGTTTATATATGAAAAAAAAAATTGTGTATTTCTTAAACAACAAACAGAGATCTAAGTCCAGTTGTCTCTGAACAACTGTAATGCACTCAATTGCACCTAAGTTCAGGAACTGACAAGCAGATCTGTTCTTTACGTAATAATAATTAAAATAATAATGATAATGTCCAGGCTCAGCTGCCTATGTTGTATATCTTAGACGTGATTTTACTTGCACATGGAAATGCTGCATCTTCAGTGCAGGAAATCGAACACAGCATACATTTGATCAGTTTTGAAGTGTTTCCACAGCCATTGTCTAGACTTCTTGAGCACCTTTAAAATATGTAAAGTGATTTTACAGTGACCTAGATTCTCAGAAAGGTGGTAAATGTTAAATTAACACCATTGAACTAATTGCACTGCAGTCTTTCTACATTAAATTAAAAAAAAAAGTTTTAATTAAGTTTTCCCCTTTATTTAGTTTTGACAATTTCCTGTGTATGCATAATATAGGGGGGACACAGGCATTCTTTTCAAGCTATTCTGTTTCAGTTCAGCTGCAAGATTTCTAATCAGTTTGAGTCCATTTGAAATAAAATGGCTAAACTGAGCTGAAAAATATTTCCAAACAGCTTTAAAACTTCTTGTAAATCACACTTCAAACTGAGCAAGTGCACCTCTGTCTTGGAACACAATTTTCCATGAACACAGAGCCCTGGGCACAAATGCCTGAAAATGTTGTCCTTAACATTTATTCTGAATTTCATTGTAGCTGCAGCATAATGCATTTACTGACATGCTTTAGTATAGTAAATGCCTTTCGGGCTATCTCATTCCATTCCATAATTGTTTTCTGGGGAAACCCTTACCCTCTACTTGATTTATGCAATACAGATGGTTGGTAAAACTTGAATTTTTATTGATGCATAGTAATATCTTTCTCAGCACCCTTAAAGAAAGTGACATAATTCTTTAAGACATAATATTACGCTTAGGAATTGCTCTAGAGGGTCATCAATCTTTTGTGAAACTCTTCCAGCACTGTGCTAGTGTTAAATAAACCATGACTAGAAATGAAATTCAAAATAGTTTGAGTGATTTCTGCAAAACGTTCTCCATTTGCCAATTATGTAGCACTGTATTTCATCCTATCAGTTATTCATTATTCTTTGCTAAAAATACAGCAGTGGCAAGGGATTTTTGTGAGTTCCAGAAGAACTACAAATGACCCACTTCATGAAAATCAGGCATTATTTTAGAAAACATGACAAAGCTGATGGACTAAGTAATTATGAAGTGACATTTGTTTATAAATGTTGTTTTCTTGATAAGAAACAATATACAAGTCCAATGGGAAGAGTGTTTATTCAAAGCGATTTTTTACAAAGCAGAGTTGATGCTTAATTCACACCCCATTCTGATGGTCCTTAGCTGGTACGAGTTCCAAAAGGCAATACCCAAAAGAAATAAGTGTAATGTGAACATGTTGGTCTAATATCAAAGAGGGCTTTACCCATGTCAATGTTCCTTCTTCACAAATCTGCTTGAACTACTTTGTCTGCTACCCTGCTCATTACCTTGCTCTGCCACCTCCCCGTGCCAACTTTTCCTTTAGATTTGCCATTTTAGCTCAAATCCTGAGTTGTGACCCTTAAATATAGTCTGAGTTCAGCCGGCTAAAATTAATTTTAAAGCATTATATGTATTTTTATAACTAGGAGTGTGGGGAGGTTGACTTAGATTCAAACCGCAGAGGAACTTCCTTTCAAGTCCCACATCATCAGGAGCTCTGACCCATGGATAGTGAAGTTCCCCCCACAGCCTGGCTCTTCATTTCAGCAGATCTGAAGGCATCAGCCTGGACCTTGAAGAACTCTTTGTCCGTAGAGAAAGCTGAGTAAGGAACCTCTTTAAGGCTCCAATGTGATGTTTAACGCAGAAAGTAAAAGCAAGCCCCTAAAGTAAGATAATAAGGTAGGTGCAGTGGGAAGGCAAAGGCTTGGTATTATTTTCTCTTTGTCATCCTCTTTTCTGGCTCCACAGGCAACTTTGTCCCAGTTTAACAGGGGAAAAAAAATCTTGATGTTGCTCACAATATAGTATGTTATATACCACCCTTATTAACACTTAAAATCAGAACACACTGACACAGAAGAAGTAGGGTATGTTTGGAAATATTTCCCTTTTGTTCATACTTCTCTAACTGGTTGGTCTCTCACTACTGTCTCTTTGGTATGAAGAGATAACAGCTACAAGGGGGAACATTTTTTTCCTCTAAAATAAAAGATGGTGTGATCATTCTCAGATATGATTAGGTGTTGTGCTTTGATTTCCACGCTCACTGAAAGTCTTTAAACTGTCCTCCCTAATACTAAGCACTCAAAAATAATGAAGAAAATCTAGTTTCCTAAAATAGGTGTACTATAAGGAACAAAATATAAAGGAAACATCATCAATAACTTTGGACAGTTGCTTTAAATTATGGAAAGCAAATAGTAAAGTTTGTCTCAAGTAAAACAAACTGTTTATGTTCTCTTCTTGTACTAGTTTATGATAAATTAATTCAAAGTTTATCTTGTGAGTTTTAAATAATGATTTTCCATTAACAATGCATATGCAAGAAAAAAATCCCAAAAACACTAGCCCTTTAGTCCTTGCTGTCCAGGCTTTTATTCCCAGAACACATCTACATCACACAGTGGAAATCAGCTTAACATTTTAGAATAAGCCCCAGTGGAAGTGCTGGTATGGTGCAGAGCTTGGTCAGGCTATTCCACGCCGCGTGACTAAAGTGCTCTCAGGGCTCAATGGACAATTCTGCCTATCATTTCCTTGAGTGCCATCTTCTTTGCATCCCAGCTGGGGCATCTTTGCACCAGAGTTCCTTGAAAAAATTGCATTCATGCCATTGGTGGCAGATAGGCAGGAGCACAAGGGAACAGGCGTGTCAGGAAGACGATGCCATGAGCTTAGGTCTGAGAAGAATCACGGCGAATGAGAGCTTATTAACAAACCATAGACCCATGGGGAAGACAAATATGAAGAGCTTTATGACATTGTTTCATAGAAATAGAAAGTTTGAGTATGACTAGAGATTAGTGGGATGATGACTTGAAATCTAATGACTTCTTTTTAATTTCCCAAAAGAATATTCCATAAATATCAAATAATTCAGGTTTGGGGTGAGGAGGGGAAAGTTTTATTGAACTATATTTCAGTTGGAGATATTTGACCAGTTCGAACAGTTTATAAAACTTATGGTGACATAAGGAGTGGATCGAAGCAGTTCACAATCTGGTACTGTAAACAAAATTTTTTATCCTAATGAATAAAGCAAATAGAGCCACTATCATGACATCCCTAACATTCCATTAAATCGAAAGTCTAAAGTACCTGTAGAGCTGACACTTTACTGAAATCCCAACATGTGAAACTTGTGTGTCGATCCGTGAGTTTGGTGGTTCTGGGAGTGATAATCTTTAGTCTTACTGTGAGTAACATAGTAAGGCATGACTTGTCTCCCAGCACAGCAAAAGACAAATTATTAAAAAAAATATTCATATGCTAAAATGTCTTCACCAAAGAAAGAACAATCGTTCTCATTAGTAGTACAAAAAGTGACCAATAATTTATTAACCTATTATTCAAAAGGGAAGCATTGATATTTCACAAGTATATTTTTTTCTCTCTTAAGAAAATAAAATTATTATTTGTCATGTTCCTTTAGAAACTAAGTGAGCTGAATTAAAAAACATTCAGAATATTCCTTTCATAAATGGCCACAGATTTTTAAAAGGAAGTTATTGAATAGTTTTTCGAAACTTGTCTCTTGTGCTTCCAGTTAATTCATCTACTTCACAAAACAACACCCCTCTTCCCTCAGTGTCATCCCCTAATTAAAACTCACAGCACTGTGTCCTTTCTGGTTATGGCTTTTTCCAAATTGTAAGGAAAAAAAGCTATATTGCTATATCGTAGGGCAGCCTTTTCTCACCCTGGAGATTTACCATCAAGGAGAAGTCTGAGGAGCTCATCTCACTAGAAGAGTGTTCAAAGTCTGTTTGAAGTACATGGGAAACAGCCTGAATTTAGTGAGTTTGGTTTAGTGCAGGTGCATTTCCTTCTTTTTTACGTCTTTGGTTATTTTTAACATAATAAAAATTTCGATATTACTTTCTGTACAAGAAAGTGAAATGCTGGTTAGACTGGTTCAAAAGTGAAAAGAGTTTAAACAGAGATGAGCCTGATATATTTACAGAGAACAGTTAAGCTGTTTAAGAACTACACTCAAATTTTCAGGTAGACACTAAATGAACTCATCACAACTGGAACAGATGGGACACCCATTTGCTAGTTTATTAACTTTTATGGAGCACTGAAGAATCATCATGAAATAAAAGTAATCCAGAAAATAGGGAAGACTCCTGAACAGGATTTAGGATACATTTGTCGTTTTGGTTTGATTTAAAGAATTTCTTAATTTTCTTACACAAAGGTTAAGGATATATAAAGATTCAAAATATACACATACATCTAGAATATAGATTGAAAGTGGACAAGACAAAAAATTCTGTGATGTAAAAAATATTTATAAGCAGAATAGAAACAGTCCTGAGCTGTGTGCATTTGAAGTAATTAATGGAAGTCACAATTTGTGATTAAATGGTGCTTTGAGGTAACTTGATTTCATCAAGAAATCACTATCAAGTCATTTAAGCTACTTTGTGCAAATATGTAAACTACCTCTATAATTCTTTGAGAAAGGTTATTCCATTTTTCAATGGAATCAAGGATAAAAGATTGCCAAACTTTCCTTTTAAGAGAATAAAATTACTCTTCTCTTGTGTGTAACAATATATGACTAAGAAAAATCAGCTCATGAGAGGTTCACCATTGTGTAGTTCATATTAAGTGTAATTCAGTCTCATTATAAATGTTTGACCCAGGAGCTGTTTTTAACACTCAGTGGATATTAATTCACAAAATGAGTCACTTGAAAGACAGTAAATAAAAAGCTGCAGTAGGATGCCTCACGGTACAATATACTGTACAATTAGTTCTTTTTGGAGACTCACCCTTTGTTACTTTCAACAGGAAGAAAAGTTTATATGTAAGACTGTGTATAATTTCTGAGTCAAACACTTCCATTTGTAAGGCAAAATACACCTCATGAAGCCAATAAGCAATCAAATAGAAGAATCATTGTGTAAATTATCAGTAATTTATAAGTGTTAACTGTCAAAAATATTTTCTTTTTTTTATGGTATTCAGTTACTAACTAACATAATTTTTTATTAGATCCAGTTAAACAGAACAACTGGTCATATTCAATTTTTTCAAGCCCCTTAAGTGAAACTGAAACCATTGTTGAGAGTAAATTAGAATTATTCAGAATTTATAAGTTAGGACTGAATTTCCAATATATTTCCTACAAATGAAAATGCATTTTAATTAGCTTATAATCACTTAATATGACCAAATCTAATATGATTTGTGTGAAATAAAGTATTAAGAATTATAAATACAATACAATTTTCTTTACTTTTCTTTGCTTACTGTCATGGTTTAGGAGTGGAACCTCCCAATTTAATTCTCCCACTGAGACTCCAAACCACACCCACTCATTCTCTCCCCTTCCTTGCCCTTCCCCTTCCCTCTCCAGCAGGATGGAATTGAGAATTCGAGGCACAAAATGTGAAAATCATGGGCATATAAGAAAATTTGCCAGAAACAATAATGAGATAAGAAAGCAAACAGCAATAATATTCATAACAAAAGGTATAAGACAAAGAAACGATTTACATGGAAAGCCTGTAACAAAAACCAACCCTCCCCACCATCCTTTCACTGGAAGGAACACCCACCCTTCTCCTCCTACCCCTGGCAATGACATGAGGTGGTATTGAATAACATCCGGACCTTAGCCAAGGCCCTCTCCGAGCTGCTGTAAAAATTTAACCCTCTCCTGGCTGAAACTAGGATACCGACACATATCTAAAACCTGCATCTACGTATATAAGCAATATCTGAACCTGCCCCCAAAAGACCAACCTTCATGCATAAACAGGTAATCCTAAGTATTTTACCCTATTAGGAGAGAACTTTGACCATTTTTCTTTTATTTTGTAGTCTTATAGTCATCATCATGGCTAGACTTTGCGAATGAAGACTTGGGAAGGGCTCTACCCACGCTTGCTGCAAGCGCGCTGATGGCTAAAGAGGCCGATGCGAGATAGGCAAGTCCGGTTGCAAAAGGCACAGCAGAAAGTCTCCATAGGCGGTGTTGGTGAGGCACGGTTCTTTCTGCGTTGTCTTTTCTCCTCCAGACTGATCCTGAGTGTGTTCTCAAAGGAAGCAGCAGCGTTATGGATGGTGTGTCTCCATGCCTCCCGATTGGAGGCCAGAGTGGACCATTGACGGTAGTCAATATGGCCAAGGCTGAGGTATTGTTTCAGAGAGTCCTTGTATCTCCTCTTTGGGGCTCCTCTCCTGCAGCAGCCAGTGGCAAGTTCACCATAGAGCACGATCTTAGGGAGGCGGTGATCCTC
>VWZG01006760.1:84880-118039 GCA_013396735.1 Grallaria varia | reverse complement strand
CACCAAGACCCTCAATCACCTTGTCCGGGAGCTTCTTTTTGCTGATGATGCCGCCCTCGTTGCTCACACAGAAGCAGCTCTGCAGCGCTTAACATCCTGCTTTGCAGAGGCTGCTGAGCTTTTTGGGCTGGAGGTCAGCTTGAAGAAGACAGAAGTTCTCTTCCAACCTGCACCTCAGGAACCCTTCCATCACCCCCACATCACCATAGGTGAATCAGAACTCAAGTCAGTCCAGCAGTTCACCTTTCTGGGAAGCATCATTCCCTCAGATGGTAAGATTGACCAAGAGATAGACAACAGGTTAGCAAAGGCCTACAGTGCCTTTGGAAGTCTAGTAGTAATACAACTACAGTTGTAGCCCCAAGCACTTCATCTTAGGCCTGACTTGAAAACATACTTAAAAATATGTAATCTAACAATGAATAAAAAGAAAAAAATAAAAAGAAAAAAAAAAGACTGTTTTCCTACTAGATCATTTTATATGTTAAACATGCCATAATACCTTATAAAAATTTATTAAGAATTGCTATATTAAACTTTAACTTCAGGGAATGAATATAGGTGTTTTTAAGGTCCAAAAGAGGCAAGGCTTGAAAATTGAATTTGTGAGTCGAATGTAACCTTATCAATAAAAATCTGTCAAATTTATAACACTAATCATAGAAATACAACTAAGTAGAGAGACCCCTAAGGACTAAAAAGAAACAGCAGAAGACACTTAGTAGGTGTAATCCTTAAACAGGAAAAAATGGCCAAAAGATTTGTGAAAATAGCAGAACGCAGTGATTTATGAAAATATGCTATAAGTTTGTTTCTTGATGCCTGTGTCTGTTTGGTCCCCAGCCTTTATCATAGCAACAGAAGTCTGCTTAGCTGAGGGGACAGCGTATTCAAAACCTGTAAAAAGCATATTCTGTACCATTTTGTGATTGTTATTCAGAACCTTCTAATTGCATCTGACTAAACTTGGTATTTTATAGAGTTTTACATTTATCCTGCTTCAGTAAATTTGCTAATACTCCTCTGTGACAGCACACACAGGAACCTTTCCTCTGTAGTTAAGCAGCAGACCTGGGTGGACCAGGTCATTCTCCAGGAGCCATGTCTAGTTATAGCAGTGCTGCATTGGGTAGTTCAGTGGGAGGGGGAGGTGGTGGGAGAGGAACTGCAGTTGGTGACTTCATCTGAGGACTATGTGTTTTCATTTGGTACTCCCCCCATCGCCCCAAAGCCCTGGTCCTTGTCAGACTCTGCTGTGTCATGGACTAAGTTGGGCACTGGCACGACTGCTTCAATAAAGGAATATCTGCCCTGGGTATGTAGCAGGAAGGAAGAGAGCACCTGAAAGATGGCAGAGGTGAGGTGCCCGCTCACCTCATGTGACTTTTTGAAAGGGCATCCTGAGTGTTTCTGTAGCACTCAAAGCCTCAAAACCCGGAATTTGTACAGCCATAGCAGGATGTTATTGAAGGAAACTGCAAAAACCTTGAAGGTAGCTGGCAGGAGCAGTTATCCCACTCTTTCAGGGCTGCACTGGGGAGCCAGAGTGAGAATTTGCCAACTCAAGTGCCATTGCCAGTAGTTCTGAGCAACAGCCTAGGTAGAAAGAACCAGGTTTTCACCTTTCCCATGTTGGAACTGGGAAGTAAAGAGTGAGTAGCGAGTTATTTTCCATTCCCTTTTTCTAAATATTACTCCCATTGTTGTTTAGGGATCGATGAAGGGAGTTATAGGAAGAATGGATGCCAGTGTTGCCATTCTTCATTTGCAGCTTTGCTGTATCCCAGGATATTAGTAATATAATCTTGAGCACTAAAATCACATTCAAACTTACATTTCTCTTGAAACAAGGAAATTTTCTGAATACTATAGTTTTTCTAAAAATATGATGTACATACACAGAAATTAATTTAATACCAAGTTGTGAATGCAGAAAAATAATTCTTAATTCATTCATCAATTTGTTTTATGCTTTTTCTGCAACACCAGGCTTCACTTCCTTAATGGGTTTTAGAGGAATATGACTCCTATCTAAAAATTTGAGGTTTTGCTTTTGAAACTCTTTAGAATCCTGATGCTAGAAAACTAATGAAGTGAGTTAGAATATGATAAGTGCTACAACTAATCACAAATTGTTTTGAAAATAAGGTTTATAATGGTATAAATAGCCAGTGTAGTCACTAAATAATCATGACATTGCATTCTCCCCTACGTATTGCATATGACCTCTCAAAATACTTCAAAGTGTGGGTACAGATGTGAAAGGTGGTGAGATGGAAAATATTCTCACCATCAACAGGAGGGTAAACATGTGGAGTGTCTCAGAATATCAGGTCTTTTATTTCTCTGTGAAGTAGTAACAGATTTTGTTCATTTCCAGGCAGGATGCTTCTTGTCTGGGCCATCTTACGCAGGTATCAACAGTTCCTATACCATTCTTCTTTCCTCATTTAGGGCAATTTATTGTTACCCATGATTCTTGTTTTGGCTGGGATAAAGTTAATTTTCTTAATAGTAGTTGGCATATGGTAAACACATTTTGGATTTGTGCTGGAAACCAAGTTGGTAACTCAGGAATATTTTAGTTATTGGTGGGCAGCACTTACAGGGTCAAGGCCTTTTCTGCTCCTTGCCCCACCCCACTAGAAGAGGCTCGGGGTGCACAAAGGTCTGGGAGAGGTCACAACCAGAACAGGTGACTCCAAGTGACCACAGGGATATCCCATGCCATATGGTGTCATGCTCGGCAATAAAACTCTGGGGGCGGTTGACAGAGGGATTCCTGCTCAAGGACCAGGTGGGCATGGGTTGGTTGGTGATGAGCAACTGTTCTCATTTTCACCGCTTGCCCTTCTTGGGGCTTATTTCTTTCTCTCTTTTTTTTCTCTGTGTTATTTTCTTTTCATTACAATATTTATGTATTGGTTTTATATTTTATTTCCATTATTAAACTGTTCTTATTGCAACCCACATATTTTCTCACTTTTACCCCTTCAATTCTCTCCCCCATCCCACTAGTGGGGAGTGAGGGAGTGAGTGGCTGCGTGGTGCTTAGTTAGTGGTGCTTAGTTATTAAACAACAACGCCCATGTTCTGAAAGTGTTTTTATGAAGTTAATGAAAACAAAGTTAATTTCTCATTTGCTGGACAGTCGTAGGGTGTGAAAAGCTGGCTGGAAGCCTCACAAACGGTACCATGCTGTAATACACTGGCAGACAGTGGGCAGAAGGAGAAAACTTCAGAAAGCCACAAACCGTACTCCCTAAACTCAATGAAAAGGCTGAGTAGTTTAAAAACAAAAAAACCAAACCGAACCAAAAAAGAAACAGTCATACTTAAGGCAAATAATTTCAGCATTAGAACAAGGGAATCAACTGTATTAGCACATACTTTAGAGCACTGTGTACTGCAGTAAAATAATGAGAAAAACAGGAGAGTAAAGTGCAATTCCCACTGGGCAAAAAGGGAAAGGAAGGAACCTGAATTCTGACCTCAGAAAACAAAGTAATATTTTTCTTCTTAAGACAACAAGTCTGGAGGAAATATGCCAGCAGCTTTGAGTGGCTAAGCAGGCCAGGATAATGACAACAAAACAGCATGCAGCCTGCTTCCAAAGAGACCTACCGAGGCAATTGATCAAGTGCAAAAAGCAATTTTGAAACAGGTGCAGATCCTGAAAATCACAAACAAGTTTAAGAGATGTGATATTGCTGATGTCACCATAAAAAAAAACCCCAAAAACAAGTGAATGAAAGGCATCCATTGCCATAGTAAAGAAGAGTAAGGACTGAACTTTTGAGAGACAACTACTTGTGAAAACTTCGACACAACCTCAGGCAGTGGATTGAACTGACTTGCAAGCAAATGGTCAAGTTATATAATCTAACAAATATGTGCTGTTCTGATGGAAATATCAAAATAGGGAAGTGGAGAAAACAAGGTTAAATTTGCTCCAAAAAAATCATAGATTTGGAAAAAGCAGCCTTAAACTTGCTTATAGAAAAGCTGCAAAGAAAGATGAATTGAAATAATAGCGGTATCTCAGAGAAACTGTTTACTATTTTCAAAAATACTGCAAACATTTTTCAAAAAACACACAAATATAAAGATATTGTTATAAAATGGTCTGCAATGATATGAAAGCTGAATTGTTAGAAATGCCTCCAGAAGGCAAAGTCAGAATATGAGGATAAAGCAAGCTTCCTTATTCTTGAAGTTGTGTTCCTTACGTGCAACTTTCACACCACAGGGAGAGAACCAGTGAGCAAAGGTGGAAGCAAGAGCTGAAGGGCATTTGGTCTCATGAAAGCCTTTCAGAAGTGCTCAGAGTTTAAAAACAAGGGCTTTGGGGTAATATTTTCAGTCACTGGCTTTTCATAATCAGAGATGAAATTTTTGTGCAAGTATTTTTAAAAATAGGTTTGCTTTCCAGTAATAGTGCCGTGTGATACTTTCGTTGTGACATTCTATGGCTTCAAAATCTTAAACCAAAAGTTTTCTGCAGATTCTTCCGGTACTTGGATTACAGCCACAGTATTTCAAAATGTTCACTGGATAAACATCAGCAAAGTGATCAACATGAAAATCCATAAATGGCATAAGGAAAAGGGCATTTGAAGTTTAAGCCATCATAATTTTTCATTAAAATTAAATTAACCAATTTTACCTAGAGATAGTGAAAAATCTTACAAAATTACTTTTTCTTGCCTTTACAGTTTAAAAATTCATTTGGATTCTTTTTATATGGTGGTTCAAAATGAATCAAAGTTTGATTTTCACTGGCATTTTCATTGAGAGAAAAAATAATTTCATGATCCACATTTCTTTTGATTGCTATTGATCCTAATAAGTACCAACCAGTCCTTTTCCAGCAGTGAACACTCCTTTTCTTTGCTTCAAAGCAGATTTGTTAACAACTCTGATTTATTTCCTCATCCTTTCATGTGCAATCAAGATCAGATGTCAAGTTCAACAAATAAATAAATAGGTTACTGACAGTGTCAACATCATGCATCAACATTCTTAAAGAATGCAATTATTATATCAGATGTCTTGTATTATTTGTAGAATGTTAGTCTTAATTTCTACATCAATAACTCTAGAAAAGAAGCAATTGAAACATTCCCAGTGTTGACTTTTTTATTATCTTTATGACTAAGAAGGTAGAAATGTCCTAAAAGCAATTGAGGATTTTAAATGCCAATTAAAAAAATTACTTAGCTATTTTGATGATAAACCTCATAGAATATCAGCTGCAAAAGATATCAATTACATTTTGAAAATCAAACCCGTAAATTCCTAAAAAATTCACCCTATCTTTAATGAATCAGTTTTTACTCATAATGTGTAATCTGAGTATTCTGAATATTATAATTAATTGCTTGAAAATACAAACTAACCCCATATTCATATTCCCTTCATATTGCTTCAGAACAAATAAATTTTATTCTTTTCACTTTTTAATAAAAAATAATTATTCATTGATCACACTTGAAATATCCCAGGGACATGAAATAATTTAGGCAATTGGATATAATGATTTCTTACAGGAGGAGTGGGCTACACATGGTGTATACTTCACACTTTTTAGTCACTATATCTTAAAATTTATGCTGGCAATATTCCACAAACCTGTTTAGAAAATTGTTCTGGCCGTTTGAAGTGTGACAAAATGGTGGATTTTCTTTAAAATATGTAAAAAAACAAACCGATAAGTCATGCAGTCTTAACTTCAAGGAAAATTACTGCTTAAAATTGCTGCCACTATATGGCCTTTAGTGAAAGAACTTGTTATATCTGATGAGCAGCTGTCACTTCAAGAACCTTGAGTATACATGGAAAAAATAGCCCTGAGAAAAAAATGAGGTTAAAAGTTGTGTCCTTGTCCAGAAAACAAAGATTTACCTTGTACCTTCTTTATTTGTCTCTGCTATAGCACATATTTTGGCTCGTTGCACTGTCCTGTCTGGCTGCATTAATCAACTTCAATCAATCTAAATATTTCTCATTGACATTATTAGTTCTGTTGTCATTGCCAGTCTGCAGGTACACTCCAGTACTTTTCCTTCATTCTTAGATAATGTGTATCACAAAACCAATTCCACTGTTCTAGTACAATACACTTGGCTTTATTGCCTGCTGTTAGAGCTGGGTGGGAAATTTTTATTGAAACAAGCTTTTAGTACAGAAAATCAAGAAGGTATTTGCATCAATATTTTAGTGAAAATGTTCTTTCAATCTCCAGCCAGTTTGTTTGGGGGTTTTTTTTGTAATCTAAATGCGAGCTGTTATCATGTCTTGCAAAGCATGTTGGATGTCAAAAATAAAGACCGTACAAGCACCCCACTCTCAGACTTGAGACCTTCAGCTCATTTAGATTCTTCTTCACTGTCCCACATCACCTTCCCCTCTCTCCTCGTGATTCCAGCCATTTCTTGTGTCTTATCAAATCATGTATTACACTGAAACTTTGCAGGACTTGTAGTTTAGAGGAAAGGCTGCCAATGTTTATGAGCACTGATAGATATGAGCCACAGTGTTGGGAAAATGAGGAGATTACTCAGATCTCAGTGCCCACAAATAAGGCAAGTGTGCCTCAACTTTGTTAAACATCAGAGTTCCAGGGGGATTTTCCTGCCTGCTACTGAATGTGCACTTTCTCATTCGTTTTCAGAGATGAAGAATGGATTCTGCTTCCACGATGGGGTAAATTGTGGATCTACACTAGCGCAGTTAGGCTGATTCATACTACCATGGCAAAATGTTCTATTGAAGGTTTGGTGAAACTTCAGAGTCTCACAGACCATTTTATCTGGTACATAACTTCTCATACTTTTACTTTTTTTTTCCTCTGAAAGCCTCCCACTGCTCAATCAGATTTGTACTTAATATTATAGCAAAATATAACCATACCCTATATCCCTAACAGGTAGTAAAAGATACTGCTGTTCACCTCCACCTACTTACACCTTGTCCTAAAAAGTTTGTGTAAAAAAAAGAAGAGGGGAGACAGCCCTGTGTGATCAGATTGCTCTTGCAGTTTAGCCAGAGGATCCCTCTTGGTAGAGGGAAAACCCTTGGATCGAAAGACCTTTCCTAAAGTTTTTTCAGATACATGCCAGGAACACTTATCTTTTGGCCTATTTATCAGGTGTACAATTGGAAAAGACTGAAAATGATGTGCAGTTCTTTACTAGTCTGATCATGTTTCCAATGCTGGAAGACCAGCAGGAGGCTGATGTGAGGGAAGGGTTGTGCGTTATGTGCCTGCTGAGGGGTGTCCCTTATAGCAGTGCATGTTGTAATGTGGATTAATGTCACACTGAGGATACTGGACAAGATTTAACAGGCTTCCAGTGTTTTAAGCATCCATAGTGGATCTTCCAGCAACAAAACAAACAAAATTTTGAGGTTTGTTAATTGGGACACTTCAGCTGTGTTAATTACATCACATGAAGCACTCAACACCAGCCGAAAACTTTTCCAATTACTCTCAAGAGTCAAGGTTTCCACACACAGCACATGTGAGCCACTGATATTGCTATGGGCAGGAGGAAGGTCTTGTGAACACATGCTGCTTTGCAAATTCCAACAAAAACTCAGGCATAGTCTGCATGCCCTAGAGTTCACAGCAGTATTTTACAACATGCATTGAAAATTATTTTGTAACAAAAGGGATTCAGACATTTGAGGAAAGTCTTTCTGAGTGCACAAGCAAAATGCAGGGCTTTTGCCCTTTCATATTTTTGTTTGCTTCCAAAATTTCACAGCCATTAGGAATACTTTGCCCCCTTGAGACTTTTGCTGGCTCTTGGCAGACTGGTGTTTTTCCTATACAGCAGGCACTGACAGTGACAAGTGAGAGCACTGACTCTCTGCTTCTGGCTACCTGCTGCCTTTCTTCTCCTGTTTCCTCAGGAAAAGAGTCTGATCTATGAAAATAAAGCAAGAGGAAATTATTCTGCAATTAATATTTTAAGCCTTGTGCCTTTATCTCCATTGCATTTTTAATATTTTCTTTTTTTTTTAATATAAGAAAAGTGTTTTCTAGAAGTAAGATACCATCTTACCATTTTGCTTGCAGAGGTGGGATAAGTGATTTCTCAAGGGAGTGTGGATAATGAATTTTGTGCATTTGCTGGGTGTCTTAAAACTCAAACTTCATCATCCAACCAAATGCCTGCATTTAGAATAACAAGCTATTAACTTGCAGTGGGCAGTACCTTTTTCCTCTGCCCAGGGAACAGGCTACACAAAAGGAAACAACACGAAGCCACCACAGTTCTTTCCTTGACTCTCCTCTTTTTCTGAACTGTACCTGCCCGGCACTTTGAATTACTTTGTTCCTGTCCTAATGTCAGCTATCCCTATTTTTAAAGCATGCTGTCTTCTCCCAAGCAAGGCCTCCCTTTAATAAAGTAGGAGTTTACCTTAATAAAAGAATCTGTAACCTGATTTTTGTTTGAGGTTTTGTTGGGTGTTTGTTGTTCAGGTGCAATGAACAATGCAAACATCAGCCGCTCAGGAGAGCGCTGTAAGAACACCCAGATTACTTACTCAAGTGATCAGCAAACAAAGAGAGGGAGAGTTACAAGTTCAAACCTAGACCAGAACACCTGGCATAACCCTCGTTTTAAAAGGAGAACCCAATCTGAGCACGTTTCCCAGAGAAGGTCAGGTAACTGTGGGAAGGATTTATTAAGGAGTATGGGACAAAGGAGTTTTGGCTTGTTGTTGGATTTGGTTTCTTTTCATTCTTTCTTTTTTAGTTTGTTTGATTTTGGCTTGGGGATTTTTTTTGTTTCTTTTGTTCTATTTTTCCATGTAATCTTGTCGTGGGGCCTTTGTCTGTTAATACATGAATGGGTACTAACACCTTGGGAAGATTTTACTTCTACTGCCTGTTGAGAACCTGGTCTGTGTGTAAAGAGATGCCTGACTATTAAGGCCATCGATGCGGTGCTTGGGAGTCACACAGTAAGAACATTTCCAAAATCTTGTCAAAACGCCAGTGCTGTCTCATTTATTCAAAATATTAATCTCATGAACAGTAATGATCAAATTCACCTCAGGGGGTGCAGGCAAAGCAGGAAATTATAATCTATGAAATAATAATCACAATGGAAAGAAAAATGCATCTGAAGAGAGAACATAATATCAAACACATTCTTTCCTTTTTTTTTTTTTTTCAATTTTCACTGGCATTTCAGATTGGTTTTGCATGAAATGGTCTGGGAGGCTGGATTGCAGGCTGCAGGCAGGTGGCATGGAAAACCAAGCAAAATCAAGAGAAACAGAACAGTGGAAAATATTTGAAAAGGCAAGAAGTAAAAATCTATAAGGAATGAAACAAAGAGAAAGATATATTAAGTGGTAATATAGAGAAGATACAGCAGCAAAGTCATGATTTTTCCCCTATATCATTAAAAAAAAATCATGCAACAGGGTCCCTGGTCCCACATGAAAAGAAACTAATCTTCAGTTTGAAACAGATACCAGACCCTAACATAGTGTTTCAGCAATGTCCCATCCATCTGCATACTCCATCTAGTCTTGTTGCTCTTTTCGACTTTGTCACAAGCTGTGTGTTAAAAGAAAAATTCTGCCCCATATAAATTCAATATAATTACTTCCAAATGTTGCTGTGATCTCAGTTTATTCTGCTCTCTCAGAGACAGCATTTTTGCCCTGTCCACAGCTCATCGTCTTTTTAATATCTGACTTCAGCCTACCCGAATTCCTACCTGCTGTCTCCTGTTATCTCAGACCTTAAGAGTGATTTTCTTGTCCCTGGTTTCCTGCACCTTTTTTCTCCTTCAGTTCTGAAAATCATTTCCTGGTCAAGGTGTGTTATCTTGTTCTTTAGTCCTTCCCTCTTGCAAACTGTGCTTATCTTCCAGCTCATCCAGGGCTTGTGGTGTTTGACCTGAATAGAAGAAATTACAATTCTCTCCTTGGTTTGGGAAATAGCAGGATTTCTTTATTAGACTCGTCTTCCCAAGGGAACAAGACTTATGTTATTATGTTGTCTGCATCTGTCAGTGTCATCCCTTCCCCCAACTTCTGAATCATTAAACCTATTTCAGTCAAATTGCCTATTTCAATCAAATCTTACACAATGTAGTTGTACTGAAAAAAAAAAAAGTTTTCACAGATTTCCTGACAGGGAATTTGAGAAGTCAAAGAACATCTTACAGGTCCCTAAACTGAAGGAAATCCTTCAGTTTAACCCTGCCTGCTGTTACACACTGCAGTTTCTACACCGGAGAGGGATTAATAAGCAGGAGATGTAGAGGTATTTGAATTAGAACTGGTGCTTTCTAAACATCCACATCACTCAGTCCCAACACAGAACCCCAAGTGCCATCATGTTCCAGCACGGTTATCAGTGCTCAAAGAACTTGCTGTTCACCTTTAATGAAAACAGTAACTTTCTAACATCAGCTCTTCCCTTTGTCCTGAGTATCATGGGTGGAATTTGGGTCTAAGGTGAGAATCAGCCCACGCCTCTGCTGCATGGTAAACAAACCTGGAGAAAGTGGCCAGTACTTTTGGATCTAGATCTGGGCTATCTACTTGTTTAAAAGTAGCATTTTCTTGTCAGAAAATAATTTTGAATATTGGGAAATTTATTTTTTTTTTCAACTTATGAAGTCCAAGTAGCTCAGCATATCTGTAAGCAAAACAAATTATAAAAGTTCTCCCTGCAGCACATTTCACTTTTCCTTTAAAAAAGCATCATATGTTTATGAAATTAGGGTAGTCACCCAAAGGGCCTTGAATAATGATAAGATATATGTAATAACTACTTTAGGCTTTGAAATCAATGTTGCAGAAGATAAGGATTTAGGTAGGATGTAGCTCAGTCAAACCTGATTAATTTTTACTTCCTTGTGCCTAAGAAACCAAAATATTTCACTGGCAGGCAGTGCAAATGACAAGCGCTGTTTGTGCCACTGCTTTGGTAGTCTGGAGGGGATTCTTGTTAATATTTATGAAAACAGTCTGCAAACTGATTCTGTCTAACTAGGTCTGTCTGTACTACCATTATCTTATCACATCCCACAGGGGTACAAAACCTCAATACTGAATTAATCGTACTATGGCATTTGGAAGAAAGAAAAACAACTATTCTGCTGGTTCATACCACTGGAGATTACAAATTGTATTTATAATTGTTGTTTGACAAGATGACAAAGGCATTTTAATAAACATCTGTCAATAAACATTTTTTCAATATTTGTCTGCCCTTTTCCTCAAACATTTAAAAATGCTGGTCTCCACTGAAAACAGAGTTTAGCAAGGAGTTACATTTAACAGTAGCTGACAAGATTATTGACTTTGTAGCAGTTTAAGAAGATAAACAGGAAAAAATTGAAGTGGAGATATGATCCCAGCCATCCCTTGCAATCTGAGAAGTTTGCAGTATTATAGCACCAAGTTGCATGTTAGCTTACATAAAAAGATTCCATAGAAGTTATCCTAGAAAACAAACATATTCATTATGTAACAGACATCTACAACATGACTCATGGAGGAAACAAGACGTAGGAAACCATGTCCCCTTTTTGTGCCACCTGTATTCAAGTATGTGTGTTTTACAGCAAATGACATGTTAACAGCTTTTGACGAAATCTGACAAAGGTGAAGATTTTTAAGACATTAATTCCTGCCAGCATATTGAAATCAGGAAGCCAAACAGAGGGCAGTGTCAATGAACTTCCCTGGAGGGTGCACCTCATCCCTGACTCAGCACTGGAGAACCCAGAGATGCAGGTGCTTATCTAGGACCTCAGAGCAAAGGGGGAGGACTTTGTGCAACTTGGACCTAAAAACCTACTCGCAAGACAGAAATTCATTATCTGCACTGGATGTCACAGACCAATCATGCCCTGGTTTTGTGGAGGTTACTTTGTTCTGAAACCACTGGATGTTGACTGCTGTGTTTCATAGCTCAGTTAGTGCTGTGAACAGGAGCTTCATTTCCCACGCCTGGCGCAGGTGAAAACCTGACTCAGCACTGGAGTCCCAGCATAAATGAGGCTCCAGGGTGTTTGGCCACAGATGTCCATGTCTGTGCAGGTGGCTGAGGAATTTTCAGACCAGAGTTTGCCTCCTCAAAATGGGTACCTAAGGCCTACCTACGGTTAATTTTAGAAGCAGAAACTCTTATATTTCTTAGTACTTTTATTCGAAGGCAAGACTGCCTGAAAATTAATTCATTTCAATAGTTTTCATTCTGGTAACACAATGGAAGGTAGATACACTATCTTCCAAGAAAAGGTTCCGTGTAATGCAAGCCAAGGAAGCAAAAGTTAGAATGAAAACAAGAGTGTTCCAACGAAACTGAAACATACAGCAAATAAATTACACTACAACCCTTTAAAGCTTGATAGACAATGACATTTTTCCATAGAAAGGTTGATTTTTTTTCCATAGATTATTCTTTTTTTCCCTTTTTTTTTTTTTCTTTCCATTAAAATGTTTTGGTTAAAAAGTTTAATTTGTTGATGACAAGTGGACACTTTCGGATGAAATGTTAATGAAAACAGAAATGTAAATAATGTTTATATTGGATACCCTGGACATACAGGACACCTAATAAGTCCTGCAGTCCTAATTTTTTAGATGAAATCTTAATCCAGTGACCAATTGAACTGTAGAAGGAATCTTAGTGCTGAATCAAAAATGATGATTTGTTGTTTTCATTTCTTGATAACAGATTTAATTCTTTGCTGTATGTGATAAAATTTCTATTCTTTTTCTGGCTACTTTGGTGTCAGTGTAAATATTATTTGTTAGCATGGCTTTTCTATATTCAAAATAAATTTTCAAAAAATGAAGTGTTTTTAGGGAGTGATATGCTGATTGATTTCACACACAATGAATGGGAATAATACCCATTCCCTCCCTCAGCAGCCTAGGATATGACTCCTTACTTTCTCAATCCAGCCTCTGCATTACTGCACATTTTTATGTGTATAGGATCATACTACCAAATGAACTTCCAAGCCAGGAAAGGCAGCAGAATTTTACCTCAGCTAGAAGCCATTTTTCAAAGCTTTAGTTGTTGAAAGCTGGATCTGTATTTTTACTGAAAAGAATCACTGTCAATTCATATGCTGATGGGTGTGTAAGAGATACTGACAAAAACAATTTCCCCACCAATGCAACATTTTGATCTTTTTTTGCACAGAATTCTTAATTTTCACTTTATATGGGGAAGACCAAAGACAGGTTTGTTTTGATCAAACTAGAAAATGATGAAGGACTAAGTATAAAGCATTTGACATTATAGTGATAAGAGCACTAGAACTGTCTAGGGAGATGGAGATGGAAAAGTTTTGAATATTGACTTGTTGTTGGACCAGCTTTTATTTTTTGTTATAGGACATTTGCCTTAAGTTTATACTTTCCACAAAATATTAAGACTTTTGACTGAGGGCTGACTTCAAAGAACACAGGGGAAATGCATATAAAAAAGCTTAAGATGAGAACAAAAACAGATTTTAAAAGGTATATCTACAATGATTTCTGCTTGATACTGTGCATCCACTGATAAAAATTCAGGTGGCTTTAAAAGGTCTGACCTTGGTTACTGGATGCCTGCTATTTAACTTGCAGTTGGGTCTGCTGCTGAGGTCTTCAAAGAGATTGAACCAGGTAACTTCATTTTTCAGATAGGTTGAACAAAAATGCAGTCAGCTTGAGAAAGAGAAAAGTTGTGTTCAGTGGACATCAAGGGATCCAGAACAGAGAAGTAACCACAGTGCTACAAAAAGGCCTGCTGCTCAAAGAATTAAGGTAATTTTCATCCAGTGTAATGTCATAGGAAAATGGGTTTATTAAATAATAAATTGATTTTAATTTTCAGTTGATGGCTAGTCAGAGGTAAGAACATCTTGAATTTTCAAATTAAGGTCAAAAAGTATTTGACTTCTTCTCTTTGAAACAGTTTCCTTTTAGGATCAAAATTTTTGCTCCAGAAGGGTTAGGCAAACTACTTTAGCTCTTGTCTTCATTGACCTAAAGGTTGTTGTTTTTTTTTTTCTTTTTCCTTTGGGCTAAAATATGAGTGTTACTCTTTGTGTGAGCAAAGATAAAGGACCTCAGTTTTACTATAACGTAGATTAGGAAGGGATGAAGTACTGACCTGGTGAATGACCACCTTGCAGCACTGCAGTGTCGTCTTCTCACTGGTTTCACCATACCTGTTTTTCTAACCACGGAGGATCTCAGAGTTACCTCCTGTAAGAATTTCTTGTTCTTTGGTGCTGAAATAGTCTACAGGAATGCAAAGAGTCAAGAAGGATTTTACCTAATCATTGGAAACCTGGAGCCAAAGTACGTTCAGTGCTCAAAAGAGGATTTGGGACAAGAGAGGTGGTGTATTAGTCACAGGAAGTTTTTTACAATAGTAAAAGGATTGTGAACAAAAGACAGCAAAGGCAGATTGAGCAATGGATCAGGGAAAGTATGTGGGCAGTAAATAGAACAAAGAGTAATTCTAAGTATCCATACACATGAACTCTTGGCTGAAACATTCCTGGAGTGTAGTATGCTGTTTTGAATACTTAATCATCACCTCTGCTGAAATCTCTAACAATAAAAAATATGCAAAATCTAGATAAAGGTAGATTAAGTTAATCCATTACTGCAGTCTCAGATATTCTATTAATTTCTTTTACGTAAGACCTTCTGGTTTTTTGCATGTAAGAAATAAAACAGAGATTAGTGTCACTACAGCACTGTAAAAGTCTTCTGTAAGTTTTTATATTTGTAGACCTGAGATCAAAAATTTCCTTCTCCCGGTATTAGCACTAACAACTTCTTAGAAGACTGGGGGTTTTTTCTTCATCTGGAAAGATCTTGCCAGAGGACCAGCAATTTAAGCTTGAGTAGTGAATATTTTGGACCATATTGAAATATTTCTCCAGTGTCTGTTTTCACATGAGTTAATAATGTTGAGAGTGGAGCAGCCTTCCCCCATATTCATGAAAGTCTTTCCCAAAAGAACAGCACCAGGCTGTGCTTTCACTTTGCAGAGTATGCTCTGATCCCAAATGCTTTGCAAGATTCCAGATTTCTAATTCCGCATGCAGTTTCTTTACAGAGTTCTGATCATGGAGCATATTCTTCCGCTGGGATTTACCTACACCCTTCCTGCAGCTCCCCCTCCAGGTTTTATTTTGGTGTCCTGGATCTGAACAAGCCCAAGTTCACCATTTCAGCTTGCTGGATTTCCTTCCGTCCCCTGAAAAACACCAGTGAAACCACGGCTTGCACTAACATCAATCTACAGGTGAGCCTAAGTTTGTCTCCAGATTATTCGCAAGTTCACACTATTTAGCTACAGCCTGAGATCAGAATTTCTGACAAAATTCAAAGCTAAAAAAAAAAATCACGTTGTCATTTTCTACTGAAAATATTCCTTCTAGCTTTGAGAAATGTATGATAAATGAATATACTCAGGACTTGGACAAACTGCACTGAAAACAGTACAGCTAAACAAATCAGTCCAACATTAATTTTTAATACAAGTACATAAACAGAACCACCTCCTCTGGGTCTTGCAAGCTCACCCTTTCCATAGGGACAGTGAAGAATCACAGTTTTTAAGTGTCCTGCTGCTGCCATCTGGCCACCAGCCTCCCACTGAGCCGAATTGGCACTTCCAGAGGCAGCAGTCAGTCAGGGGAACATCACCTTCCACGAGTGCTGATTTAGTGCCTCAGGAGACAGATTGGCAGTGGCATAAGGTAAAACACTTGGAAAGTACAGTAGAGCAAGAGAAGTGAAAGGAGGTGAAAGGAAAGTAAAAGGACAACAAAGAGAACTGCAGACAGAACCCTGGCTAGAGGAAAACAGAAGAGGGTAATTGAAAGAGGCTACACTGAAAACAGCAATTTGGAAGGACTTTGAAAGGGTATCAAAATTATTCTAGGATGGGAACAGGGGAAGGCAAAGTCTGAATTTCAATTTTCTTCAGTGTCTCTGACTATAAAATGGTAACACCTATATGGTTTCATTAGGTTTTCCAGGCTAGTTGTTCTCTTATTCAAATAAATTATTTTGTCTTTATATAAGTATGCTGTTTTACATAAATGTATTTGATATCACTGATATGCATTTCCAGCTATTGAGGGATGAGCACAGCAAAGAAGTAGTGAGGGTGACCAACGTCCAACATTTCAAGTGTGGCATCCATATAAATGTCAATTTGGTGAATTAATTCAGTGCAGGCAGTTCTGTGTTCAGATGGGTCAAACAATTTGCCCCAGGTGATGCAGGTGAAGCTGTACGTGCACAAGGGAGGTCCTCTGAAGTCCTGGCTATTGGGTTCTCGTTGAGCTTAATTCAGGTCACTGGTGAAAGTCATTTACAATTGTCAGCTGTAGAGAGTTGTGAAAAAAACTGCCCCACAATGTGACACTGTTAGTTATTTCTTCTAAGAGGAAAAAGTCTTATTAAAACAGCAGGAATGCTGCAGTGTAATCAGATGTGAAGTGCTCCATGCCTGCGTAGTGTCAGCAGACTTACTTTGTGCTGTGCTGGCATGGCTCTGCCTTACTTCCCCAGCCCAGTGACATCTCTCTCTGCATGAATTCTTGTGTCTAGCTGAGAGACTGTTGACATTAGGACAGTCAGAAAAATTCAGTTAAAATGCAACAAACCACTGTGGGAAGGCTCTCTCTTAAAAGTGAAGAGGCTCCAGTTCCCTGCAGTTGAGCTTCAATCTGTGAGCTTACAACTGCTGTGCTCCATCCTGAAGGGTCCAAAAATGTTATTCGTAGGCTTAATTAGCCCTAAGTCTTTAGCGACTGTCATATCATAAGAGTTTAAGCAGCAGTATGAACATAAGGGTTTCCTACCTGCTGTTCCTATTTGCTTATTTCTGGCCAAGACCACAACATTTTGCCCCCCTGTATGAATAACCAGGACTACAACTGACACCTCCTTGCCTCTAGTCCCATTCTAGAAATTGCCATGAACTACATTTCCCTTGATTTTAGATTTGCTTGCACCAGGGTTAAATTAAGCACTAAAGTAAAAGTGTTATCAGTGTTCTTGTCAGGCTTTTAGAGAGAAAAATACTTCTTATGAAAAAGAACAATTTCCCACTCCAGAAAAAAAATTTCTACCAGAAAAGACATCATAAATTAAGCAGCCAAGAGCTCCATGCTGTTATGACCAGACTGTTGGTGGTAGAAGAGCTTGTTTACAGCTAGCTCGGGTCTCTCTACATAACACTGCAGATTGCAGCATACTTATAACAAGAGCAATTACTGAAAAAGCAGTGTCCTCAAGCATACCTTCAAATAGCTGTTTACTTGTTTTCATCCCATTTTATTGTTTGCTGTTTTCTAGTGTGGACTATTTCCTTTGGTCTTTGAAAAGTTGGATTAGCAGTTCTCTGCATGAGCTCTTCTAGGTGAGGGAACGTGTATTAAGGAAGGCAGGAACAGCACTCGAGTTCACCCAAGCCCTGAATAAATCCTTTAACCACTAAACTCTTCCCTTAATTGTGGAAATTGTGGGCCCTGCTATCACCAGTGAAGTTTGAATGTTGATTTGAGGTTTCCTAAAGCAGCTGCCTACCTTGAAATGTTGGTGCAGTTTTAGGCATGTACTCCCTTACAGCACTTTGAAACACCTGACGTGAAGAAATTTCCCATTCATTTACATTCTGTGAGATGGTCACGCGGAAGTGCCTGGCTTGCCCTGTGTGCAAGAAGAGGCTGAAAAGAGCTGGAAGGGCTTTTATTCTACTCTAAGCTCAGATCATGGTCCTGAATTAAGTGTTATCTCACCCTAAATGAAGGTAGATTTAGCCATTTTGTTACTGTTGTAATTTTCAAGGTCTTTCTTACAATTATGTAACAAGTGAATTAGAGCAATGTCCCGTAACAAAAACAGTAAGCTGGTTATGAAAAATAGCCTAAGTATATCCCTTGTAATCAACCTGCATACTAAAGACAGTGTATTAAGAAAAGTCATATGGGTTAATAACACTGCGGGCAATTGTCTTGAGAAGAAGAAAACTTAAGACATACTCCTGTGGAGCACTTAAAAATACCTCTCAAAAGGCCACTCCCTATACAATGTCCAGGCTGCAGGACTGTGCTTGATAGGGTACCCCACAGATCATGCTTAGGAGACCATTGTGCTATTTAGTATAAAAACCCATAATATAAGAATATAAGGGGTGCCATTTTGAGATAGAGTTTATGAACTATGTCAAAACAGTACTTTTCACTAGGAAATATTTTTCTAATTTCTTGTCTAATATTTACCATTCTATACCTTTCCCTGCCTCCATATGCCTGTGTCTCCACTCATTCATACAATTACCACCAACACCGAAGAAATGTCTCCTATGTATTTTAGGACCTTTTGCAAAGATTGGTTTCAGTAGATATTTTGTCATCATATATGTGTTAAAATCTTCCACAGACACATTTGGTTGCAAAAATGCAGGAGGTTAAAAATTTCATATCTTTAAACCCTTAGCTTCTTGGTTTTGATTGACTTAAAGACTTAGTATTCACTGTAGTTGAGGATGCTGTGTGTTCTTTGTCACAGTGCTGTGCCTTCTAAACACTAATTATGATTCTTGATTGTTTTTTCAAATATGTGCTCTGGGTGCCCAACTACTTGGCAAAATCTATTTAAGTGTGTTTGGCTCATCATCATTGTCATGTTGCAGTATCTGAAATAGCTTTCATACAGAAATACCCATCTGGTTCATTGCTTTATTTTATTCTTTTCTTATTTAGATCAAAATTACAGTTGTGGGGTACCAGGGTAACCACATTTCAATATTGATCCTATGTGTAACATCTGTTGAGAGTGCCTGATCTGAATACGATTAGGTAGTTTGTTGTATTTTATTCAGTGATAGAGAATGTACATGTGCAAGAATTTCATGTTCCTCAGGTGGCGGATGTTTTAGTTCAAAAAATGGCAGTTTGGGGTGGAAATAGTATCTAAAATTACAGTGTTACTTATATGGTTCTCAGACATTCTGCTTTTACTGGCTTTGTGGACTATTATGAAATTACAGTTAACTTTGTCTTCTGTCTTTCCAGGCTGTTTTTATATCTGGATGCAGAACAGTTTCATTTTGTGTGTTGGAATGCTTTGGCTGTGCTCTGCCCCTGAGATGGTGAAGTAGCTGGGGCAGCACTTTACCATCTTGAAATGATACCAAATTCAGCTCCAGGAGGAATTAGGTGTAACACTATGATCAGCAAGTCTGACTTCTGCTTTGCAGCCTGCCTTTACTTACTGCACTAATGATTGTAGTAAAGGGAATTCTGCTATTCCACTGAAGTGGTAATGCAGTAGTAGCTGCCTAGTAGCACAACTGAATTATCAGCAGAGGGAGAGATGAGGGGAAAATTCAGTTTTACACAGTTAAACATTGTTTCTTACAAAATGCTCCTGTCACACAGCTGGTAGGAACTTACAGAGCTTAATACAACATCATAATGTCCAGAATGCACCAGTTGGAAAGACCTTTCATGAATATCTTTCATTTTAAAGCTTCATTCTTTGCAGCATTTTCTCCATTGTTCACAGCAAAATATGTTATAATAGTGCGGTGTTTCTGCTGTGGAAATTGAGAAATTTAAGAGTTATATATTATATTAAGATTGGGACCCAGGTAGAAAAAGCATAGGAATGCCTGTCAGGCCAACGTTTCTTCTGCTCATACTTTACTAAGTTTCCACACAATCTTTGTGATTTTTTTTCTTTCTAAAAAAATTACCTCCAAAAATAATTTAGTTCAAAGACAGTATATACATGGCACATAGACCTCACTTACTGCTATGAGCTAGATAGACCAGATTAAAATACCTGGAGGTTGCGTGGATCAGAAATGAAAGTCCCATAAGACATGTGCTCATCACTGGCCAAGAATAAGCATATTTTATTATGGACCATAGGTTTTTTCAAACAAGGCCTATTTTCATGATACCTCTACTATTGGTCTAATTAAAACCAATCCAAACAGATAAAAAAAATGTTGCAAAATATCTCTGTGTTCATCTTTGAACTGGAGCTGTTGCTTTGCTATTTCTTTCATGTCTAACCATATACTCTCATTGTGGCTGCACCACTCCTGTTAATAGCTTAGAGAACTATACGTTGTAAAAAAATGAATGCAGAGTTTAAAGCCACAGCTTTTTAATAATAAAGTATTTTTTGTAGTCAAACTTTGCAGACAAACTTTCCTGATTTATTGAACATTTACACAACATATTTGCTATCTCACAAGTTTATTTGGATTTTGCAAGACATTTGCCATGCAACTGAGAAATGTAATTAGCACTCAGGAGAAGTGAATGCAGTTCCCAGCTTTCCTGCAGGGAAGGCATTCCTGTGGATAGCAGGAGGTATGAAGAGCCATATTCATTTAGCAGTGGCTTAGCTCTTACTGTTGTTCTATGTATGGATATACGAGAAATTCAAGACACCTACTCTCCAGGGTCCCCAGACATGCTGTACAGTCAAAGAGGGAGTTGTGACACCGAGGCCAGCTGCTGGCAATAGGTGATTGGCTGACAATAGATTCCCTTTCTTAGGGGAGGACTTCTTTCTCAGAGTGTGCTGTCTCTCTGATCCTAGGCCAAGAGATAATGTCATATATGTTGCACATGCATTCTGGGCCTCAGGTTTTGTTTTTTTTGTTTTGTTTTGTTTTGGGGGTTTTTTTGTGTGTAGTAATTGGTAGTAACAGTTTCTACAGGCTGATACGGATATGTATTAATTACATAAATAAGAAATATGAGTTTGATTCATATGAAGAAAAAGAGAAAAATCTTTTTGGTCCACCCTTTTGATTGCTGTTTTTTCCTGTCGTGAAAATAAGGCAGCATGTTACTTTTGATGGATGTTGTGTTTTGCAAGAATGTGCCCTTTCTTCAAATGATTTTATATTTTTCTGTTCACAGGTCTTGTTTCTTTCTCTTTTGCTGTCTATTAGAGTAAATACATTCAGTACAAGAAGATAAATTGAACATTGGGAAATGTTATAAGTTCTGGGCAATATTTGGTCATTTATCAGTGAGACAAGGGATTGTATTTTTTTAAAAGTATAACAGAAAATGATTGATTTGGAAAATGAAACTTCAGTCATCCTTCACTGTTTTAGTTATGCAGTGATCCAAAGTTCTCTATTGGATTAAAAATGGCTAAAAGGTTGTTCCCTCTATTTGTCAGATCTTTTGGCATTTGTTGCTTGGTTGTTTGTTGGGTTTTTTTAAAGTGAAATTTAAGCCTGAAACTTGACTGTCCACATTGTTTTTATGTGGTTCAGTTTACTCCAAAAGGATCAGAGTAAGGCAGATTCAGAACCGCAGAGAAATTGGAGGACCAGCCATGTGCTTTGGTACTCCTTGCTCACCATTAAGGTGTCTGTACTTCATCAATGATGGTAAAACTGATATATTTTAGTAGAAAAATAATTCCAGGAATAGCCAGTGTAGCTCTAATGAAATGAATGAACTAAAGTAAACCACAAAAATAATCAGACTTCAATTGTGAATTCGTTTTACTGTATTTCAATAACTCTAAATGCTGGGGAAAGAGATGTGCAGCACATAGAACCAGGTGGTTCTCTCTTCCTGATTTTTTTTTCTTATTGACTTTAGTGAAGTTGAGGCAGCATCCATGACTGCTGTGGATGATTTGGGCTGACTCACATATTACATGCATTTTTTGCTAGATTTTTAATAGATTAATTTTGACCTATTTGGGGAAGGCATTTTGAAGGATGTTGCATGTTGTGAATGGCTCATATCTCCTTTTTTATGTGCCTTACCCCATAGCTGAGAACAGGTCAGTTCCCCAAATCATGAAAATTCAGGAATTGTTTCTGTGCAATCTGTTGTCTCTAAGCACTAAAATCTGAAGGGGTGTTTTCTTTGAAGCAGGGGGAGAAAAAAAAAGTAAAATCAGAAGGATAAGTAGTTTAGTCCTGAAATTCTTCACCTATATATCTGCAGGATATGTCAGGGTGACCCACTTTTCATCTACTCACCCATACTCAGGGGACCAAATATCTCCTAATGGTAAAGGTGTTAGATTGCAATGACTGAAACTGAACGAGTTGTGACAAAGGCGTAAGTATGCACCATTTTATATATGAACTAAACCAGGGCTTCCCCACATCTTTGCCTGAACAGCAACATAGTGTGAAAATGTAGAGAGTAGCAGGGAAGGGCTATAAAAATGTTCTGACATAAGAGATGTTCTATTTTCATGGGAGTAGGGACAAATTTTCCCATGAATAAAATATAAGTAAAATACAGCTCGGTTACTGAAACTGCACTACAGTGTTTGTAGAAGAGAGAATCACATTTTTCCACTCTATCAAATTGTCTAATAATAATAGCAGCCATTTTTTAAATGCTACAAATCAACCTGTCACTTCATATCATGCAATTTGACTGCTACATTTCCTTTTTCTTTTGAAGAGTCTCAGGGGATTAGGGTGGAACAAGAACTGTCAATTTATGACAAGAAGCATTTCATATTCAAAGTTACAAAACTTGCTGTAGGTGATGAGATCTGGAAGAAAGCCCTCCATAGTGTTCCCCATGAGATTAACAAACAGTGGAAATTGTTGATATCTCATATATTAAAATTTATATGACAAGGACAGTCCACAACATTAAAGCAAAACTGGAGCTTTCCAGTAGTTTTATTAAATGAAACCAACTCCTCTTTTTTCAATTATACAGGAACTTGAGGGATTTGAGATTATATATCTTTTTTTTTTTTTTTTATGCAAAAGGGCAACTAAAGATGCACTTACTGTCTTTTAAAGAATATCTGGAGAAATGAGATTAACTTTTAAACACTGTACTCCTGGTGTCTCTGTAGTATGACCTTTTCTGCAGAGTCTGTCAAATGAAGAGCAAAATTCAGAATAATAAAATAATTCAGGCTGCAAGGAAGCTTTGAAGATCATCTGCTCCAAACTCTGACTTGAAGCAGAGCCAACTATGAAGTCAGATTGAACTTCAAGGAATCCCCAAGTATTTTCAACGTTGTATTCAGAAGTTGCTCACCTTTCCCATTTAAACTGATTCCTATAAAAGGGCAAGTCTGTTTTGCAATCTTGCAGTAAAAAGTCAAAGCGCGAGTTAAAATATCCATATTATATCAACTTCCTTCAAGTAGGCGATAAAATACTCATTTCTATGTGTAATTTTCTGCACAACAGTTTTTGAAATTTATTCTCTTGATGGACTATTGAATAACTTTTCTTGTCAGGAACAAAAATCCTATGTATATGGAGAAAACGAGGAAGGAAATTACTATAGTACTTTCAAGCTATTAACGTAGAGGCCTTGATCACCATCCTTTCCTGCTCTTTACTGTTGATTATTACTTCCACCATAAGAAATACATATCATTATAAGAATTCTGTTTGTTATGGGGTTGAGGGTGGAGTGTTTGTTTTCCTGAATGTTCTTATTTCCATAGTTACCTTTGTACCACAAGAACAATGAACTTGTAGTTGATTTAAACACACTGTTTGTTGTTTTTCAAATACATTATTGACTGCAAATGTCAATGACCATGAGTCCCTTTCTGTATGTATCAAATTTATTTTAGATGTGTACTGCTTTGGAAATATTGATTGCATTCAAAATTAAACTCTACGGTGCTGTTCAAGCATTCAATGAATCACCTGTAATAAATTTTATTGTAGAACTTGTTTAACTGTAGTATCTGAGAAATCAATGACATATGCCAGTTGACCTTTAAGTTATCAAATGTAAAAAAGAAACATTGTTTAGTAACTTCAGACTTTGAAGACGTCCTGCAACTATTCTAGAACATCAGAAAGTAAAAAAAAAGAAAAAAAAAAATCAACATTTCAGCTGCTGTAAACAAGAAATTCCTATTCAATTCACTGACCTAGAGCCTTCAGAGACTAAGACTTCTTATCCAGACTTAGCATTTTTGGTTTGCATTTGAGTTTTTTTGTTCAAGGAAAACCACCATTCAGTTAAACATTCATTATATTGTTAAATGTTTGTTTAAGAATTCACAGATTTTTTTAGCTAAGTGAAATTTTGTGATTTTTGACTAGGCTTTTACATATGGACCTTTTATTTTCCCATAGTTGAGGTTCAAGTAAATACATCTAAGGAATGGATATGTGAGGGAGTGTTACAGACTGCCCACTTCAGACAGCTGTGTTAAAAATAAAATGACAATGCTGACTGCAAAACTCCACTTCTTCTCTCAGTTGTCCTCTTCAGTGCTGTGTACAAGTAGCCACAAAACCACTTTGGAACAGTAAAAAATAAGTATTTATTAAATACAATATTTTGGCAATCTTATTTTCATCCCACACTCACTTCACATCCATCATCAGTGAGTCAGAACATAAGGAACGTTCACCAGAAAGTCACCCTCAGCATCAGGCTGCAGGTAACAAAGAGGGCAGCTATGCATGGAGAGCACTTATGAAAGAACATTTTGCCCTCACTGTGCATAAGGCAAGAAAACACACGGCTTATTGAACAGGAAAGAGAATTTAGGCTAAATATTAAGGAGAGAAGCTAATTGTTAGGGTGGGAAAATGGTAGGAGAAGACCAAGAATATCAAACCCATCTTGATGACCTTTCAAATTTGCGTAATTACTGTAATAGCAGTGGCTGTACAGTCATTTGTTTGAAATCAGTGGGCAAAGTAGGTGATACCATGGATTGCAGTGTAGTTCTCTGTGACAGTGTACAGGGAATTTAGGCTCTGGGCATGCATGTGGTATTTATTTCATTCACTTTGGGGGTTCAGATGCATTCAGAGCTCTCATTGTATGTTTATGTACAGTTAAAATATTGTTTTGGTTTTTAAAATGCATTCGATCTTCATAAACATGCTTAGAAACTGGGGGGCCAGGAAAGAGCATTGCCTGGGTTTACTTTCAAGTTCACTTGGAGCTAGCCTCAGAAATCCTTAGGCCCTCTCCAGTGGCACAAAACGGCTGTGAATTAGCTTAAACGGCCTTTTGAGAATGTTCTTACACGAGAGATTTGTCAAGTAGGCAGCAAACCTGAAACAGCAACTTACAAAAAATGTCTTCCTAAGCTTTCATTGCCTGAGATGTTCAGGTCATCTTCCCCGAGTGGATTTTCGACTTATAGGTGTGCTGACATGTAAAATAAACTAAAGCAACATTTGATTTGTTCCAAATGATGGAGGATTAAAAAAAAAAAATCCCTATGAGTTGAGTAGTGAAGTAAAACTGTGATTTTAGAGCATTCCAAGCCCATGCAGGAATAAATCAACAAATACAAAAACCATACAGTGTTTTAGAATAATGTTATTTCTAAATTTATTTTCACTTGTGGAGAACAGAATCATAGATCATAGAATGGCTTGGGTTGGAATGGACATTAAAGGTCATCTAGTTCAAATCCCCCTGTCATGGATACCATCCATTTGACCAGAGACCTGGCCTTGAACACTTCCAGCGATGGGACATCAACAGCTTCTCTGGGCAACAGTTCCACTGCCTCACCACCCTCACAGTAAAGGCTTGCTTCCCAGTATATAATCTAAATCTGCTCTCTTTCATTTTTAAACCCTTCTCCCTTGTCCTATCACTCCATGACCTTACAAAAAGTCCCTCTCCATCCTTCCTATGGGTCCCCTTTAGGTACTGGAAGGTTGCTGTAACGTGTCTCCAAAGTCCTCTTTTCCTCCAGGCTGAACAGCCTCATCTCTCTCAGCCTGTCTTCATAGGAGAGGTGCTTCAGCCCTCTGACCATCTTGATGGCCTCCTTGGGACTTGCTCCAACAGGTCAATGTCTTTCCTGTGTTGGAAACCCCAGATCTGGACAGTACTCCAGGTCGGGTCTCACAAGAGCAGAATAGAAGGACAAAATTATCTCCCTTGACCTGCTGGCCATGCTGTTTTTGACGAAGCCCGGTATGCACTTTGGCTTCTGGGCTATGAGCCCGCATTGCTGAGTCTTATTGAGCTTCCTGTCCACAAACACACCCAAGTGTTTCTCTCCAGCACTAGCCCAATTCCATTCTCCACCCAGCCTGTACTTGTGCTTGTACAGGACCTTGCACTTGGTTGAACTTCATGAGGTTCACACAGGCCCACAATCTCCAGACTGTCAAGATCACTCAGGATGTTAACTGCAGCATTTTAACTGCACCGCACAGACTGGTGTCATCAGCAAACTTTCTGAGGGTGCTTCATCCCACTGTCCATGTTACTAACAAAGATGTTATAAGTGCTGGTCCCAGTCCTGATCCCTGAGGAATGCCACTCATCACCTGTAAGCTCCAAATGTGCAGGTAGTCAGAGAGCTAAGCCATAGACTGTCAAGCCATAAAGGAATTTTATTTCAGAAGCACTACACAGCTGCAAGAACTCACACCTGGGCGGCAAAAAAACACACACGGGCTGCAGGTCTTCTTGGCTGTATATATCAAAGGGGCTTAGAGATGCACAGTGCTGGCACTGTTGCCTTTCCCTCCTTCTCTCCCCTACTCTCACTTGTGGGAAAAGGAATGCTTCTTTTTATCTTCTCAGGTAAGGGATACTTGTGTTATCAAGCTTAGCTGGGAAACAGCTCTGAGGGAAAGGCAAAGAATGGTCTCAGTCTCTCAACATATGTTCCTTTTAGCCATGTTCTTTTGCTCTTCTTGAACAAAGAGAAGTTTCCAAACCATTTACCTCCTCGACCGTTTCTTGCTCAGGGTCCTCTTAATCCCTACATCACTATTCTCCACTTGAACACTGAGCCATTGACCACAGCCCTTTGATGGTGTCCTTTCAGCCAATTCCTTATCCACCAAGTGGTCCATCCATCAAATACATGTCTCTCCAGTTTAGAGACAAGGATATCGTGTAGGATAGTGTCAAAGGCTTTTTAAAAGTCCAGGTAGACGGTGTCTGTTGATTTTTCCCTCACCTACTACTGCTGTAACCCCACGACAGAAGGTCTCCAAATTTGTCAGGCACAGTTTGCCTTCAGTGAAGCCATGTTGGCTGTTGCCAATAACCTCTTTATTTACCATGTGCTTTAGCATAGTTTCCAAGAGAATCTGTTCCTTGATCTTGACAGGTACTGAGGTGATTGACCTGGTGTAGTTTCTACTGACGTGTTTGTAGTTTCCTGTGTCTTCCTTATTTCCCTTTTTAAAAGTGTGGGATATGTCTCCCCTTTTCCAGTCAGTGGAAACTTCCCTGGACTGCCAGGACTTCTCAAAAATGATGGATAGTGATTTAGCCATTTCCATGGATGTATGTTGTCAGGTCCCATGGACTTGTGCATCTTCAAGTTCCTTAAATGGTCTCAGATCTGGTCTTCTCTGCAGAGAATAGACACTAACATATGGAACCCATGCAGAGTAGGAGATAGACACTGATTTTCAATACAGCTCTTTGTGTCCACTTTAAAAACTTTTGTTGTTCTCATAACTAGTGCATAGTACCATTTCTAATTTGTCAGTTAAAGTGGTTCTTTCCTCACATTGTTCTGAAAAGAAAGATCAATCAATTTAAGGAAACATTAACAAACATAGGAACAAAATATTATATTTTTTTGTCTCCTGTGGACAGCAGTAGAGGAAAAAGGAACAACCTGTCCAGGAGAGATTTTGTTGATAAATGGAACTACTGCCACTCACTGATTCTTGTTTCAAGCACATAATGATTTACTGCATTTTATTTTAGGAAGCTTCAGTTTCTTGTAAAATCTGTCCAAATCTGCCCAAAATCCTGTTTTCTCAGGCCAGACGATGTCAACAAATTTGGTACAAGAAAAAAAAACAAACAAAAGACAGCATGTGAGTCATAAGAACTTAACAGTACGTTTGAGCAGGTAAAGGTGGAGATGTTCTGACACAGCTCCGACTACCTCTACAGTATGCACTGGAAGTAATTAATGGAAACAATCTCGGCATGAAGACCCCACCTCCTTCCTTAAATCTTGTGAATAATTATTCTGTATTGCCCTTGCATTATTTTGCTTTGTTTTTCTAGGACTGGGATGGTAACATCTTTTTTACTATTGATTGTTGAAACTATTTATGATATGCTTACCTCAAGTCCCAAAACGTTTGGTTGAACTACAAGTTGCTCCTCCTTATAATGTTTAATTATAATATTCTGCTTGTTGTTTATAAAATCACTTAATTAGAAGACATTAAAACAATTTTAGTATATATTTCTGGTCAAGCAAGTATGTTCCAGCCTTTTTATCTGCTCTCCATCCCATTGCTGAAAATGTCTTTTCAGAAGAGAAGGAAAGCAATGCATAGAAAGTGATTTTTCACCTCAGTGTAGAGGCTTTGAACTTAAGCTTCAAAGTCAGTGCTTCCTCTATGAAGTAATAATAGCCTTCATTATTTATAGTGCTACTTACCAGCTGCTCTGAAAGCATGGTGTAACAGAGGACAGTATCATCTAGTCTGAGCAGAAAGATAAAGCATTTGGGGCATTAAATAAATAAATAAATAAGGAAATTAAATACCAAATAACACTTACTAAGCCAGCCCCAGTAGCCTTCTCAGGTAGTGATCCTTAACTCCCTTGTTCCAGCACACTAATTACCTGCTAAACATGATGCTCATTATTGAGATGCAATCTCTATTCTATTGAAAAACGTGAGTGAGGACAGAGTATGTGGGTATAAAAAAGACATCCTCTGGGTTTAGGTTATTACTGCAGAAATGATTGTGTACCAAGGTGGTTAACTTGATGTAAAATCCTAGTAGAGACAACACACAAGTAATTTGCATTTTATTGCAGCTGTGTACCTTTAAATCCAATTGCTAAAGAAGGCCTTGAGTAGCTGCAGCATGGTAAATTACCCATATACTGCCTATTAAGGGCATTCTCCATTAAGAATTTGTATTTATGGTAACCAGAACTAAGATATTAATTGGCATATTTAAAAATCTATCAAATCAAAACTCTAAGTCCTAAAAACAGTCTAGAATACAGCCAGCTGATGACAATACAAACCCACTTCTCGAACATTTCACAAATGATCAACAACTTCAGAAAGATAAAATTACTGTTTGCTTTGCTTGGCACTAGATGTTAGCTTGCATCAACTGCGGCCCAGCTCTTTCTAGAACCACAAAAAATGTACTTTTAAAGCTGGAATGCAGAGAAGTGATTTTTACCCAACACTGAACTTAAGCCCTGTGATGTGTCACCCCACTCAAAATGGTAATTTTACTGTCATTCATTTTTCAGACTGAGAAACTCTGACTACAGAACAACGTAAAAACCTGAAGACAAAGAGATGAATCAATTTCAAATGGGAGTCCTAGAGAATGTAATGTTAGGGTGCAGGGCATGACCTGCAAAAGACACATGGATGAAGGAATGCAAGCTCTTCAGTGGTTTCTAAAGTCAGCAGAAGAAAGGGGGAAGATAAAGGTCTTTTTTGTGGTTTTTTTTGTTGTTGTTGTTGGTTTTTTGGGGTTTTTTTGCATTTTTTTTTTTAATGTTTGGGGTTTTTTGGGGGTTTTTGTTGGTTTTGGTTTTTTTAATTCAATTTATTTACTGTTTCCCTGCAATATGTTATAAAAGTAACAACACCGGAAAAATGTGATTGCCACAGGTTATGTATCTTTCATTCTGTGCTCCTTAAAATTAACAACACTAACAACCATAGTGCTTTACTTATGAAATGTGTATCTCCAGTCCTAATCAGACAGTTCTGTCCTTAAATTAAATTACTGACAGAAAACCACAAACTGATACATATGGGAATATCAAAAAATGAAATATCCTTTCATCGTTGCAGAGCATAAACCAAACACAATAAACTTGGAAAAGACCTAAGGGTCACTGGAGACAGCACAGACCTACCAGAAGACAAGGTATTGAAAAAAAGGACAGGCTGTAGTACTGTATTTTTTTTTCTGTTTATTAGTGGCACAATGTCATGTGCTCTCTAAAGCATCAAATCATTCGTTTTTCTGGTACTTGTGTCTGTAATCATTCCCTGCAAACGTGGAAGCTAAAAGTCAATATTCAGTGCACTTGGGAAAAAAAAGGGGAATTTACAGTCAATATATTTTTCTATATTTGAAAGATAATTTAATACAACATCATGATTTAATCTGAATAATGATAGCTGAACAACTTTGTTGTTCATGATCATATTTTAGAGCAAGTTAAATTAATTTCCAAAGCAGTTTAAACTAAACAGGAACAAATCACTTTTCTTCCTGGATAAGACTAGTAACACAATGAGGATGGCAATTGCTTATTCAGTAATAACCAATCCAAGAACAACTTGATATATATATAGAAGAAAACCTTGATTTGGTAGCTCTTTTTTCCTACAATCTATTCCTGTAAGAGGCGTTAATCTTGGCAACATTCAATCTCTGAGGAGAACTATTGTCATTCCCGTAAGTACTTTTAAATTATTTTCTTCCTGTTTGACCATAAACTAAACTATAAATACACAATTAAGGATAAACGACACCATTTATTAGACATGACACACAAGTTTTCCTTGCTGTTGTGAGAAGTATTCAACATTAATGCCTATTTGGAACAAAAAATTTCTACGTGTTTTAAGCAGAAATATTTGTGGTACGAAACCTAACGATTCTCACTAGGACCGTAGGTGACACCAGTGCTATAACTGAGAAGACTGAATGGTTTTACGTAAGATTAAAAGGGTTAGTATTCTTTCTTGGGGTGAAAAAAGAACACCTCTGAAACATCTCAACTATAAAGGTAAGCTGTGTCTTGTCATCTGAAGATAACTACTGTAAGAATTTTTACTGTTTTGTAACTCGATCCAATAAAAAAAAAATTAAACCTGCAAAATTCTGCTGCTATTATTTTCCTAATGTTAAAAAATAGAAAATAAAAGTTTTAATCAAGTTCTACTACATTGGGAAATTACTAAATAATCAACCAGACTCAATTAAAGAAAAATTATTTGGGGATTAAGTTAGGTGAGAAATGTATTGGTGTTACCTCCTGTCTCTAGCAGAACTGCATGAATTTCTGTGCAATCTCTCTGGCTGCAATGTACACTAACTTAAGGGAACAGGATGAAGCTTCAAAAGTGAGATATTCACATCTACCACTTAGAAAACACGTGTCAGTCACCCATCCAGATGAAAATATTCGTCCCCCTTTTAAAAATTTGGATAATCCATGCAGAATTCCTAGGATGCTGAAACAACATCCAGAGATAGATGTGGTCCATGGCCAGTTTTCTTCCTTTCCCCATATGTTTCTGGAGTGCCAATAGAGCCCTGATTGCAGAAATCACTGTGTTGGGAAAGAAAATGTCAGGATGCTGGTCTTACAAGGATTATGGGTGGTACAAACAGAGCTGCCATTTCTTGGATGCGTTCCTGGGTAACAAACAGCCCAGCCTACAGAAAAGGGACCTGCAGTTTTCCCTCTGTCTACCTCGTTCTTAACTTGATGTGCTACAAGGGTGTGTTTTTGTATTGCTGCGGTCAAGAAGGCCGGGTTTGTTCAGAGGTCATGCTCTGAGATGAATTTGTACAGTGCATTTCCTCAAGACGGAAATTAAAAGCACTCTTAGCAGGTTGTCAGTATTGGTTGCAAAACACGGAATGGATGCTAAATAGTAATGACTACTGAGCCAGAGTTTACCTTTGGGGACATGACACGACACTGAGAAAGCTTTTAAGAATGAATGGTGTCTGGAACCTAATTTTTTAAGATGTTTGAAAGGTTATTTATGGCAACAATAACCATAAATTGAGAAGGAATGGAGGAGGTTATACTTCATGCTGGTTCCAGTCTTTCCCAGATAATATAATCTGTAGAAAATGGCCATTAGAAGTCCTGTAAAATATGTAGTGGAGTCACATACCAATCTGCTCAGTGTACCTAGTCAAGGATGATATTATGCCCAAAGAATGTGAAGCAACTATCCATAAATGCCTCCAAATGAAGGAGATGCAATGCTGGCCACTTTAAAAGTAATGGAGTTTTTGTCTCTGCCTCCAGCAGAGTACAGATTTTTCTTCAAGAATAATTCTCTTTTTAGTTTTTACTGAGTACTGTAGAATCTGTATCTGCATACTTCTTTTTCTTTCTTTTCAAGGTTTCCTGTATAGATCTGCTACAATTCATCTTTCTGTTAGGCCCATACTATATAAAACAGAGGAATTTATTGAAACATCCAATTCATCATTTGAAAAATAAAGCAGCATTCTTAATTTTTTTCTATGCTGGATTACTGAACTTGCTGGGTTTTCATCAGCTATTAGTCTCCTGGATTTCCAACTAGCACTGTTTCCTCTTAATATTTATGAGCAAAGTAGTTGTACCAGGTTAATCCTGTAATGGGAAATCATATTTCACTTTTGCTTTAGGAAGAATACATATGACAATTCATATCCTAAACATGATGGCTACCTGCCATAATATTATCTACACCATTCTGCTAAGGACTTGCTGTTTCTGTCCTTCATAAATCACATTTATTATCTACTGCTTATTAATAATTCAGAAAACTAAAGTGAAGAACAAATACAAGTAAACTGTTTATCAGTAGTGGATTTTTCTCCTAATGAGAATCCTGCAGCTATAAATAAAGTTAAACAATGGCCTGTGCAAGCACTCTGTTCCCATTCAACACTGGGTACCAAACTGAAGTTCACTATGCATGACTGCAGTTACACTAATACCGTCCCATGAACTCTTTATAACTTGCATTTATACTGAGTTTAGCTTGTTCAAAAATTTTGCTTAAAGTACAAATCAGAAATATTTTGCCTTAGAATTTCTACATTTTATTTTGCAGTGTAAGAGCTTCACTCAAGTATGTAATGATTTGTCATACTGGCTCAATTTTTTACATTATTAATTTTAAAACTCTGAATAAATAGTGAGCTATCAGTTTTCTACTTCTGCAAAACAGATATTGGGATATTTTTGATCCTGGATTACATGATTATGCTTGAATAAAAGTAAAATTCTGGCATGATTTCTATCACAGAATCGCAGAATATTCGGAGTTGGAAGGGATCAACAAGGATCATCAAGTAAAACTCTTGAGTGAATGGCCCATATGATGATCAAACTCACAATTTTGGTATTGTTAGCACCATGCTCTAACCAACTGAGTTAATCTCATAGTCAATATCTG
>VWZG01006760.1:47159-84837 GCA_013396735.1 Grallaria varia | reverse complement strand
CCTGTAATACCTGTAGGTCAAACAAGAGATAGGACAGTGTTGTGCATTGTATTTTATAACAAATGAAACATGGCAGGTCTATGTCAAGAACCTTACAAACTTAGATGCTGAGAGCAGGCAACAAAAAGTTTGCTTTAGTGGTCAAAAAGCTGTACATAACCAGTAGCCCACCATGTTATTTCAAAGCTATCTCAGCAACAACTGCAAAAGACCCCAAACATCATCTTTTAGAGTACCCCAAGTGCATTTCACATTGGTAAGAGATACAAATCAATTGGAAGAAATTAAAATTTTGAAAGAGGAAGTTTAATAAAATTAATCAATGTTGTGTTTTCAGATGTCAAGAGGCTTCTAGAAGACTTTCATGCGGGACGCAGCAAGTGCTCTGTCATTAGCACCACAACAAAAATATACCTAATTAGACACAAAGGAAAAACAAGTCAGAAGGAAAATACAACAAGAAACTAATATATCCAGAAAGTAAGCAACCATCAAGCACTCTGGAATCCCTCAGTGTTGATCTAGAAGGTTTTCAAATTTTGGGTGGTTTTGATCTGCCATTCTGTGATCATTGTACAGTTCTCAGACATGAATAGATACAGCTGGCAGCGTGAAGTCAATATGTCACCACAGCAGAACCCACTGCAAGATTCCCATGAATCAAATCCAACATATATTTTATGGTAAAATTACAAGGAATTTAAAACTCCTTTCTATGCAAGGATGACAAATTATAGGAATATTTATTTATAAATATTTAAATTATTTATCTTTAGGACAGCTTAGAGTAATAATTGAAGTGTCACAGCCAGCAGAGAAAATTTAAATGCTAGTTCAACTTCCAGTTTTCAGATATTGAATTTTTAGAAATACCCTAATATTTTAAGTTGTCAGCAAATTCCCTTCAGGTGCATATAAATCTTCATTTCTAAGTTAAAGAAAGGAATCAGCAAGAATTACTGAAAATGATCTGAATAAAGCTTTTGTCTCCTAAATAGGTGAAGATGGTATACATGAATCAAGGGATCTTTGAGCCAGTAATCCAGTGAAAGATTCCCAGGAATGANTAAGAGCTTCACTCAAGTATGTAATGATTTGTCATACTGGCTCAATTTTTTACATTATTAATTTTAAAACTCTGAATAAATAGTGAGCTATCAGTTTTCTACTTCTGCAAAACAGATATTGGGATATTTTTGATCCTGGATTACATGATTATGCTTGAATAAAAGTAAAATTCTGGCATGATTTCTATCACAGAATCGCAGAATATTCGGAGTTGGAAGGGATCAACAAGGATCATCAAGTAAAACTCTTGAGTGAATGGCCCATATGATGATCAAACTCACAATTTTGGTATTGTTAGCACCATGCTCTAACCAACTGAGTTAATCTCATAGTCAATATCTGTTTTATTGAGACAGTTACTATATAATAACTATATAATAAATAATTTCTTGGCAGTGACTCTAAAAACAGTTGTAGTTAGTTTTTCTTAGTTATTTGAACAATAAAATACTTTTCTGTGTATGCTACAGTTTAAAAAGCATGCTACTACTGTGAATACAGAATGAAATTCAGAAGAAAAAAAATTATATGAATAACAAAAATTAACCTTTCCTAAGACTTGTTTGAAAAACTATTTTACTTCATAGTTTCAATTTGATAGGCTGATTACTCTCCATCTTTTCTTTATATGCCTGTAATACCTGTAGGTCAAACAAGAGATAGGACAGTGTTGTGCATTGTATTTTATAACAAATGAAACATGGCAGGTCTATGTCAAGAACCTTACAAACTTAGATGCTGAGAGCAGGCAACAAAAAGTTTGCTTTAGTGGTCAAAAAGCTGTACATAACCAGTAGCCCACCATGTTATTTCAAAGCTATCTCAGCAACAACTGCAAAAGACCCCAAACATCATCTTTTAGAGTACCCCAAGTGCATTTCACATTGGTAAGAGATACAAATCAATTGGAAGAAATTAAAATTTTGAAAGAGGAAGTTTAATAAAATTAATCAATGTTGTGTTTTCAGATGTCAAGAGGCTTCTAGAAGACTTTCATGCGGGACGCAGCAAGTGCTCTGTCATTAGCACCACAACAAAAATATACCTAATTAGACACAAAGGAAAAACAAGTCAGAAGGAAAATACAACAAGAAACTAATATATCCAGAAAGTAAGCAACCATCAAGCACTCTGGAATCCCTCAGTGTTGATCTAGAAGGTTTTCAAATTTTGGGTGGTTTTGATCTGCCATTCTGTGATCATTGTACAGTTCTCAGACATGAATAGATACAGCTGGCAGCGTGAAGTCAATATGTCACCACAGCAGAACCCACTGCAAGATTCCCATGAATCAAATCCAACATATATTTTATGGTAAAATTACAAGGAATTTAAAACTCCTTTCTATGCAAGGATGACAAATTATAGGAATATTTATTTATAAATATTTAAATTATTTATCTTTAGGACAGCTTAGAGTAATAATTGAAGTGTCACAGCCAGCAGAGAAAATTTAAATGCTAGTTCAACTTCCAGTTTTCAGATATTGAATTTTTAGAAATACCCTAATATTTTAAGTTGTCAGCAAATTCCCTTCAGGTGCATATAAATCTTCATTTCTAAGTTAAAGAAAGGAATCAGCAAGAATTACTGAAAATGATCTGAATAAAGCTTTTGTCTCCTAAATAGGTGAAGATGGTATACATGAATCAAGGGATCTTTGAGCCAGTAATCCAGTGAAAGATTCCCAGGAATGAAACATTTCTTGGGGAAAAAAAAAAAAACAAAACAAAACAAACCACTTGCTCATCCAGGGTATAACTAAAAAGGACAAGGAATAAAAAAATATCTTTAATCCCATCTACTATATTAAAACACTTTGGAGAGTTGTTTTTACTTCACACAATGACAAAAAAACTATAATCAAAGAGCAATTCTTGAGTTAAAACCTTTAAAGGACCACATAAATCACAGTGTGCCATGTTTGAGCTTCCAATTGTCCTCTCACAGGATGTGTTAGTTGAAAGACTCACAATATATTGTAATTGCCATATCTTCAACTTTGACACTCTATCACTTCCATGCAATGGGTAAAAATGAAGCTTAATATCCCAGTATTTAAACTACAAATCCACAGGTTTGTCATTATTGTGGGCACAATAGCAAGCCTTCTTGGAATCGGCCATCCAAACTATGGGGAGGCTTGGAGTTAATTATATCACCGTAGACAATTATTTGCTCTTTGTGGTGGTGGTTATCTCTTTCCACAGTTGGTTCTCTTTTTGTTGTTTTGTGATGTCCCATTAATCAGGGCTGCATTTAATCTGTGTCGTGTGATTCATCATCCTTTATCCCCACAGCTGTACTGTGCTGGACTCTGATAAACTGCTCATTTAAGTGGGAAATGTCCAACCTTGAGCATCACAATGGCTTGTAGCACACCACTGAGAATCAGCTACTACATTCACATGGCCAAAGATTTTTAGTCAAGCCCATTATTCTACAACCTCTGCTTGCATGTTGGGGTGGAGACTATCTCAAATGAGCGGATGGTGTTTTTAAAGTGGCCTTGACATGACAGGGCAGAAAAATATGCAGAGCTTTTCCTAATGTGAGAATATGCTGCTCCTTCTCTCCCCTTTCCCGTTCCTGTCTTTAAGTGTTTCAAATTTCTTCCTAAAATGACATGAAGCTGACTATATTTAGTGGACTGTGGAGAGGCGAGAAGATGGGAGAAAGGGTTTGCTATTTCACTGCTTTTCCAAACATTTTCCCACTGTCTTCCATCACTTTCTTCTATGATATGTGTAATACAGGGGGGAGGGAAACATATGCACAAAAATAAAATGAGACCTAAAGTAGGCATCATATCTAATGCCAGAATCTGGAAAATAAAGGTATTTCAAATAATAATATCCCTTGAGTTCTGTTTTAAATGGGAGGATTTTTCTACTATTTTTTCTATTTATACTAGTTTTAAAAGAGAAGTAACAATAGAGTGTTCATTTAGAGGGAACCGATAATTCATTAGTGAGAGGTGTATGAAAGGAAATGACAGAAAAGAAGCGCTGTTAGATTTTTTTTTCTTTGAGAAAGAGCCTGAGGGTGGGTGTAAGACACTGATTCACCCTTACCTTGTAAAAATCATAGCTCATAATGGCTTTGCAAAAGGCTACCTGCACCAGCCTGAACAATGCAATGGATTTCTATGCAGGGAGCAAAAGCCTTTGTTCACAAATTACTTCAGTCTGCTGTCTGCAGCAGACAGAGGAGAAGGCGAGAGACAGCACCAGAAAGGATGATGCCCTCGCCAGGCTGATGTTAGGGCATTCACAGTAAGGAATGATTGCCAAACTTTCTGTCAATACGGTGTTACAAATTACTTCCAACTAAATCTTCCGCTGAGCTCTGCAAAAGAAAGGAGGAGCTGAAAGAAGTGTAGAAACGCCTGTTCATTGTCAGAGGTTTGTAGAGCACATGGCACCTCATGGTGCGTGGTGGCAGCCCTGTTCAGCTGCAAACAATTTCAGACTGGAGAAGATTCAACTAGGAATAAGCTGATCGACTTGTAGCCTCATGCCTATCTGTGAAGTTAAATAAATGACATTGCAGAACAGAGTTACGTTCCACAGGGCTAGAGCAGGAGTTCATGCCACTGTCGGCCCCATTTGCTCCACTTCTGCCCTACATTGCTATTTTTGCTTCTGCTAGAGAAAGACCTCACCAAAGATAGGTATTTAAGGACTGAGAACTAGTAGAAACACTAATAACTTTTGAAGAACAAACAAATGAAAGATAAATTCTATACAGAAACCTTATGAACATTGTGGTCTTGTATAAATCAAGTTTAAAGTGTAAGGACAGTATGTGTTAATTAGGTTTTGATGAGTCTGCTTGATGGGAGATTTCTGGTCCAACTTGGACATCGTAGCAGACACATCAGACAGACTATCTCTTCTTTAGACTTCTAAAGAATATAGCTCAGCATGATAGTGGATATAAGTTAACTGCACCTCTTTAAAGTTCCGTCAAGGCTAGAAACAGATCTTACTGCTGCTTAAAACAGTATTTTGAAAATGTTTGTTTTGGTTTATTTTTACTATTTCTTGGTTGACACCTTAAATCTCAGTAAAACCAGCATATTTCTAATGATCATCAAAATAAGTGAACTCCTGCAGAGGCCAAAGTTTCCACCATTTGATGATTCACTCAAGAGACACATTAGCAGCCTGTTAGAGTGCTCTCTTTTACTTGTTTGGTGGCTTTTCACATGGGCAATGTGCCCAGTGCTACACCACTCATAAAACTTTCCTGTTCTAGCAGCCGTACTTTGCAATGAAGTCTCTTTTTAGTGACTTTATTACTCACTTTTCAAGAAATGGCATTCATATGATTAGCTGGTTATAACTTCGGAAGGGAATATTACATTAAAGAACAGGATATCACTTAAAAAGTAAACCAGTTCTTTGCCATGTAGTGAAAATGACTGATTCAAAAATAAGCTGTTCTTGCAGGGCCTGTGCTCTGTGCTCATAACCTGCTATGGTTTTGTCAAAAGCTGTGCTGTATCTTCGTAAAGGGTTATTTTAGCTTAGTTCTCTCCAAGCCTGAGGGCAGAGGAACAACACATATTTTAAGCATGAAATTCCCCCTTCAGTTCTCCAATCCTGCCTCAGATTGACAGATACAGAAGAGTTAGTGCTAACTTCTTGACTGAATTCCATCTCCTGATGTCTTCTTAGAACAAGGACATTTTCACAGCTGTTTCACTGTATGATATAACAAAGATGGAATATTTTGTATGCAAGGTTTCACAGAACTGCTCTCAGGCAATGGCATTACAGAGCCTCACCATCCACACCATCATTTTCCTCTGAGACCTTGAGAGCTTCTCCAGAAACACCTTGGAGGTGCAGGGAAGACTACGATAAGGACACTTCTGCCTTCAGCATAGTCTCTTACAGATGGAACAGCTGAACTGTCCTTGTTCTAAAACTCTATTTAGTTTCAGAGGCTGTAGTCCTTTTTAATTTTATTTTTTTAAGGTCCTGTAGCTTTTGTTCTTGTTGGAATGTGCATGAACGCTTTGGCCTTGTGTGTAAGGGCATTCTGTGCTTAAGATGCCCTTCCTGGCGTGGCCTGAAATCCTGCTTGAGCTTCTATGGGAACAATTTGGAAAGGCTCTTTCATTTTATGACAATGTGTCACAACTGACAGTAGCACTGAACAAATCTCCAAGGCACACATTTTCAAGGGTTCCTCCTGTAACTGAGTCACTTATATATATTCATTTTTAAAAGGCTTGTGCTGACTTAAGAATTTTTGTTCTAATTTCTCTGGATCTCAGACTCCCTATATTTAAAGAGGGTACATGCAAGTGCGAAACACTAAGTAAGGACTGGTTATTACCTTTCTGTGTATTAGAGCTAATAAAAAATACCACTATTATTTGTCAAATTTTCATAGTTTAATAATTGATTTGCATGAAAGGCTAAGACTGTAGGTAGGATATAAACATTGCATCAATTATTTATCTGAAAATGCCATTATACTATTTTCTTATTCTAGCTACAATTATGAAGCAAAGAATCAAAAATTATAGAAGGAAGGATTTTAGTTGACATGAAAAAGTAGGTAAGGTTTTATTTTATATCACATCTTCTACAAGTTAAATAAGATTCCTGACCCTAATTATCAGAGTAGGGGATTAACCACAAATTCTGAGCATCCTCCTAGTACATACACACCCTCCCGCACCTGCAAGTCACTCTAAAATTTATCAAAAGAAACAGGTGCATTTCAAGACACCCTCCTGCACTGTGAAAACCTGCAATGCTCCATGATTACCATGAAATTTCTAAATGAGATCTCATTTTTAAAAGCTGCGTCATTGGCACATTATACATGCATGTTGAAAGTCAAGGACAAATGTAATAGAAATTGATGACATCCTCCACCATGATTGATGCTTGTTATTTTGTATAATGTTTGGTATGTGTTTGGTTTTCAGAATGTCTATACAAGCCAACCCCTTGAGGCATCAACAGTAGCAGTCTAATCTCTCCAGGGACATATTTTATGTTATTGAAACCTCACAGAGAATAGCACTACAAAACCAAGTAAATTAGATGAACACTGGAGTTCCCAGGACTGATATAGGCTGTACACAAGCCTAGGCAACCAGCAATTGCCCAATTAACATATATTTCTTTTATTAATAGTGTATATATATTACAAAAAGAAAACAAAAAAGGCAAACAAGCTACCACCATCAAAATCACACTAAGAGAAATTTAAATCAATATATTAACATTCCTGACGAGTCAAAGGAGTGCAGGCTTGTAAAATCAATTAATTTATGCATTTAGGTTTTGATTCCTAGAATCATTTTCTGTAATCCAGATTAACAGGAGATCACATGTTTAATTGAAAGCAATGTCATAGTCCTGCTCTGTTACCATCAAAGTGAGGGGGACGACTTCTAATGTACAATCACAAGCCTTCAGTTTTCTTCCAGAGTCCTTAGCTCTTTGCTGGAGTGAGCCTTTGATTACTGTTTGTTTTATCTTTTCAAATACCAACATAAGAGAAAGTCAATGCATGATTATAAGGTCAATGTAAAGGAAAAAAGCACCACAGTTTGGATTACTACACTTAGCAGTCACGCTATTTCAAAGCAGCAACAATTTGGTCATGTGAGACCCACTTTTGGTATTAAGCTCTTCATTTTGTCATTGGTTAAGATATTTTCTGCTTCACAGCTGTCTCTCAGTCAATCAAAAAGTATTTTGTTTCTCAGTCCTCTGAGAATCTTTTTATATTAGCAGACACATTGATACATACTTTATAATTTTCATGTGTTATTCATCTATTAATCCCAAGATGAAGACATGGAGAGAGTTGGATACTGACTACAAAATAAAGTTATTGCTAATTTTGTTTCATTTTCTACTTATGGCAGAGAAAATATTTTCTACCAAGTTAGCTGAAAGTTGGCCATATCATAAGAACTCACTATGTGCAGCTGCTGTTAATGAGAACGTATGAACTTAGATGCAGATGACATAACACTGTGGTTCCTTTCAGTCTCATGATAATGATATACACAACCAGCTTCTTACTTTTTTACTTTACATCTAATGATATGACTGAATTATGCATTTTTTACATACTGCCTGCATTACTGCTTACAATACAAAGACTGAAGAATTCATTTGATGTTTCGGGTAATGTCTAGTTGCTGTTAATTTATAAATTCTGTCTAACAGAGAAGAGCCCTATGGCACTGGCAGGTAATTTTTGTAAGAAATGAAAGGGAGTGATGAGAAAGAAATTGACAAATTAAGTTACTTCTGCTGTTGTTCTTGTTCTTCTGGACCTAAATATTCATTATCTGGCTCCACCATGGACCCACATATTGTTATGTGAATATAGAAACTGATCCCCAAAGGTGGTGAATGCTTTAAGAGTTAGGATATATGAAATTAATTATTCATATATTGAAATGAACAAAAGACATTTTCTCAATACAGTAATAAGTGCTAAATAATGAAGTTGTTTTCAATTTTCTAAACAGAGGCACAGATAATGATTGGTATTGTAAGACCCAAGTCCTGCCCAAAAATGTTTGCAGGACTGAGTTCCCTCAGAGGGCCTTGCACTTTACATCCAGGCTACTTGATCTTTGTCAGTAATTAGTGTGAAGTGTAAGATGGACCTTATAACTATGATGAACTATGAATAGAACACTTAGGGAAAACAATGCTATGCGTATTTGTTACTGCAGGATGATGAAAAGTTTTGAACACTTTTATTTAAGCGAAAGGGCAATAGAAGTCCGTGAAGTCTCCTAGTGGTCCCGATCCTGTAAGAGTCCTGATGAGAAACACAGCTGGAACAGCTGACATGGCATTTCTGGCCTGCATAAACTTCTTACCTTCTCAGGAAACTAAGAAGAATATTTATATGTATCCAGGTTTATCATGCGGATAGGATGAGACTCCTCTACAAGGGGCTAGTGACACAAAGCTATTAATAATATTGCAGGTGCTGAGCTAATTTTAACCATGCTTCAGAAACATCAGCATAAGAGGAAAACATAGTTCAGGTTGCTCTTTTCTCCCTGTCTGGGGCTGAGAGGGAAAAAAAAAAAAAAGAAAAGAAAAAAATGTCTGATGGCTCTCCTGGAACTAACAGTATGAAAGTACTGATCAAAGACTTTTAGTCTTTTACTGACAGCAGTGCAAACATTGTTTTATAAAAGGTGTCTGTGCAGGTGCTGTTTCCCTTTGCAGCACATTCCCTCTAGATGTGCATCACCGTGTGCCAGGCTCTGAGACAGCTATTTTTGACTCCATAGCTCATATTTCGTCTCTAAATGCTAAACTCATATCTGGACACTCTGCCTTGAGAGAACACTTATTTTTCACTGCCATTTTCTCATCCTGGCATAGTTGGACTTTCCTGAGAAGAAATAGATTCTGTACGCAAAGCTATGTAAGAAAGATGGAAAAAGCCCTTTCTATTGCCTAGGCAACCGTCATCTACATTGCAAGGGGTTTTAATTTCATGCCTTTACACTCACACATACAGTACAGTCTTTAAAGGTGTTTCATAACAATTATTTTCAGCCATCATATCCAGTGGAAGTTGCAAATGGCATAATTACTCATTTTAAGTTTGTCCTTTGGTTTTCAGAGGTGCCTTACACACTTCAGTGCTCAAGAAACACTAATATAGGAGTAATATACTATGAAAGTCAAACCTTAAATTTGGTCATCCATTACTGATTTTTATGTACTTAGCTGCAAAACAGTGTCTGATTTAAGACATTGTTTAGTACCAAAATATCCTCATATCTTTTACTCAATTTGAGAAGAAAAACCCCACCCCCACAGAATTTCTTCTAGCAGTAATTTGCTTGTCTTCTGCTGCACGTTCACAGAATGACATGGTGATGTTAGAGACTCACATATTGCAGTATTATTATTACACATGTATTATTAAAAAAAAAATTAATGAAAAATCCACTGCTATCTTATCAGTTGAAGCAAGGCACTGATGGGTAATTCAGGACTGCATGAAGCAGCCGATAGTCTCAGCTGAAGCATTTTGGTTCTCAGCAGCACCTCTCACACAAAACTAGGGAGAATTTGTGATGACTGTCCTAGAGTTACCCCTCAAGCAGGTATCCCCTTGGCTTCAGGTGTCATTTACACAACTTGGAAGAGGCAGACTATGCCAACTGCAATAGTCTTTCTCAAATACTTAATTTCTAGTTGGCCAAATTATACTATTACCCTTAAAGTGCCTGTACTTGTCTTAGCTCTGCTCTAGAGAGGAACTGGGGCTCCAGAAACACCCAAAACATCCAAAAACTCTGTCTTAAGTAAAGTATGTGGAAATGTGTATTCTGAAGTCCTAATCATACTTTTGAAAGAGCATTACAATACGGCACATTGTATTGATAGTCCATACACTAACCAGTCCCTAAGTAATTATTGACACTATGGAGTGCAGAAGCTCTGAAAGGAAATTACCAGCACATGTTACTTCTACTGGAATAAGACCTAGAGTTTAGAATATTTTCACTGTCCCTTTCCAGCTCATTAACCTTTCTGCACCAAAACAAATACTGAACTCATGAAGCATTTAATCTGCTTCTAGTCTGTCCCCAAAAAAATCTGGAGAAAAACTGGATGGAGACCCTCAGATGTTTGCTTATAACAGACTGTCTTTGGCATAAACATAGTGATGAATTTTCTTTAATGGTAATTATAGTTTACATTAATAAAATTAATAAAATGACCTTACAAATTGAGGTAGAAACTCTACAGAGATACTAAGAGACAATACTTCCAATATGTTGATCAAAGAGCAATTTTCCAGAAACATAGGAAAGGGGGAATAGTGGCGAACATCATACTAAATGAAAGCAAAAGAAATTTTATATTAGCAGACTCATTATTCACACGGGAATATAGGAAGAACACAACCCTCTACCATGGTTAAAACCTATTCCTTCAGACACTGGAGCTCCTGTGCAGGAGTAGGATGCAGGTGTCTGTTTAATAGAACAGAAAACTCCAATAGTACAGTGCTCCCAGTGTCATGTTGGGCTTGTGACAGAGGGAGCAGCGACATCAGTTGAATTGTTGATACTACTTTTTGTACTGCAAATGTGTTCACTGGAACCTCGTCAGCTAATTTTATACAGCTGCTGGGTAATTTGTCTCACTATAATGCTCCAAGGATTTGTCCTGGGCAACAGAGGGGAAAACTCAACTGAACAATACTCTCAGTTGAGGTGGTTACAGCCAGGAGCAGGTGTGGAGTCTTCAAAGGCATGCTCCTGGCTATGAGAAAAATTATTCACTCTGACTTGTGGCTGAAAAGCAAAACTCTCAAGAAGGAACCAAACTGGCAACTAAAGATGAGGTGAAAATCAGAAGGCTGAGAAATCTGTTTAATCTTTAACTGGGGAATCACTGTTAAAGTCCAGAGCGCAATGGCGTGGAAACTTCTCTTTAGAGGTGATGAGATGCTCTTCAAGCAGCTTTAGGAATTCTAGTATCTAAATATTCCCAATTTTACTAAATACAGAATTAAAATAGCCATTGAAATTGAAGCATTTCCTCCTGGGCAGTAGGTGCATGTTCAGCAACTAGGCTTTGAAGGAACAAAATATTTTCCAAAACTTGCAGTGATAAGGAGTTAAACCCTTGTGGTAAGCGTCTAAACCCATGTTGCTTGAGGCTTAGCAGCCTAAACTCTGCTAACCAGACTTCTCAGCAAAAAAACTTCTACCTGATGTCTTTTTTGGGGGTTTGTTTTTTTTGTTTTTTTTTTTTTTTTTGTTTGGTTTGGTTTGTTTTTAATAGCTCAGTCCCATTAATGTGCTTTGAGAAGATCTGAAGTCAAGATCTGGAAGCAGGACAGACCGATAAGGATGTATTTTAGTGAATGGATTGCAACAACACTTTTTCGGTGAGCTTACCACCCTGACAGAGGTATTCTCATGCATGGGTGTGGAAAGATGGCTGGGGGGTAAAAATTAGAGGAAACAGATATTATATTCATATCCTAAAAGAAGTTATCATGGTACAGAAATTATGGGGTAAGATGCAGCTGCTACTCCCTGAATGGAATGCGGTTGCCGTGCTCAAAACCTACTGCACGATGGTTCCCCATACGCATAATCTGCAACCGTAAGCACCTGCTGAAGGGGTGTGGAATGGAGGGAGGAGCAGAGTGGAGACACCAAGGCCCGGCTCTGTGGAAACCCTTGCAGGGAGGGGAAATCAGTGCCGTTTTGCAGCTGATAAACCACATAGCACCTGTCAGCCAAGGGAGATAGGAGAAGATGACTTGCTGCTGAGCTAACAATGACGGTAAAATTGGGTGAAGTCTGGGATCCTCAGTATAAGAGAAACACGAAGCTCCTGATTAAGGGACAGGAGTATCTCTCTTATGGGGAAGGGCTGAGGGACCTGGGCCTGTACAGTCTTGGGAAGAGACAACAGAGAGGGAACCTCATCATTTTCCATAAGTATCTGAAGGGAGAGTGTTGAGAGGATGGAACTGGGCTTTTCTCAGTGGTGCCAAGCAGCAGGACAAGAGGCAACAGGCAGAAACTTGATACACAGGAAGTTGCACTTGAACATGAGGAAGGACTTCTTTATTGTGTGGTTGGCCATGCACTAGAACAGATTGTCCAGAGAGGTTGTGGAGTCTCCCTCACTGCAGATACTCAAGAACTGTGCCGTGGTAACGTGCTCTGGGATGACCCTGCTCGAGCAGGGAGGTTGGAACAGGTGACCTGCTGTGGTAACTTCCAACCTTACCCATTTTGTGATTCTACGATAGTGCGTGCTACTTGCAGGTTTTGATTTTACAGCATTATCATCAATCTCTCAGGTCTCAAGGAAATAATAAAAGAAACAAGGGTATCAGTAACCTTTTTTCTCTGTAAATACTGCCAGGATTTGATTGGCTTGAAAGCTGAAGAAAACATACTCCAATATTTTCAAAACAAATATGTTTACGTTTCATGTTTGGAAACATGACCAGATTACACTTTGCTGATCCTCTCTTAAGAAACACTTTGTTTGGAGTCCATAAAGAAATTCATTGAATTTCAGAAAGTGTAAAATGCTCAGAATTTTATTGTGTTTTTTTTTCTCAGGAGACTTTTAGTCTACATTTATAGCAAGATAAGGCAGAGGAGTTGGACAGAAGTGCCTGGAAAATGCACTGAATGAGATTTAATTTTATGGGGATTTAGGTGCCTAATTCCCACAGGTTTCTTTGAAAACTATCTATTTAATAAATACATTCAGTAAGTTAAGGCCTCTGCACTAATATATTTTCAAACTATGGATCATTAGATCATCTAACTTGTCCAGTGGTATTATACCAGCAATAAAACTTCATCTAATAACTCCCCTAGTAAGCCAAATAGTTTGTGCTTTGTAAATAAATATCTTCGAGGAGAAAAAAATCCTCTCTGGAGCTGAAGACATCCACAGACAGAAGACCCACAGCTTCACTTTATATGTATACTACTTATTAATCATTCCAATGACTAAATTACATCCTTGATTTTGCAACTGAATTTGTGCATCATCTCTTCTAGGCCTTTTAGTACAACTTTTTTAATAAGTTTAAGACCCTAAGCTCTACCTTGGAGATATTATGTGTTACCTATTTTTAAGTTACCTATTTTGGGGTCATTTCTTGAATGAAACTCTTGATGTGCTAAAAAAAAAATAAAATATTTACACAAGGAGATTTTCATCCTACAGCTTTTTCACAATGTATTCAGAAAAGCCAGTACTTTTTGTTTACATATTTTGCACAAACCTGCTTATCTGAATAAGCAACTTCTAAGGGTGCAAGAGGCAGTAAGTATGCCTGTGCAAATATTTCTAGAATGGCTCTTGCTATTCACAGATGTAGCCAAAGAACTTTATCGCTATGAAGATTCTTGCCAATAAAATGTTCTTAGTTGACTTTTAAAAAATTATGAAAAAAACAGAGAAGCACTACGGAATTCTAAAACTGATATGTGGTATTTGTGAGCACGTATTTCACAGACTGTTTAAAAAGTCTCCTATTTGTTTAATTTTTTTCCTGACATCGACACAAATGCACATTTTCCATGACCACGAGAAAGTGTGTAGACACACTGTTCAAAAACCTAATTTGGATTTGAGATACTACTAATATTACCATGCTCTGAAATGAGATATAAATAATCCAGTTCTGTCACTTTCTACGGGGAGCATCCCTTGCTTAATCACCAAAAAGTTATTCTGTCAAGCAGAGACAGCAGGGTATTCCCTATGTCTGCCTGCTCAGGGCTAAATGGAGTTTGTTGACTCTTTCTTCTTTGTAACAGTATCTTCTTTTTTGTTCTTGTACAGGACACATTAGTAGAGCCACCATGCTAAAAACCCAAGCAACAGGCTAAGAAAATCGTAAAAACACATTGTATTTCAGCATTTCAAAATAGCATGATTCTCAGTTTCAGAGAGAACTTAAACCATGTGTAAAAACAATTTTAGAAACAAAATTTAATCATATGACAGTAAAGCATATACTTCTGCAGAAATTCCATGCCAGGCTGCAAACTAAGTGCAAATTGGAGAATGTGTTGCATGTATATTTTCCTCTATTAAGTTACATATTTTAGAAAGATCTTTTCTTCCATCCACTAAAGAGCTACCAGGTTTTGAAGTGCTATGGAAAATAATACACACAATGAAAGAATTTCAGCCATAGACTTCTCTAATTTCCTTCTCCAGTGGTCTTTTTAAGTTTCTTCTTGCTCTTGCTCTTTCCCATCCTTAGCTGCCACCTGGCACTCTTCTGTTAGCACTAGAAAAGCAAGCCAAGCTTGCCAATAGCATCCTTTGAATGACAGGCTGTGAAAATTCATACACTCCACAAGCACATCCTTTCCTCTGGAAAAACACAATTTGACACCTCTATATTTCTTGGGGTTCTGATGTAAACTCTGCTCCATGGAGCATAAGGCCATGGTCAGTAATTTAGTCCAGCAGATCTAAAAGGATTTAATTCATAATTTCAGAAGCAAAAGTGTTTTCTTTCCTTCCTTCCTTCCTTCCTTCCTTCCTTCTTTCTTCCCTTCCTCCCTTCCTCTCTCCCTCTGCTAGATACCTACATATGTTGATCATAGCTTCTTATCTCAGGTAACACATTTCTCCACATATTTTCAAAATAATTTTCCATTGGAAAACAATTTTAAGGAATTGTCATTTCTTAAACTATTTTTTTTCCCAACATGTATCAAGTACAAGAAAACATTTGCAAAAGTGATATTTATCAGATCCAGAATGAAGTTTCTTATTAAAAATCAGTATGCCTGCTGTCAAATTTTTATATCTCATGGAAGTAGGTAGAAAATCCAAAAGTCCTGTTTTGTTTGGTTCAGAGCAAGACTTTGAGGCCAAGTTCCTGACCTCAGCATCCTATGTTTTAAACTAGAAGGCACCTTCTGACTTGTCTCAAAGAAATTTTTCCCCAAATTATTCTAACATAATTTTGATAAAAAATTAAAACGAGTTTTTTAAATCTTTGCTTTGTCATTGAAAGAACAACTTTTCTCTGTGCAACTCAAGTTAAAAAAGAAGTCATTATAGCACCCAATTAGATGGCCTTGCAAAGATTACTTTTATAAACCAAAAAGAATTAACCACACTTTTGTATATTGCAGTGAACCAAAAGCCTGTTGTTTAGCCCATGTTTTTCAACAGAATTGCTCTTTCAGCTTAGGTACTAAATGCATTTTTGCCAGAAATTCACAACCCTTAATGAAAGACAAGAACTCCTTTGTCTCACAAGTGATGTTTAGGAGACTATGTTGGGATTTATATAATACCTGTGCCTCCAAAGTCATTCTTACTATGAAAAATTCAACTGGAATTCACTGTACAGTCTTAAATTTAAAAAAACAAAAAACAAAACAAAACAAATAAAAAGCAAGCAAACAAACCAAACATTTTCTAATCTCAGTATCTCCTCAGTGTCTTTGGCTCTTTTGAAACCAAAGGTTCTCCTAAATCCCATGATATGGCCGCCTCCATTGGCATGTCCCTCATAAATTCCCAGGACCATCATCGAGTTCAAGCACTCAGTGTAATCTGTCTGGATTCAATGGAATCAGCCTATGTTTATAATGGCAAAATACAACCAAAATATTTCTTAGCTGGCATTAAAGGCTACAGTGACATTGAGCAGATTGCTTCTCCCTCACCCATTGACTTCAACCCCTTTCACAGATAAATGTATCTTCCAGTAGCTTTCATAGACCTAGTTTAAACAAACTATTCACATTAACATGAGGGGGGAAAATAGATTTTACAAGAGTTGAAAAAAAGAACCAAACGAAAAACAAACAGACATTGAGCTCAGGAACATAAATTAACCCAGAATAATTCAGCGCAGAGACCAACCTTCTGCATTCCTTAAGTCTAAGTTACTATTTCCATGAAACAATTTCCAAATAGCTTGGGATTAGGTGCTACTTTAGAGACTTTATCCCAAACAATAACAGTGTCACGGGAGTACAATATTTTCATCAAAGAACTGCTGAGGGGATAGGTGAGTCCGTCCAAAACTACTGAATCCAAGGGCAGCTTTTCTCCTGCACAGCCCAGCTCCCTGCAGGTATGTGCCCCTTAATGAGTAAGTACAGTATTACTCCTTCTGCATGAAGTGCATCCATTCTTCCTTTTTGGCAATTCATGCATAGTTTGGGGCAGTTGCCCTGGTGCTGGCTGGACTAGTTTAATAAGACCCTACAGCGTTTATTAGCTGAGAGAAACAGTTATGCCTCCAGCACTCCCGGGAGTTTATTTTGCCAGGAATTCCTGCTCACACAACAGATTTCAACATTCCTCTTTTAAGACGGGAACAAACAACTGAACCTGCTGAGAGTACCATTTGTCAGAGCTTGGTACTATTTTCCTAATAAAACACAGATGATTTATAATATGTTCAAAAGGGGGGACATATTTGGCCTATAAAGCAGTTTCAGCAGAAGATTCTTGGGTGCCAGAAGTAGGTTTCCTGTGTTTTCAAAACAAAGATCTTCTGTTACTGCTCAGAAAAGCCAGTGAACTTTTATGCACAACTTTAAAACAGTAAGATACTCTCAGTGGTTAATAGCCATAGACTGTTTCTCTGGGTGTACAGCAAAACCACTATAACTGCAATTGTTGTACCATGAGACAAATCTCTGAGAATTGCCAGTGACCAAAGAGCAACAGGATACCAAGAGCTACCCCCATATTATGGCTGGAATAACTCATTTGTGTACCACTGGTTCTATACACAAGGCTCTGGCACAGATTTGAGGACCCAAAACTTATTACCTCCCCATTGGACATTCTGCCAGGATGGGCGACCTGCCATAGAACTGCCATTCTCCCAGGAGGACACCGCTTCCAACATCACCAAATTTTCCCAGGCAAAGATTACCTAAGCAAGGCATTAGGCACTCTTTTTCTGCCCCAGCCTTGCTGTTAATTCTCCACTACTGGACTCAGCAGTCACAGCTATTTTTAAGCCAACTACAGAGCCAGCAGCCTATATCCAATTAGTCACATTCAGGAATTCAGGTCAGGTGAAGGAGTAACAACCCCTAAAGGTGGGCAGGGGAAGGCAATCTTCAAAAAAATATGCAGTAAAAAGACTCTCAAGGAACCCTGACTTCTTAATTCTCCTCCTTTTTGATAGATTTTAAGTATTACAGCAATAATTGCCCTCACACCTTTCTTTTCTTTTGTGTATATTTAACTCTTTCAATATGCTGATAGAATTGCATCAGGAAAACAAATTACTAAGGCCCAGATGTCAAGCTGAGCATCCAGGTGAGTGGTTAATTTTTGTCCCACTCCCCTAGTATATTCTACTATAATGAATATTATGAAAACCCAATGTTTGACCATACTGAGGTCTTGATCATTTTTACTTCAGGGCTTACCTTTTCTTTACTCTTTGCCTTTTCTTTACTAGAGCTTTGTAACAACACACAAGAGCACCAATAAGAGCAGAGCTGTAAAATGGAAGAGCTGTGCTTCAGCCATTCCCAGGACCAAAACCTGTGTGAAATGAGCTTGAAGGAAAATACTTGTAATGCTAGTCACAGTCACATTTCTTAAGTAAAACACAGACTAACAGAATAAGTGACTTTATGACAGATAAGAATTCATGCTGACAAAATTGCTTTTTCAATGTTCACTGGAGAGAATAGGGGAAAAAACATTCCCATGGGATAAAACACAATGATCATTTTAGCAAGTTTCATAAGCTGTGTGCTTCATGTGCTATTTGTGTTACTCCCTCCTCTATATTTATGTACAAAACATAGACATAAAAATAAAGCTCATCCAGCTTTCTGAGGAACAATAGTCAGGCCATACATTTTAAATATGAAGTTTTATAATTGTATTCACTTCTCTTGTCTACAGGGCTGAATATACTTTGCACAGTGTTTCAAAACATGGTAACAAACCATGAGAAGCAAGCTAGTTACTAAAAAACATAATATATATTAAATCAGACTAACAAGGAAATAATATATTGCAGTATATTTAAGCTCAATTACATCAAAACTTTGTCCTTTGTTACTTACAAGTGCTCAAATGGGAAGCAGTTAGTTTTGTTGCACAAAACAAAGCTTCAGTGAAAGAAAACATCAGGTCATCTGATCTGCAAAAATCTGTCACCTACGAAAGGAGTATTTAAATATGGCAAAATGGCAGTTCAGCAGGTTTAAATGAGCCCATGTCATCTATTTATTGTCCTAAGATAAATCACAAATCCTTCAGCAAGTTAGATTTTAGTAAGACTCCCACATTTATCAAATTACATGCATGAAGCATGCAGAATACATGGTCTGCTATTTATAAAACATCTTAAAAATGGTTTCTTTGCCAGCAATAAAGATAATGTGCTCTACCAGGCCTCAGGCACCACTTCTTTATGTCCTGTCATAGACACTCATAATGTCTTAGCCAAATAACATCTAAAAGTAAGACACCCTAATATTTCAGCAAAGGTCTTAATTCCAAGATTTCCCATTAAAAATTAAGAGACACAAAAAGAGGATTGACCGGAGAATAAGGACTTTACACAACTGAACTTCAGAATAAGCACTTACACAAAGGAATTCCCAGTGAGAATTCATGCCCATTGTAAATGATCTCTTGGGAGGGAACAGTGGAAATAAAAGTTGCATATTGTGTCCAGACTAGAACACAGCTCTAAGGTGTTGAGTCTATTGCCAAATGCCTTCAAATCCGAGCTATCAGAAAAACAGATGAATCATTTAATGAGAAATTTAGAAGCTGCTACTTCACAGATCAGTTTATTGCTTTATTTCCTTTAAACAGAGTTGTGTTTTTTTTTCCATGCTCCTCCTTTTATAAACCTAAGGAACATTCTCAAGCAGGTCTGTCATTGCATTTATTTGGAAACCAGTGTCTTAAGAAAATAATGGGAAGGCAGTAAGGGTAATAAAGTTTTAATGTAACTATAATGGTAAATTTTGAGGTAAGAATTGTTTATTTGAAAAATACACAGTCCATTCCTTGTTTTTAGTGAATCCCAGAGTTAAAGTAGCTTTATACCTCACTGCTTCGACACCAGTACTGACAGCTGATGCAAGCGTCTCACTACATCTGTTTGATCTAATAATTATCACAGGGGCTAATCACCTTTGAATCTAAATGTGGGAGTTTGCATAGCATTAGTAGGAATGGTTCTTTTCTAAGTTATTTAAAACACAGACTTGACTGTGTAAGGTTTAACACGTCTGTGATGTGCTAGCAAAATTCTAGGACACTTCTGTATCTGTCATGCTGCAACTTACTAAATTTCATCTCAGTTTTCTGTGGAACTTCTCCAACTTTGGCTGAAAGTTATTTTGAAGAACACTCATTTGGCTTTAAAAATGTACTCAGTGGCACTTACATTTGCATCTGTTAACATTCTCAGTGTGCTGAGTGCCATTCCTAAAATACCACAAATGAATAAATTCATAGGAGAATCTTGGGGATTTTAGAGACCTAAATTTTAGATGATCTTCTGCACTGTAAAATGCAGACCTTTCAAATTAGCCACAATAGCATGGGGATGGTTAAATGTTCAGAAACCAGGGACTCAAAATTCCTTGGAGGAGGATTAAGATAGTGTGGTAGATATCTCTGGAAAAGGGAGTAATTTAAGCTGCATTTCTTGTTACCATCCTAATGTTCTCAGAGATTCACAACGCTAAGCTGTTTTTTCAAAAGCCAGGAACCCATCAAGTTGTTACAAACAAAAAAGGACCTGATAGTCAGTAGTTCAGTACTGGGATTTCTCCCCAGGCGTGAGGGAGCACAATGCTGCAATGTCAGTAGAGCAGCAGCCTGGCATGGGGGATTTCTCACTCACTCCTTTCAGAGTTCCACTCCAACCAGCAAGGCTGAGGTGCAGCAATGACTTCTGCAGAGTATCTTCCTCCTTTAAAATGCTGACATCTCACAGGTCTACATACACTTGCCCATTGCAAGCCAGTTAGCCCTTCTTCATTATTGTAAATGCAAATAACCCAGCCAGCCCTCCTTTACCATCACAAATATTTTCTTCATCTGCCCCTTTCCCCTTCCTGCCTCTACCCTCCAGATTTTCCCCACCAGTTTGGAAAGTACTGATTCGGTGATTAGAACATTTATTAACACAGAGGCTGGAAATCAGCCCTCACACCTCCAAGTGATTATCCGAGTGAAAGCAGTAGACTCCCATGAATTTTCATTTTCTTGTTCTAGGCCAATGCACTGTTAATTATTTCATGCCTGAGCACATCTGTTGGCTGGAGACTCCCAGGTAAAGTAGGTGAAAATTTTGTGAACCTTGGCAGGGCTAAGGCCTTAATCACCTGCCAAGTATCTGGATGCTGTGTAGACTTTGCTGGCTATAACAGTGCACCAAGAGCTTTCCCAGAGGAAAGCTGATGCAGAAGGTTTAGACACCTGCAGGGTTAGGCACAGATTTTGTTCATAACAGTGGTTGGCTGCAAAATTAACTAGCTCCCCTGTCAATCGGGCTCCCAACATCTCAATCAAGTACTCACAAATGAGACAGTAGGGCACCACACACTACTGCAATTTGTGCACATGGCAGGTTGAGCTTAATTTAAATACTCAAACAGAACTAAGGAATGTTATTGTTCTACTTTTTTCTCTGAAGATCCACATGACCACACTCCTCAACTGCATAATCAGCCTGCATTTCCCCAGTGACTGATGCAGGAGCTGTCCATACCAGAGCAGTGCTCCTGCTCCTCAGAGCTGGGTAGTGCTGTTTGGCAGTGATTGAGAAGTTTGGAATAAGAAAAAAGACTGTCAGCGTTACAATACTCATGATATGTTCCGTCTTCAGAACTTTTCCCCCCAAAGTCTTGCATTGAATGATGCAATTAAAATTTTGGAATCGCAGGCATGGTGATTGAGTGCTCAACTTCTCATTTTCTCTGGCAGCTCCTCAACTCCTTTGTCCAGTTATGGCAGGAACCCAATGAATTGCAAGTGAAATAAATTTTCCTCACAGCATTTCCATTTTATCAATTTATGCTTCAGGTTCTGAGGACACATTAGCACCATTGTGTCTTTCACAGACATGATTTCAAATTATTATTTCATTCTGAAAACTGAGGACTATCTAATTACACAGAAAGAAGCACAAAAGAAAGTACCCTTGAACACAGTGCTCCTACGTGTTGAATATAAAAATTCAGAAAAATCAACTGAATCGTGTTTATGGTACTGAAAAATTTTTCTATACTAACTTTATAAGAAATATTTTTGTGATATGGCTCATACTCGCTGCTCTTTCTCTTTGTTTTGAAAATAGTTTAAGTTACCTTCTTTTTGACAAAATATGTCCAATACCACAATCATTGAAGAATATCACAATCATTTTCACAAGCTGGTAGTTTATTTCAGTGGCATCATCTGTAACTTTTTTCAGAATTTGAAGGAATCATGTTTATGTACACCTGTGTGTAGGCACAGGAGAAGCTGGCATTGAAACCTTGCTATAAGCTCTGCTGAAAAGGGTTTGAAATTAATTAGATATACTCAAGCATCAGAAGAAAACAGTTTTAGGCTCTTTGTTGAACAGAAAGGTGGTATTCCTACGCATGTGAGAGACTGAAATGTTAAGGCTTAATGAATAAAACAATCAGCCATTTGCAAAAGCAACAGGGTGCATTGCTGAGGCCAGGTTTGCACTCTCCAGCCGAAGGGGAGGAGAGGTTTTGGATGAGTGGTGGCAAAACCTCTCATCTGTACAAGAACAGCCTAGGCACAGAAGGGGTAAACACCCATTGCCAGAGGATGACCACAACAAACAAACCTTGCTTAGCAACCAGCTGGGTTTTGAGCCAGATAAAGGAGAAGGATGATAAGAAACAGATCCTACAGAGATAGGATAATAGTTCTTTTACCATGTTAATGTCCTTTCTTACACAACTGGCTCAGGTGGAAAGCTTCCGCCCAGGGAAAGTATTGGGATAGTCACACATAGGCATGAAGGTATCCATCCCTTCTGATGGAGCACAACTGGCTCAACTATACTGACAGGAGAAACAGCAGTCATGTCTTAGAAGGTGTCATAAACCATTAAAGACCCCCAAAGTGTCCCCAGAGTAATTTCTGGGGCCTCCCACCGCAGGACTGCACATGGTCCACAGTGTTGCAACAGGTCCACAGTGTTGCATCACAGAGTAAAACTGCCCCTGTAGGGGAGGTAACTGGGCTTTCCCACCTGAATCTGAATGTATATTAACCCATTGAACTTCGTGCTTCTTGGGTTTCCCCCATCCCTGACAGACCAAGGCTGCAATCATCACGTTGACCAACAGACATTGAAATTGCAATAATTAAGTCTCATAGCGGGATCCACAGGTGGTGATATCTTTTATCTCCACTGTCTACTCTTTTCCTTTTTTACTCTTTCTTTTCTTTATATATTTTCTGAAGTGCTATCTTTAGATTTTTATATCGTTATGTTCCTATAGTTAGTAACCAAAATTACTAAACACCTCCTCTCCGTTGCACTGGTGCGGTTTCACTCTAATCTGCCCCAAGGGACCTGTAAACAAGAACCTCAGTTATCCTCACCTTCAGAAGTGGGTCATAACAATGCACACATGTGACTAAATTCAGTGGACCTGGAGAAAAACCAGCATATATACATTAGTCAGAGTATCAGTGTACACAGGGAGAAGTGGCTTCCTGGGTCATCAAATTCAGTCCACCATGTTTAATTGCAATATAATCTGTTCAAAAACTCAAAAGGTCCGATCTAAAGTGAGTTAGAATTTTTGTCCACAGTAGCTATTAGAAAAGCGTTCAATAATTTCTACACTATGATAGTTAGAAACTGTTTTATAATTTCTACGATAAACACATGATGGTAAATTAAATTCTGTTAGGTTTTGGGCTAATACATCCTCTTTTTAAAAATCCCTTCTCCTTCTTTCTTTTTTTTTCCTCCTAATCATGTTACGAAGAACAGCTTGATCTGGCAAATTCACAATATATTTTATCTCCCCCTTTTTTTTTTTTTTTTAAATTTACATCCATATTTGTTGTAGTTTTAGTTAAATGGGAAGGATTTCAGTGATGAATATTTCATACCACCACATAATTCAGAGCATCAGAACCGCTCCTGCCTGAGCTGGATCAGGAGGTGACTGTTCTCAAGGGTCTCGGAACCTGCTGCAAGGGTGAGTCCCTGGAGGGGAGCATCCTGGGAACTCAGGAGACAGGAGATAAAAGAGCAGGCACAAGCTAGAACTGGCTTTCTTTGTACCTGGTTTTTGCCCACTGGAGCACTGCAGACTTTTGAAGTCTTTGCAGGGTGCTCATCCATTTCCTTCTCTGCCCATCCAAGCCCAGACTCACTGTCAGATGGAAGGTTTTGCTGATTGTTTTTGACAAAGCCAGGGGAGCCACTGGTGTGGTGTTTTTTCAGAGCATTTTTGGAGTTGTTTCACAACAGCCTAGCGCTGCCACCACGTCAGCCCAGGGGCTGCCCAATCTCAGCTGCAGCCATTTCACTCCCTCACCCACCCAAAGTACCAGCGTCCCATGGCCTGAGCCTGGCCCGCCCCACCAGACCCCAGCACTGCACCAGGTCAGTATTTTGAAAAAATATGTATGACATGCACTTTCTTTGTGTTACTGATATCTCTTAGAAGTCTCTACCTCAGCACCCAAATGAATTATTTCCATATATTCTCTTCTGTGTTAGTCCACAGTAGTTGTTCTTTGCCATAAATACCCCATTGTCTATATTGAAGAAGAAAGGCCATGAGAATCTCACTACAAGGTACTGCACCTCAGTTGGGGTAACCCTCTGTACAGGGTGGGGAGTAAACAGAGCAAGAGCAGCCCTGTCAAGAATGATTTGGGGGTGCTGGTAAATGAGAGCTGGCAATGTGCCCTCACAGCCCAGAAATCCATACATGTCCTGGGCTGCATCAGAGCAGTGTGGCCAGCAGGCAGAAGGTGGTGATTCTGCCCCTCACTCCACTCATGGAACCACCTGGAGTACCGTGACCAGTTCTGGGGTCCCCAGCACAGGAAGGACATAGACCTGTTGCATCAAGTCCAGAGGAGGGCCACCTAGGTGACCAGAGAGCTGGAGCACCTTTCCTGCAAATACAGGCAGAGAGAGATGGGACCGTTCAGCCTGGAGAACAGAAGGCTCCAGGGAGACCTTATAGCAGCCTGCCAGTACCTAAAGGGAGCCTCCAAGAGAGCTGGAGAGAGACTTTTCACAAGGGCATGTGGTGACAGGACAGGAGGGAATAAGACAGGACAGGCTTTAAACTAAAACAGAGGAGGTTTGAATTAGATATTAGGAAAAAATTCTCTACTGTGAGTGTGGTGAGGCACTGGCTCAGGTTTTCTGGAGAAGCTGCAAATGTCCCATCTCTGGAAGTGCTCAAGGCCAGGCTGGATGGAATGCTGAGCAAGATGTTCTAGTGGAAGGTGTCCCTGCCTTGATCAGGGAGTTTGGAACCAGGTGATCTTAAAGATCCCTTCCAAACAAAAACATTCTATGGCCTATGATTCTGTGATTCTGTAAAAATTATGAAAACCTTTCTTCAAATGTCAAGACATAAACAGCATTTTTGTTCATTATTAATGATTTTAAAAATTAGACAGAATATTTCTGAGTCAATAAATTTCTGTTTGCAATAAAAAGATGGTCACTTGAGAGTTCTATGTCTCATTCTACTAAACAGATTTATATTCAATTGGGATTAATAGCAGAAATCCATCCGCTGATGATGTCAATTACAGTGTCATAGTGCTTCACAACTGTGAAAGATATTTTAAATGCCCACTATTTGTTCTTGATTGCATACTATTTATAAAGGCCATATCTTAATGTTTAGATAAATGCTTAGTCTTACTTACATTAACACACTAACTTCAGAATAACTTTATTGAAGTAAGCATCTAAATACCACCTTCCAGACTGTCTAATACAGAAACCATAGTGCTTTTTTCAACTAATGAATGCAAATATAGAAACAGAAAAGAGATATGATGATATAATCTAAATTTTAAAAAAGGAAACATTTGGATCAACATTTTCTATTACAGTCACGCTGCCAGTAGAAGACTTGACTTTACAGCATGCTTATTCTTTTTTTTAAGAGTATTTCACTTTTTTTAAAAAGGTTGAGTCTTTAAATGTATGAAAGACATTCAAAATGTATCTTACAAATCCGCAGTTGACATTTTGATCCTCTTTTCCTTCAACTGTCATTATGATCTTAAAAAAAAAAAAAAAAAGAAAGAAAAAAGCTTTTTTTATGTTTTTAAAGCAAATTACAAACTGGTCGTTTTATGCTTTTACTGCTGGCTTATGGCACACAAGTTGCTAAGAAATGTTTTGTGTATGTCAAGAAGCTCTTTACTGGATTCTCTGAAATAGCAAGAAGTTAGTGCCATCTATAGACGGAACTTAGTATTGAAAAATAATAGGGAAAAAATTATAGGCTTAGCAAACTAGTCATATCAAACAAAGCAAAGGTCATTCTACAGTATAAAAATTAATAGAAAAACTCCTCAGATCTGCTAATTTTTTCCAGTTTTTCCGAGAAACACTTTAACACAAATGAAGACTTCAACCGATAACAAAGCAATTTAATTTTCCTTTAGGTAATCCTGTGTACTCACTTTAGTACACCCTTGTTTAAAGTAACCCAGCAGTACTTACACCATTACTTTTTCACTTTTCATTGTTTCACTACTCAGATGAGCTGCCTTCCATAGGTATTATAATGACTGTTTCTACTTGCAAATCTAATCTTGCAAAGCTTAAGCACCTAAGTAACTTTAATTATATGAATAAGCCAATTAACTTCAAAAATTATTCACATGTTTTGTCTTGCAGGAACATGCTCATAGATTATAAAATTGTCTGTTGTATGCATCTGGTTTCCTTTAGCTGCAAAGCTTCTCTCTTGGTTTTCCATGAGACTTAAAATTATATGTATTTAACGTAAAGATGGTACTGCAAAATAGATAAAAAGGTATGCTGGTAACCAAAATCTACATAAGTACCTGATGAGAATTAGAAAATTACTATCAGCATGCTACTTTGTAAACTGTATTAAATACCCTGGTCTGTAATTTAGGTGGTGTAAATATATGCATAAATCTGTCTTTTTAGTTTTCATCTCTATTAAAAAAAAAGCTCTTTATGTCTAATCCATTTTTCCAAGAAACACTTTTTAAATTAAATTAGGTTTCAAATCAAAAGCAATGCCACAGCACCAGAAATAAAACAGGGATTCAATTTGTTGGTTACACAGAGGAAAAAACTTTGCTGTTATTGGTCATAAAGGATCGATATTTTCATTATTGTCAAAAGACTAGCCCCACCTCTGAGCCCTTTTGGGCAGCCTCCTTTCATTAAATCTCCATTTCTATCTTGATTGTTAAGAGGAGTGTGGGGCTGGAAACACCTGGCAGAGGACTCTGTGCTCATGTAGGAGATGTGCAGAGCAGCAACAGTGCAAACACGAACACAGGGTGCAAAATGTTCTGTGGTGTTTGCAAAACAATAATTGCAAACGTCCTAACTGCGTAAAATACCTCATGTGGAAAAAAATACATACGTATCTAAATATCTATATATAGAAATATCTAAATTACTTGTTTGGAGTTGAAAGGTGAGGTCAGAAAACTGTATGTTGTTAGTGGAAAATTCAAATATCTAGAAGTAATTAAAAAAAAGAGACTCTTTTTTAAAAATTGTCATATAATTGATATTACTATGCAAAAATTGTATAGTACATCTGAATTAACTTTGGCACCTTCAAAGGGCATGTCTGCATATTATTGCATTCGATTCCATAGCTCATGTCTTAGCATTTCAATACTGCATTGAACGCACACATCCATACACATACAGATACAAATATATATAAAATGTCAGGAATAAAATGGCTTTAAAATATCTATATTTTTGCTGCTATAAAAAAAGTGAACCTGATAGTAAAATATGAAGCATTGCACTACACATTTAAATTCTTCAGTAGAGGCAAAACAATTTCACAAGGAGTTTTTTTTCTGTCCAGTTCAGCACAATTGCAACTGTGGTAAAGAGCTTCTAAAAGGAATTAGGTTGCTTGAATTTGTTTGGCTGTCAAGCTTGCACGTTCTTTCTCTCCTTCCATTTCTTCCAAGCGTGTAGACAAATTTCCTTCTTAACTAACCTATTCAAAAGGCAGATTTGTCTATAAAAGTACTAAGTTTTGAATTTTCTACACCTCATGCTAATCAAAGAAAATGTCATAGTGTCTCCTCAGATTTTAGCAAGGGCATATGTGGCAGAGCCATACATCTATTGTGACAAAGCTCAGCAGGTTGGACATTAGCAAAGAAAGATGAATGAACAAGTGGCTAAAGGTAGTGCCTCAAAGAAACAGAATTTCCTGAGAATCTGATGATTTCATTCATTATTTCATCCAAAGCTTTCATGACGTTCCCTGCACCTGCAGCTTTCTTGCGGTAAGCCCATGAGCAACCTTTGTATCCAATAAGTTTCAGAAAATAACGATGGTGCATTTGAAATGGAGAGGCCTGGGTGGAATGTGGGGCAGCCTGATGAACATATTAAACCAATGGACAGCACTTGATACACTTTTTGCTTTCAGGAAAAAAAAATTTCTGTTTCATCCCTCACTCAACAGCTCTGTTTTAAGAAATATTTAGAAAAAAATGGCAGAAGTCCTAGGGCTTTTACAACCCTTCTGCTACCTGAATAGAATAGGCAAATAGCTCAGTACATTTCATTTGTCTCTCCTTTATTGAAGTGTGGGAGATTTACAGATAAAGAATATTTGCCAACAAATTTTCATGTATTTTCAACATATCTGAAAATCTGAAACTGATGTAAGTAACCTATCCTTTTCTTTTTCATGTACAGCGTGGATTCCCAGTGAGGATACTGCTCACAAATGTCTATTTGAATTTCTTTTCAAATGAAAAATAATAAATACATAACTTTTCAGTACGATTTTGTTAAAAAATATTCTTACTTTAAATATTCATTTAGAAAGAAAGAAATTATCAAATTACACACATGTGGGATCTGGAAGAAAAGAATGACTGTGAGGCTTATCGGATTTTAAATGGCTCAATCAAGTAAAATTACAGTTTGACTTCAGGCTGCTTTATGAAGCCCAAAGAAACTGAAGACGATGATCAACACTTGCTAAAACTAACAAGACTTTGGGCATGGGATCAGGCCACAAAATGTCACATGGTTTTATGTACAGTTCTGAAGTGAGTCAGTAAGATAAAAATCTCTTCTTTCGGAGGCCTATTCTAAGACCATAATCGCTTGGAACGCTTTGAATAGCAGGACAGCCAAGATGAACACATCAAATGAACCAGCTTCTTGATGAGAATTTTGGAAAAAATATTCAGAAAAGTAAAGCAGTAAAAAATTTTCAATTGAATTTATATTTTTTAAGCAGAAGCTGTAACAGAGACCAAAAAACACCTTATTGGCAATTGAGCCATCAAACATAAACAGGGAGATAATCCAGAAATAATTCTATAATATATGCCTATAATAAATATGATCATGGGACAAAGATTTTCTTCCAACACCACTTGAATTACACTAATTAGGTTTGAATAGTTCCCTATAAATTACTCACATACCAGGAGAGTCAAGGCTTATACCCTCCTAAAAATTATGCTTTATAGCATATCTGTTGCCCTATAGAACCAATTTCAGATATACATATAAGTAATAGTGTTAAATGAGGGGATAAAATAATTTGATGAAGATATTAAAAAAAAAAAGCTAGGAAACCATTCAGTGAAGAAATTGAATATAATCACATATCAGTGTTTTAGGGGAGTTAGACCAAAGGGCTGATTTTTTTTCTTTTTTAAAGGAAAAAATGAACTAATTTTGAAAGGCTGAGATATTTCACTGCTGTGGTCTGGAGTCCTTGCAATATAACTTTATTGACTCTTGTGCTGTTTTGAATTTGTATGAGGCCATTTATACCATTTATGAAATCTCATATATTACTGTGAAGCACATAATGTGGTTATGTAAAATGTGGTTTAGTTGCCAAGGAAAATAGAGAAGAAAAAAAATAAAACAAAAATAAAAACTTTGGTGTCTTTGGGATATTTTAGTATGCACTGAGCTTTAGAGGATGAATACGAAGCCAAATCCAACCTGAATGCTTTGGGTTTGCCCTGAGGCCTAGAAAGAACTTTTTTTCTTTATGTACTCTGCCTTCACTTGGAGATAGATGCTTATAGACTATTGAGAAGCTATATAGAAAAAAAAAAGAAAAAGTCATCAACCACAGTCTTGTCCAACTTGAAAAAATCAGACTATTTCTACTGTCTATCTATAAAAATATTGTTTCTTTCTTATTAGAAAGTAAAGAAATTGATAGAAAGAACAGTATAATTGGAATAGGGTGCTACTGGATAATCCTTTTCCATGGAAAGGTATTCAGTCAGTCTTCTACAGCAAATGCTGAGACTTCTACGCAATATGAAAATATTCTGGCCACAGGGTCTGTAAATTCATTGTAAAGGGAAATTAGTGGGAATTTGAACAAGTAGAGTGATGGAAGGAGATTAGGGATTATTCTGTGTCACTTGCATGAAAGAGCTTTGCTGGAGTTACAGGAAAGAAAGCAAATCTGTCTGGAAGGACTATGTTATCTAGACGTAAACTGGATGTTAACTGGGTCAAACTCCACACGGTTGTAATTCTGCTGCAGGAGGATTCAGGACAGTGTGTCAGTGTGGTAGCAACTCTAAAAGTCTGACTTACCCATACCAGAGAACAGCAGCTTACTTATGGAGCATGAGAAATGCGACCCTGAAAGAAATTTCCTGATCAACCCACTTGAAAATAAAAACAATGGAGTAGTTAACCAATTTGCAATCCAAATAATTAAAATTCTGTTCAGTGTATATAGACTCTGTGAAGGAAACACAGTTTCCCCCCTACAGGAACACTTATAATTACTGATGCTGCTCATAAAAATAGAGATAAAGTAGAAATTATTTTCTCAGTTTAAATATGAAGAAATTAGTCCATGTGATGACTAATAGTAGGAGAGGACATTTTTTTCTTAAGATAGAAAGCAAAACATGAATTCTTATCGGACAAAATGTTATGCTCAGAGGCTTATTGAAGTGAGTGGAAATAACTATTTTTCTGCTTTTATTATATAGGAATATTGCATAATTTATAATACAATTGTTTTGATGTGCCATTGTAAGAATAAAGCCTCCCAAAGATTACCTTCTATTTTCTCTTAGAATCATAGAATATCACAGACTATTTCATATTGGAAGAGATCCATAAGGATCATTGAGTCCAACTCCTTGCTCTTCAGAAGACAACTCAAAATTAAACCATATAATCAAGGGCATTCTCCAGATGCTCTTTGAACTCTGACATGTTTGGTTCTTCTTCATAATATACCACAAAACAGTCTCTGTTTTAAAGCTCAGACATGTTCTGGACAGTGCATATCACTACTCTTCAGCAGGGCACAGTCTACTGCACTGGAAGGGCCAAACCTAGGGCCAGCAGAAAGTCCTTGCCCAAGTTTACCAGTGGTAAGTTCTCCACTGGCATTGGCTGCTGGACTCGTATATTGTGGCACCCCAAACTGCACACAACACTCAAGGTGAGGCCGCCCCAGTGCAGAGCAGAGCAGGACAATCCCCTCCCTCGCCCAGCTGGTGATGCTTTGCCTGATGCCCCCCAGGACAGGGTTGGCCCTCCTGGCTGCCAGGGCACTGCTGACTCACATTCAACTGGGCATCGACCAGGACACCCAGGTCTCTTTCCACATCAGTGCTTTCAGCCTCTCACTCCCCAGTCTATGTACATCCAGGGTTGCCCCATCCCAGGTGCAGAATCCAGCACTTTTTCTTGTTGGATTTCATATAGTTGGTGATTGCCCAGCCCTCTAGTTTATTGAGGTCTCTCTGCAGGGCCTCCCTGCCTTCAAGGGAGTCTGCAGCTCCCCCCAAGTTTGTATTGTCTGCAAACTTGCTCAGTATCCCTTCCAGTCCTGCATCCAAGTCATTTATGAAGATGTTGAAGAGCAGAGGGCCCAGGATGGAGTCCTGTGGAACCCCACTAGTGACAGGTCACCAGTCTGACATCACTCCATTCACTATTACACTTTGTGCTCAACCCATAAGCCAATTACTCACCCACATGACATGTTTTTCAAAGATAGACTAAAAGGAAATCCCACGGCCTTATACACAAACACTATAGTGTAACACTAGAGATGGGTGGATCAGATTAATGTCAATTACCAAAATACAAATCTCACTATACCTAAAGGGTTTCAAATTCTCTATAGTACTTAGCAGGACTAAAAATACCATACTCTGAATCAGTTTGATTCTGCTCTAAAAATAAAAATAAACATACTAAAGCTTTCTAAGCATTGATAACCGAACCCACATTTTTCATTTATATACTAGCAATGCTGATTATTAAAAATACTGAGCTTTTTGAGACATTTCAAAAACCAACATAAGACAGTGCTGCTCTCTGTTTCTGAAAGTAGTTTTATTTAGGGTATCTATGTAATCCCTTAGGGATCTGCACTGACACTGAAATACAGACACTATTGAGTGCATCCATATAAAATAGAATTTATCATGTATACCAATGCACTTAACCTATATATCTACCTGAGTGAAGGCAGGGACGCAGCAGCACCAATGCAATTTCCCCTTCCTCTCTTCTCAGCAGTCTCTCAGTTATTTTGTCCCTCCTTGTTCTGCTCCAGGCCACTCAGCTATTTTGTTTATGGGTGCAACAATCCCTGGCTGTCTTGCTTTACACTAGTAAAAGTTCCTTCTCTGGTTTATATGTATTTTCAGCATTACTTAGAAACTTGATGAAGGACAGATAGTAAAAGAGGCCAGACCACCAGTCACTGTAAACTGGATAGCTCTGTGGATTTGAGTGAATTAAGTCCAAATTGTACTGATTCACAAAATATGTTTTTCATTTTGGGACTTTGCACTTTGAAACTCTGTTGTGGCTGCACAGATTCACCATTTTTTGTATGCCTGTTTAAAAAGCAGACATTTCTCTTTGCTGTGCACATTCATTTCAATATGCACTTGAAGCCAAAGAGATCATATGGATCCACAAATAAAATGCCTGGAGTCGTTCATGTCCACTCAAAAATATTACTGCGGTGACCAGAGGTGAAATCTATAATTTAGCTGTCAGATTTTGTTAATGGATCCATAAAATTAAAATTATAGGCTGACAGCATCCTCCGTTGGGAAACTTGCCATTGAGATGGTCTGAGGCCTCCTCAATAAAAACTGAGAAAAGTGGTGTTAATATGGTGGTACTTGGGGGTAGATAGGTTTCTGCCCAAATACTCTACACTAGACTGGAAGGGCAAATGGATATATTAATATCCTGAATCCAAAGGAGGTGTGTACATTTTTGGGGTGAGAAAAATTATAGTTAAATACAGATACCGCTTACATAGGGATCTTATTTATTCTCCACCATGAAGAATCTTAACAAGAAACTTGACGTCTTTCTAGAAGATGCGCTGCGCTCTGGCTGTGGTTTTGGTCTGAAGGAAGGAGGCACTTGGTAAATCACAGAGGAAGAGCTATGGAAAAGGTAACCAAAATCCTTCCGATCCTTAAAAATCTATCAAGGTGTGCTTCAGACCAAACCAAGTATGTCTTAAGAAATAGTTTTGTTGCAGCAGCACAGTCCAAAGCTGTGCCCCTGCCAGGCCCAGCGCCAGGACCTGCTGCCCTGCTGCACACATCATTCCTGGGAGGAGCAAAAGAAGTTTCCTCCGGTAGTACATGAGTTCATGGGCTCTCTTGCTTCTGCTCCTTGATAAAAGAGGAAAAAGTCTGTTCATATAGAAATATTAGGTATATTTACACAAATCTTTACATTACAGCTACCCATAACTCTATTTAAAAATTCTCTTCAGTGTGTCATCAGGAACATTGTACTGTGTCTGAATGTGGAAATTTTTATTTTTTTTTTCCCAAACTTAATTGAAGAGCAGAGGGAAATTAACTCCATGAGGTTCAGTGCTAGAGACTTGCAGTGCTAAAGACTTGCAGTTGATAACTGAAACTCAAGTCTTTGGCAATAGACCCGTCTGTGTGGTCTCATAGGTAAGATAAAGGGCTTGGAGGGCATGGCAGAAGTCTGAACATGGAAAGACATGAGCACTATGATGGAGTAAATTGCTATAGTCTTTAAAGCTTATAGTAGCAATCTCATCTTTATTTAAACTGAAGTTGAGGGAAAGAAAGATGCAAATAACCTCCTCAAAGCTACAGCAGTCAGAGGCCCAGGATCATAGCAAATATCTTGTATTATTACACCCTTCTTTTCTCATTCATCTTTAGATGTTCTTCTTTTTTATTTTGCTCCTTTTTCATTTTTCAGTTCTTAGTTCTCCTTTTTTCTCCAGCCATCTGCTATTTCTCTGTAGTTCTTATGTACATGAGAAGCTGCATCACTCTTCTCAGTAAAACAGGGTAAGCAAAGAGTTACGAGCAAAGTATGTTCCTGGAGCATGCTCACCTGCGGCCATTCAGGGTTATAGGAGCTTCATATATTACTTAGTGGTATTTAAGTATCTAAATACTTACCACAACAGAAGTCTATGTGGTTTATTCATACACAGACTTTTCTGGGCCGTTCACTATAACTAGTATCCAAACCACCCACAACTATGCAGCAAAACTCCACATCATTGTACAAACAAGTGCTGCAGGAAAAGCGATTTCTCCATGAATCCTTGGGGCTTTGTGGGGTTTTTGTTATTTATTTATTTAAATGGCTTAACAAATGTACTCAGATACCACAGTGAAAGGCAAGACTTATGAAGTAAAGTACAATGTACACTGGAGAAAACAGAACAGTTTAAGATCAGATTCAATTAATTAGCTGCGGATAGTCCTCTTCTTTCCACTTAATCTAGACTGGAGTAGATGTGATCAAACAGTAGCAGTTACATGGAAGAAAATTTTTTCTGGACTACAGGCAGAAAAATAGCAAACTGCTTTTTCTATTTACTTTTTGGGATTTGACAGCTCTTTAAATATACTTTTTTTTTTAACTTTCACTCGGAGCATCTCTGATTTGGTCAACTTTTTCTGATGTCTGGAGGGACTTTGCAAGAGCAAAACAGGAGAGAAAACACAGCTAATATGATCTCACAAGCTTAGCAAAAGGTAGGAATGCTATACCTATCACTTTTTAAGGGTTTAATTTCAAAATTTGCAAGATTTCAGGTTGCTAATGTCTGCATTTGAGGCAGAAAGAGACAACTTCCCCTGAATATTCTTAATTTTTTTTTTAAAGACATTCTTAGAAAGCTAGTGATATTTATCCAAATTGCAAAATAAAACTGAATACAACCACAGAAAAATAAAGACATTTTCTCATAGCAGTTAGGAGGGGGAAAAAATGGATAAAAATAAGCAAACTACATTGAATTTGAAAGCAGCTGGTAAGAAAAATAATCATCATCACTTACTGATTCTTAATATCTTACCTCATTTTGTGTCCCCTATTCAACTTTGCAGTGAATAGGAGGATTTTATAGCCTCTCCTTCTTCTGTGTAGGATTTCTGTGTTTTATTCGTAACTGGATGATCTGTACCCCATTTAACCAAAAGCACAACCGTTTAAAGCCATCACATGCTCTTTGGGCACCAGCTGAAATCACTGCACCATACATGGTCTTGGAACCCATCGGTTGTAAAACAGAGCACTGCGCAAGTTCCAAATTACCCATAAAAACACAGAAGGAAATGTTTATGAGGGGAGCATTATTGAGCAAAGTCTTGCACTGCCCTGCTGCCTTGATGCTGTTTTTTCATTTCATGGCCAGGCTTCACGAACGAAGATTTGGGAAGGGCTCTCCCCACGCTTGCTGCAAGCGCGCTGATGGCTAAAGAGGCCGATGCGAGATAGGCAAGTCCGGTTGCAAAAGGCACAGCAGAAAGTCTCCATAGGCGGTGTTGGTGAGGCACGGTTCTTTCTGCGTTGTCTTTTCTCCTCGAGACTCATTCTGTGTGCGTTCTCAAAGGAATCAGCAACGTTATGGATGGTGTGTCTCCCTGCCCCCCGATTGGAGGCCAGAGTGGACCATATCTGGGTGTATAAATGCGACTGTATTCTGCTCAAAATTCATCCCACTGCCAGCATAGGCATCTAAACCTTTGTTCAGGAGTTACCTGGTTTACTCATTTCTTGTTATCTGTAAGGATTAGTCAAGGAGAAGACTCACTGTAGTTATGTCTAAAACCAAGGTTTGTGTGGTCAAGTGGATCTAAACCAAAAAGTTCTCATATGTGCATCAAGGGTCTTTCACAAACAGGGAAGATCCAAGACGTTTCACACCTATCCTGGGCTGGAGGCTGGTGAATTGTCTGAGAAAAGAGGTAAGTGAGATTGTTTGTCTGCCTGGAGCCATTCAGATGAGGCTGGAGTAGGCACCAGGAGAAAACAGACAGATAAGGGATGTCATTTGAGGTCCTGAAGAAAGATGGGGACTAGGCATGCAAACTCAGACTGGCAAGAATTGCATTGACAAATGGAGAAGCAGACAGCATGTGAATGAAAATAATGGAGCAGGAATGAATCAGGTTTCTGTAGCAAGCCATCATGCGCACTGTCTAGGAGGTGACTTGTAGGACATCTACAGTCTCAAGGCCTTAGGGAAAATAATGGTTGCTCTCTTTAACTATTTAAAACAACCTGCCTGGTACATTTCAGCTCTCAGGCTCAAAAGAAATCTTTTTTAATTGGGTGCTGGAGGCTCAAGGCAATGGAGGCTGTATGGAGACTAGAAAGCTGTCCCCTTCCACATACAGTGACTCCACTGGCTTCACCAGCAGTTGTATCTACAGAATGGGAGGTGACTCCAGTGGCCAGTGACACCTGTAATCCTCGCTCACCAGAGGCTGCCCTTCATGCCCACTGTAGGCAGGAGAATGCAGCAGCAGGTTCTTACCCTATCTCAGGAGAAAGATGAGGAGAGAGCTGGGTTGGTGGAAGGAGAATCATCTAAACTGAATACCTATTGCAACCCTATAGCCCAGGGATTTAGGATACTCCTGGCATCCCAAACACATGCACATGGGTTGTGAATGCAATTTGTGAGGAGAGAGAGAACCCAAAGATGGGTCCATCTGAAACAAAATCTGGTACTGGAGCCAAAACCTTTGCCTTCCTGTTTCCCATTTCCTTTAGTAGGGAATCAAGTTGGAAGAATTATTTACTCAGCAGAGGCTAAAAAATTAAGTCAAGAATCATGTTTCTGTTCCTAATCCTGGTATTTGATTTAATCTGTGGCTTTTGCTAAATCACAAATTCCATCCAAGTCCTTCAGGCTTATCCAATTTTGAAAGGTGAATAACACTAGTTTAATGAGTGTAAAGTACATTGAAAAACAGTGAACAAAATATGACAAATAAGCCTGTTTTTTCTTTCTTAGCCTTTGCAGTCAAGAGAATAATTCATAATGAATCACTTATGCAGTGACATGAACTCCTTTGCCTTTGAGTATTATTCACACACAATGTATAGGGTTTTTTTTTCTGAGTTACTTATTATTCTACCCTTGTTAAATAATTTCCATACATATTTTTTCGCTTATCGGCCATTCATGAAAAGTTTATTCAGAGTATTTGTTCTATGAAATTTAATGAATTGGTTATTTTTGGTACATCCCACCTCTGCTGCCTGACTAGATTAATGTAATCTGTTGTATCAGGTCTTTTATGCAAATTATTTTGCTTATACATCAATTATTTTTTCTGTACATATTACTGCTTATAATGTATATTTGAGAACATCCATAGTCATCAACTCACTCATCCAAACACAAAAGTGATTTTAAATCACAAGTGTAGATAAAGAAAATTCAATACTTTAGTTAAGGCAGAAGCATCCATTTGCATCTGGTCTTACAGTATCTTATTCTTCATGTACAGAAAATGAATAAAAAGTTAAAATATGTTCTAGGCTTTTTTTTTTTTTT